>JANAVB010044620.1:2040838-2329014 GCA_029216955.1 Iris pallida | reverse complement strand
ACCAACTCATTAGACTAGTTCCATTAGACTAAATATTCATGACCAAATTAGTTCATTAAGAGATTAGATGTTGTCCAAAATGACCTCAAACCTTTGCATTTCAGTATTTAACAAATGACAACTTAGAGGGCCTATTAGATAATTTGATTATGTCCTAACCTAAGAAGTGGACCGACCATGGATAGGCACTCCTCTTCCTCTTACTTCATTCATTCTTGAGCCTCCATCTTCCTATTTTGGAGCTCCTTCCATTTAGAGCCTTTTCACCTTGATTTTTCTTTCAATCCTACTCTTTTCTCCACCATTCCTCACCATTCCTTCAAGAAGAGGGAGCCTACAAGGATTGTCGAGCAAGGAGCAAGGAGGAGAGTCCATTTTTAAAGAAGTTCGTACACTACTAAAATACCAGTAAATTAGCGACGGCACATTAGCGACAGACAATTTCCGTCGGCGTTAGCGACGGATTTACGGCAAATAACCGACGGCGTACGACGACAGAGATACAATTTTTATTTTATTTTAAGGGGGAGAAAATGTCGCTCATCCGTCGCTAGGACGTCGGAGATATAGCGATGGATAATGAGCCGTCGCCATGCAGTCGATTATTTGGCGGGAATTGTTGAGGAAAATGGCGGGACAATTCTTCGACTACGTAGCGACGGATATTCCGTCGGCAAGCAGCAAAAATAGCAACGCCCTAGCGACAGATTTTATCCGTCGCTAGTTCATCGCTAAATAAAGGACCCAGACTTAAATTGAAACGACGGAAGGAACTTTTCATTCCCCCCAAATTTCATTCTCTCTCCTCTCTTTCTCCCGCGGCGGTCGGCGACCTCACTCTCCTATCTCTCTCCCGCGGCGGTGATTGGTGACCTCTCCTCTCTCTCCCCCAAAGGTAATCTCTCTCTCTCTCTCTCGGTGGTCGTGGGTGTCGTGGGCTGTCGGGGGTGTCGTGGGCTGCGGGGGGCGGCGGAGACTGCGGGGGTGGCGCGCGCAGGGCAGCGTGGGGCTGCGGCAGGCGGCGGGGGGCAGCGCGCTCCGGGGCAGCGGGGGGCGGCGGGAGGTGCGGCGGGGGTGGGAGGGGTGCTGGCGTACGCGGGGCTGTGGGGGCGGCGGGGGGCAGCGCGCTTCGGGGCAGCGGGGGGCGACGGGGGTGGCACGCGCGGGGCAGCGCGGGGTACAAATACAATGAGTAGTATCGGCGATATGACAAACCCTAGTTTAAGAAATAGGATATCGGCGATATCGGTAGTATCGGCAGTTTCGAATCGGAGTATCGGATTTTTTGGTATTGGGAAACAAATAATTATCGGTAGCTAACTTAATGGTAAATACTTTACCTTAATGGTGAAGGTAAAACCAATATCCTAAACTACCAACATTTGAATCCTAAGATACAAACATACCACTCTAATATCTAACTTCTAACCATCTATCTATCTATCAATATAAATTCTAACATCTATCTATACACTAATTCTAACATCTACTAGCTAACTCACATCTCTAACTAACCAACATATTCTAATATACTACTTGGTATCTCAAGTTACCAAGTATCTTAACTCTAATATATGAATATCTAACTTAATCTCAAAAACTAAGATACTATACATATCCAATATATATCTATCTAAACTCTAAAGCTATCATATCAAAACACACACTCTAATACACTACCATCTAACATATAAGCTATCTAACTTATATCAACTAACCTCATTCTAGACACTAACTTATTACTAACCATCTAACCGACTATCTTATACTTCTAGTATCCTTATCCCAATATACTAACTAGTAGTAGGTACCAACATATATTTTCTAAATAACTCTAACATATGTCATATCTAACTAACAAAGACCCCCGATGTCGGCATCGGTCAATATTTGGTACTGATCGGTATCGGATCGGAACATGCCAAACCGTATCGGTATCGGCCGTATCGGATCGGTATCGGCCGATACTTTAAAGAAAATGCAATATGATAAACCCTAGTTTAAGAAATAGGATAAGAAAGTCTATTGCTTTATATATATATATATATATATATATATATATATATATATATATATATATATATATATATATATATATATATATATATATAATAAAAAAAATATATATATATATATATATATATATATATATATATCAAGGTTCAAAGTATCGGTATCAGAATTTTCCTATGAGTATTGGTATCGGCGATATCGGTAGTATCGGACTATCGGTATCGGTATCGAACTATCGGTATCGGTATCGAACTATCGGTATCGGTATCGCACTATCGGTATCGGACTATCGGTATCGGTATCGCACTATCGGTATCGAACTATCAGTATCGGTATCGAACTATCGGTAGCGGTATCGGTATCCGTATGTACTTAGTATCGATCGTAGCAGATTAGTATCGGTATATCGGTTTGGTATAGGTCGTATCGGATGGTATTGACCTTAGCGAATTGGAATCGTCCTATCCGATATGTATCGGCCGTATAGCTAGGATTCATACCAGATCTATAAGGCCGGTACGAATCCTAGCTATACGGCCGATAAATATCGGATAGGACGATACCAATTCGCTAAGGTCAATACCAATTTGATACGGCCTATACCAAACCTATAGATCGATAATAGTCTGATGCGTTCGATACTAAGTACATCTGGCCTATATACTAGCGGATCCACCAGTTACATGATTATATACTAATTCTGTTTAGTTTGTCTTACGATACAGATTTCACATCCAATCTGTGATGGATCGTTATTTCGTTAATCGTACATGGATGTACAAACGACAACACGAGAGCAGAATAGGTGTGAGTGACAATTTTCAGGCAGGCATGGAAGTGTTTTTTAAGTATGCCATGAGCAAAGCTCAGTATATGGACGGTAACAAAATCAAGTGTCCATGTCGTAATTGTCGCAATAGACGTTACGAAGAAGTGGTGAGTGTAAGAGATCATTTGACCCGTAAGGGTTTCGTACGTGATTACGGCCTGTGGTTATCGCAAGGTGAACAATATGCGGAAAGACAGGTTGCGAATGCTGCTACTTATGCTTTTGATGATAATGCTGCAACGGATTTTGTCGTCGAAGACGACGAATGCTCTGTTGATTATGGAGACCTGTAGAACCTTGCACAAGATATGGTGTACGACGTGGCAGGGCCTAATTTTGATCCGGAGGATACAGATGAAATCGACGATGAAGATAAGAATGAGGATGAGGATGAGGATGATAATGAAGACGAGGCCGAGGATGAGAACGAAGACGATGATTAGGTTAAATATTATTGTATATTAAAAACACTTCCAATTACGTGAATTAAGTTTGACCTCATAAAACAAATTACGTGAATTCTTGTTTTTTTTCATTCGATTATTTGCTTATTGTAGATGGCACTCTTAGTCTTTTTCGTCGCAGCGGCACTCGTCTTCCTACTGGTGGTATGTATATTTTAGTTTAGAATTTTATATTCATTTATACTTTTATATTGTTAATTATGTTTATGTGTTTTATTTACAGGTCATGATGGCTGGCCGTGGTCGTGGTGCTGGTGGTGATCGTGGTGGTGGTGGTGGTGGTGGTGGTCGTGGTCGTGGTCGTAGTGGTGCTGGTGGTCGTGGTCGTATTCAATCTTCCCGGGATGCGACCTCATCCAGCGACCCCGACCCGGAGAGTACCCCGGGCACAGACGCATCCCTTCGTCGATCGACCACTTCATCGAGGCATGAGTCCGGATCTGCTAGCGGATCCGTTCCGCTATCGGACCCGCCAGCAGCGGATCCACCAGTGGATCCCCCAGTTACTGCACAGTGGGCCCCAGAGTACCCCCATACTCGGTTCCATCCGATTACTGGAGAGTACATACGCGGACCCGCGGATCCTTCGACGGTACCAGAGAGGCCGAGATGTGAGTTCCGACGAGAGCTATGGCCCACGGGGACCTCGTAAGTAAATTTAAGATAATTTATTAAATTTCTTTCATTTATTCAAGTTAATAATTCAGTCATTTCTTCTTTGTAGATTTTTTCCGTTTAATGTTGCCAGGGCTCTTGGAGAAATTATCAGGGCTAACTTCCATGGTCCCTACCTCAACTTTTTGTCGGTGCCCCCAAACTTGAATTACGCCTGGCTCGACGAGTTGAGGGTATATATCTATATCTTCTGGTTAATTATTAGTTACTCTTTAATCAACCATTTTTTAAACTACGTGATAATTGAATTTCTATGTTAGACGACGTACTGGTGGCCCCCCATCGCGAGGACGCGATCCGCAGGACCTACAGAAGTGCTGCCTCGAAGAAGATACGGGATATGATTCATGACCTGAAAATGGGGCATACGAGGCCGAATTGGATCCGACAGGAGTATTATGAGGACCTCTTAGGTATAATGGATACTCCTGCGTACAAGAAGAAATCGGAGAAGGAAAAGGCGAACCGACAGGACGTGGGGCTTTATACGGAGGGATCAAGGCCCCACGCAGTGACGCTTGCAGATCTGGTGAGATACCGTAAATTTATTTCACTATCGAATTAGGTATTATTAATATACGGAGTTAATTAAGTTCTACAAAAATTTGTATGCAGGCCCAACGGGCGGTAAAGGAGGGAAGGGTGCCAGAATCGGTCACCATGCACGACGTGTTCCAGCATACGCACAAAAGACGCAAGGACGGGAGCTTCGTCGACGAAAGGGCCAAGGAGACTGATGTAAGTACTTATGTTTATGAGATTTATGTTAGAATTAAAAGTATTCGAACTATAACTTAGGTAAACTTAGGATTAACACTTAACTTAGTAAAACATAGGATTTAGATTACAACTTAGGTAAATCTTATAATATAAACACATTCATTTGATAGGCTGCGTATTGTGAGGCCCTTAGTCGGGCTCAGTTAACTGACACCGAGGATGTTGGTGAAACGACGCCCGTCCGGACGCCCTCTTCTTTGGCCGCTAGCAACGACTTGTTCGTAGATACCGTTGGCGACTTTAAGAAAGGGCTCATATACGGAGTCGGCTCCCTAGGGCCGTTGCACATGGCGACGCAGAGATTTCCACTGACATCGCCTCCTTCCGCGGCTCCGACAGACGATAATGTTAGGTCGCAGCTTATGCAGCTGCACGAGGCGGTGTCGTCCTTGCGGGAGCAATTTGCCACGTACTTTTCGCCTCCGTCTGCTGCTGCCGGTCCGTCTACTGCTGGTGTCCGTCCGTCTTCTGTAGCTTCCCTTCCCGAAAATTTTAAAATATTTTATTATTTATTTTATTTATGGTGATTTTCAGATTTTATAAATAATTAATTATTGGCTTATTGAATTTCGTTATTATTATTATTATTATTATTTTATTGAGGTTATTATTCGAATAAATTTTTTATTAATATTAGTTATTATCATTTTATTAATTATCAAAAGAAATGTGTGTATGTATAAATATATTTTATAAGTATGTGTATGGGTATGCATATACAATAAATTTTATATATGTTGGTAAATGTATATATATATGTATTTATGTAAATAGGCAGTTATATATAAATATAGGTATATACTGTATATAAATATAGATATAGGTGAATACAAGTATAGACATATTATATATGTGTATGTGTTTAGATAAATAATATGTAAATAAGTGTAATCGTATGTATATGCAAATATATTAAATATAGATATATTGTGTTTATAAATATAGATATAAAGATATATGTGTGTACATATATATCTATTGTGTATATATATAAGTATATATTATATATGGGTATATGTGTATTCATATACAAATAAACATTATGGTATGTTTATATTCATAAGTATTGAGGTGAATACATATAAATATATATATACGTATTACTAAATAAATAAATAAAAGAAATAAGAAATAAAAGGAATAGAAAAGAGAAAAAAAGGGATTAATGAACAAGCCCGGCCCAACCCCCATGAGCCCAGCCCGGCCTGGCCCAGGAACACCAAACCACAAGAAACTCAACAGGGCGCAGCCCAGTGCTAAACCGCCCCCCCCCTAAACTAAAAGAAAACCGAGAGCACCGACCCTCCCCTGTGAACGAAGTTCATATAGATAGTTAGGTCGAGAGGGAAAACAATAACCCTAACCCCGATTTCAGCCATGCGCGCCCTACCCCAGTGCACGCGCGCCGCCCTGGACCACCGTGCGCGGCCGCGAAGGCCACGACGGCCGGCAGACGCGCGCGCGCGGATGATGCCAGCAGCAGTGACATGCGGATGCGCAACTTCGTCGCGAGAAATCTCCGCGCACAGTCGACCTTTTGTCGAGCCGTTTTCTCAGGTAAGTCCCCAACTTATACAAGATTACTTCCTTTCAAATAAATCGAATTGACATGCGTTATATTGGCCGAAAGATCGAACCAAAGTCGACGTAAAACCAGCCTAAAACAGAGCCGTACCTCAGCCCAAACTACAATTTTGGAAGACGAAATTCCGCCGATTCCTCGACTGTATAAAATTTCTGTTTGAACAGACTTGATAACAACATATAGGAGATGAGGATCCTTCTTATAGATTTATTTTTCATCTGATATATGGAGAGATATTTGGTTCCAAAATCCTAGAAAAATCTGTTTTCAAACTGTAGAAAACTAGAAAAATACTCCGATACCACGTCCGTCCCGCCAAATCGGGCGACGTGGTCGCGCACCGAAAGCATCAAAAGCTGCGTAATAGCTTTGTGGTCGTATGGGATTTGACGGAATTCAAATTGGTTGCGAGTGCGCGACGAATTTGATGCGTATCCGTCGAAATTTACCGTATCGTGCACTTTGGAAATTTCTCAATTACTTTGTGCGCGCTCATCGGATCGAGACGAAACTTGCGCCAGCAGGACCGTATCATTTTTTTGGTCCTGTATGCCAAGTTTGTTCCAATTCTGAGACAGTTGAATCTGACGTCGTTTTGCGGGCCCCTCGGTCCCACTCAACGGACGATTTTGTGTACGGCCCGCCGGAATCCAACTCTGGACATACGGTTGGGTTCGTATCGAAAAACTGGATCCGTAGACATGTAGTTTGATGACTTTAGAGATCATTGACTCTGGCACGCTTTTCGGTGCAAAGCGGGTCCAACGGCGGACATCATTTTTGCCCAAAATTACCGTTTTGCCCCTGTGTCCAGAATTGGACTTAAGGACAGGCAATCCTAGCTAATTTGACTATTCTGAGAACCTTGGTGATATTTATTTCAGCTTCCGGGGACTGTTGTACGGGTTTTGGCTATTATGGCACATTGAGTAGTTCAGATTGTCGGTTTCACCAGCAAAGGACCACAGGCGAGTACAGTTTATTGTCTGCATTTCGATATTGATTTTCACTATATTTTATTAATTGGTCATTGGTTATGTGAGTATTTTTCTATTATAAATTGTTGAGTCGGGAATGAGAAGTACCAAGGATGTGTGATCCGACCGTAGACCTCGTTTACTTTCATGCAGTAGATCTCGTAGACATTGTTACTTTTATGCAGTAGATCTCGTAGACATCGTTACTTTTATACAGTAGATCTCGTAGACATTGTTACTTTTATGCAGTAGATCTCGTAGACCTCGTTTACTTTTCTGCAAGTAGATCTCGTAGACAGTGTTTATTTTTCTGCAAGTAGATCTCGTAGATAGTGTTTACTTTTCTGCAAGTAGATCTCATAGACCGTGCAATGTAGTATCCCAGACTGATCACATGTCAAAGGTACTTCTAATGGTGGAAAGTATATTGGTCTATTTATTACTATTGATTTTTCTTACGGCTTTACTGTTATTTTCAAAACTCATGATTGATGCCTAACCTTTGTTTTATAGTCATTTTCTTTATTGAAATTGCATTCAGTGAATTGTGCTCGTTCCATTCCTGACTGGAAACCAACATTTTCAGGTTAGCCGTGGATTCACTTAGCTTGGGAAGTGACGGGAATACTTGTAGACAAGGCCTAGGGACTAGCTAGATAGTTGAGTTGTAGTCATTCATTTATTTGTACAAGTTTATATTTTTCTACAAATGTAAAACTTGTGATCATTGTAAATTAAATCAATTTTGTGAATGAGCATTATTTGTGATTTTGATCTTCATGGCCTTGACAGCGTTCTACCGCCGACACTGCGACGTAGGCTGGCTTGGACACGTCTCATATCCGTTTAAAAAAAATGGGTACGGGTCGTGACAAGTTTTTGTGGTGGCCCATGCAGGTCTGTCTTCGCAAATCATGCGAACTCGTGATAGTACTTAAGTTAGTCGTACTATTGCGAGCCTGCAACTAGGAAATGCTCATTCACGAATTTGAATTAATTTAATTTACGAGAATGACTAGGACTAGGAGTCCCCTATACAAATTTACCGATGGGTAGTCTAGGCCATAAATTTTAGATGAGGGCTATTAATTTTGATAGTTTTTTTCAGATCCCCATAGGTACACTATTACCTCTTGGTATGGCGATATGATCTAAAGTGGATAGATGATTCACTTGGTGAGGCAGAGCTTCCTAGGATTAATGATATAACCTTGATAAATTATTCGATTCCTTCTCTTTGCCCCTTTAGACATCATCCTTATATCTTAGTCCGAATTGCCTATTTAGTTCCTATTTTGCCTAAGAATTTTTTATATATAATTTCTGACTATGTTACCCATGTATGAACCTCGAGTTAGTTTCGATTCAAGATTTTTCTCAAAGGCTTGAGTACATATGAAATAGATACTAGGATAAATTGTATTTCTGTCTTCGGTTATTCCTCCCTGTTAAATCTTTTATGTTAAAGGGTTGTGAACGATAGACAAATACCTACGCTCTATTTCATGGACAACGTGTTTGAATCTCTAGAAGCTCATGAATTCTTACAAATATAGTTAAAGGAATGTTAGTTAACTCATAATGGCAGGACAGCAGCACACTGTCGCCATTCAACTGAATTTTAGAAACTATGGATTCACTGTAGCCAGCAGCGCACTGGCGAGACACAACCCCTAGATGTGAAATTAGTTTAAAAAAATATAGGTGATGGGATATTGCTAAAATGTGGCTAGTGGTCCTATCCTGATCGTAGTAATCTTGAGCAAATATTGGATAGAATTAAGAAGTGTTCGATTTTGTATCATGTTTAAGTTATGAAACCAAGGGTTTACCACAGCCAGAGTATACGGGCGAGGCGTAATCCTCGGTGAAATGACTTCAAACATGATTACAAGTTTAGGATACTGTGGAGGATAGGATAATGCCATGTATGTCCCATAAGATCCAAAGCCAATACTAGTGAAAGTTCTGTGAGTTGTGTAGCGTGTCCCCCAACCTAGTATTCCGTGGTCCATGTGATCTATTGGCAAGATAATTGATTGACACTAATAGGTTTATCTAGAATGCAGAAGTTAGAGGTCATAACCTATTAGTCGACCAAGCCCTGGTGAATAGAAGATAGTAGGATTGATTGTATAAGCAAGAACACCAGGTAAGTTTTGATTCTCTCTAAACTCGAACTACTTGTGCCTCTTTTCAAAAATCTCGCGTACTTGTATCTTGACTATTTTGACAAATGCTGCTATTATAGCCTAGTTTTTGCAAGCTTGCTCTTTTATCGAGCTTGATTCAGGATATATATTTATTGGGGACGCCTGCTAACATATTGTCTAATCAGAATCAGTGTATTATGGTCTGATCAACCATGATGCATTTGGTTCGTACTTTATTTAATTATTCTACGTGGATTGAGATATCGAGGTATCTATGATCTCATCCGCGAATGCTTGACAATTTCTCTTGAAATATACGTTCGCCTTTGAATCACGTGATTGTATTCAGTGACATCTTTCTTGAACTCTTTATTGTTTTTGTCTTTCACTGATTTGGAAAGGCAGAAGCTCGTAATCGGTAGAAAGATACCGAGTATCCCCATGGCTATGGTAGTTGTATACACAAGTGTAGTTATCATCGGCCAGCCATGTGATTGAGTTACGCGTTCTCCTCTTGACCCCAAACTGCTATTGAGACCTTCTAGCCATTCGAATTTGAGAATGATTAGGGTTTTACCCTTAGTCGAAATGCCTACCTAGGAGACTACCTATTCTTTAGAGACCAAAGGTTGCGAGTCTCAAATTATTTGCAGGAAGCTTGCCTTAACTAGCAACCCTTAAGCCTTGAACCAACCCTTCCTCGACCGAAGCCATAGTTAGACATGACATGAGTGGACAATAGGGTAATCATTTACCGTGACACTCATCCCAAGATTGGTTTCCAACAAATATTGCTCTAGTTATGAAAGTTTTATTATTAAGACCTAACTAGTGTTGGAACACCACAGTCACTAGCTTAGCCAATACCATAGCTTAAATACCCTGTCACACTATGACTTACCAGTTGTCAACAGCAATACCTGATTACTACAACCCTTGTGACCATAGCCTGGCAGGTTGACACAAGTAGAAATTCTCGACTCAGTTGTTAGAATTCTTTTCATAAGATATGCCTTAGAGTTGGTTACCCCGTCGACAACTCTTGTATACTGTGGACAAGCATGTCATTCTATTTTCTCGACCATGTGTCGTTGTACATACTCATTTCCCAATTATTGAGGAACGATCCTTGACTTGACTTATATCTACCATATCCCGACACGCCGTGCCTTATTCCCTATTAACAAAGAGTCGAGGTACAGTATCCGGACATTGGAACTCTTCTAACCCCATTAATCCTAAAAATCCTGTCATAATTTCTAAGGTGGGTAGACTGTAAGCCTCCTAAAATTTTGGTATATACGAGGATTATCGATTGATTAGAATAATTTTCCACTAGGACGATAATTAGAGCCCCATGGACTCCCACTTTCCACTTAGATTATTTTGTGTCCGCGGCCGTGTCATTAATATTCGGAGCACGAGACCAGTTGTTATCTTCCAACAAATTTTATATGTAAGATCTAGACGAGTCCACCTTCATCTAGGTATATCATGTCCCACTCAAACCCGTCCCCTTGTACTCTATTTTTATGGTACGACTTTCTGGTAAAAAGGACTAACTATAACCCTTACCATAATAGCGGTATGTTTCCCGACTTCCATTAGAGGCTCAACCTTGACTCAATTCATTCGACCCAATATATGGTTGTGATTTACTTGAAGCCCACTACGCACATGTCACTAGTGTGTCACTCAATTGTGTCTTTTCGTGCTATTTAAATATAAAAGTCACTGAAGGCACATTTTGGGCTTGAGGGACCTAGCTTAACCTTGGATAGAAACCTATTCTAGGATACCCTAATCTAATAGGAAGAGTTGTATCATTGGGATCTTGTCTAGTTCATATAGATTGAAATCCAAGGTTCATCCAACCAACGATTGATGTCCAAATTTGGGAACCCATTAAGATCCAATAACATCCATCCATGCATACCACCATATTTGGACTATAGAACTGAACTATTTAAAATCGGCCCTGTATCTACTATGAAGTCTCCATCTCTTAGAATGCAATGTCATTCGTAACCCTTATTCCATATACCTAGAAGTCGCGATACGATCTTGTATTTTATTCGTATCCTTTGCTCGTGTGTTTGAGTAACCACGGAAAAGATCACTATCTTGATTCCTCAAATTCCATTCTATTTTGGAGCCTTGTTTAGAATTTCGAGAACGGAATTTCCGTGTTGCACGGATTGCAAGCCCCTCTCTAAGAAACAAGTGTTCTTCGATTTAGCAGGTAACTGGACTAGAGTAGCTCATCTAGCAAAAAAGGTAAGGGGCTTATAAACTTTCCTTCTGTCTACATCATCGGATACCCTCTACCGCGTTGGGAGCTTCATATTCACTCTCAATTATTTTCTTATCTTCATGCCTTTCCTATTGTAGAGTGGCGAATGGTCATGCTTATTAGAACCTACCGATATTCATGGCTACTTGTGTAAATTTGCTTGTTAAGACTTTGGATTGCTTGATAGATAGGAGAGGATATAGGTGCCATATGCAGTAGATATTTATTGGTAGAAATTTTAGAAATTAATTGGAAGATTATAAAGTTTTAAAGACAGGAGATTTGAGGGAGTAGCGTGATCAAAGGTGGGTAGAAGTCCCCAAGAATTTATAGTTACAAAATGGCTAGGAGGAGGATATAAATTATTTCGAGGAATTAAAATTTAAGGAGTTTATGGTTAAGATAGACTTTCTTTTTTTGAATTTTAAAAATAGTTACGAATTAGAATTTCGAGGACGAAATTATTTTAAGGTGGGTAGATTTGTAGCTTCCCTTCCCGAAAATTTTAAAATATTTTATTATTTATTTTATTTATGGTGATTTTCAGATTTTATAAATAATTAATTATTGGCTTATTGAATTTCGTTATTATTATTATTATTATTATTATTTTATTGAGGTTATTATTCGAATAAATTTTTTTATTAATATTAGTTATTATCATTTTATTAATTATCAAAAGAAATGTGTGTATGTATAAATATATTTTATAAGTATGTGTATGGGTATGCATATACAATATATTTTATATATGTTGGTAAATGTATATATATATGTATTTATGTAAATAGGCAGTTATATATAAATATAGGTATATACTGTATATAAATATAGATATAGGTGAATACAAGTATAGACATATTATATATGTGTATGTGTTTAGATAAATAATATGTAAATATGTGTAATCGTATGTATATGCAAATATATTAAATATAGATATATTGTGTTTATAAATATAGATATAAAGATATATGTGTGTACATATATATCTATTGTGTATATATATAAGTATATATTATATATGGGTATATGTGTATTCATATACAAATAAACATTATGGTATGTTTATATTCATAAGTATTTAGGTGAATACATATAAATATATATATACGTATTACTAAAAAAAAAAAAAATATACGTATTACTAAATAAATAAATAAAAGAAATAAGAAATAAAAGGAATAGAAAAGAGAAAAAAAGGGATTAATGAACAAGCCCGGCCCAACCCCCATGAGCCCAGCCCGGCCTGGCCCAGGAACACCAAACCACAAGAAACTCAACAGGGCGCAGCCCAGTGCTAAACCGCCCCCCCTAAACCAAAAGAAAACCGAGAGCACCGACCCTCCCCTGTGAACGAAGTTCATATAGATAGTTAGGTCGAGAGGGAAAACAATAACCCTAACCCCGATTTCAGCCATGCGCGCCCTACCCCAGTGCACGCGTGTCGCCCTGGACCACCGTGCGCGGACGGGCGGGCCACCACGGCCGTCAGACGCGCGCGCGCGGATGATGCCAGCAGCAGTGACATGCGGATGCGCAACTTCGTCGCGAGAAATCTCCGCGCACAGTCGACCTTTTGTCGAGCCGTTTTCTCAGGTAAGTCCCCAACTTATACAAGATTACTTCCTTTCAAATAGATCGAATTGACATGCGTTATATTGGCCGAAAGATCGAACCAAAGTCGACGTAAAACCAGCCTAAAACAGAGCCGTACCTCAGCCCAAACTACAATTTTGGAAGGCAAAATTTTGCCGATTCCTCGACTGTATAAAATTTCTGTTTGAACAGACTTGATAACAACATATAGGAGATGAGGATCCTTCTTGTAGATTTATTTTTTATCTGATATATGGAGAGATATTTGGTTCCAAAATCCTAGAAAAATCTGTTTTCAAACTGTAGAAAACTAGAAAAATACTCCGATACCACGTCCGTCCCGCCAAACCGGGCGACGTGGTCGCGCACCGAAAGCATCGAAAGCTGCGTAACGGCTTTGTGGTCGTGTGGGATTTGACGGAATTCAAATTGGTTGCGTGTGCGCGACGAATTTGATGCGTATCCGTCGAAATTCATCGTATCGTGCACTTTGTAAATTTCTCAATTACTTTATGCGCGCTCATCGGATCGAGACGAAACTTATGCCAGCAGGACCGTATCATTTTTCTGGTCCTGTATGCCAAGTTTGGTCCAATTCTGAGACAGTTGAATTCGACGTCGTTTTGCGGGCCCTACGGTCCCACTCAACGGGCGATTTTGTGCACGGCCCACCGGAATCCAACTCTGGACATACGGTTGGGTTCGTATCGAAAAACTAGATCCGTAGACATGTAGTTTGATGACTTTAGAGATCGTTGACTCTGGCACGCTTTTCGGTGCAAAGCGGGTCCAACGGCGGATATCGTTTTTGCCCGAAATTACCGTTTTGCCCCTGTTTCCAGAATTGGACTTAAAAATAGGCAATCCTAGCTAATTTGACTATTCTGAGAACCTTGGTGATGTTTATTTCAGCTTCCGGGGACTGTTGTACGGGTTTTGGCTATTATGGCACATTGAGTAGTTCAGATTGTCGGTTTCACCAGCAAAGGACCACAGGCGAGTACAGTTTATTGTCTGCATTTCGATATTGATTTTCACTATATTTCATTGATTGGTCATTGGTTATGTGAGTATTTTTCTATTATAAATTGTTGAGTCGGGAATGAGAAGTACCAAGGATGTGTGATCCGACCGTAGACCTCGTTTACTTTCATGCAGTAGATCTCGTAGATATTGTTACTTTTATGCAGTAGATCTCGTAGACATTGTTACTTTTATGCAGTAGATCTCGTAGACATTGTTACTTTTATGCAGTAGATCTCGTAGACCTCGTTTACTTTTCTGCAAGTAGATCTCATAGACCGTGCGGTGTAGTGTCCCAGACTGATCACATGTCAAAGGTACTTCTAATGGTGGAAAGTATATTGGTCTATTTATTACTATTGATTTTTCTTACGGCTTTACTGTTATTTTTAAAACTCATGATTGATGCCTAACCTTTGTTTTATAGTCATTTTCTTTATTGAAATTGCATTCAGTGAATTGTGCTCGTTCCATTCCTGACTGAAAACCAACATTTTCAGGTTAGCCGTGGATTCACTTAGCTTGGGAAGTGACAGGAATACTTGCAGACAAAGCCTAGAGACTAGCTAGATAGTTGAGTTGTAGTCATTCATTTATTTGTACAAGTTTATATTTTTCTACAAATGTAAAACTTGTGATCATTGTAAATTAAATCAATTTTGTGAATGAGCATTATTTGTGATTTTGATCTTCATGGCCGTGACAGCGTTCTACCGCCGACACTGCGGCGTAGGCTGGCTTGGACACGTCTCGTATCCGTTTAAAAAAAAATGGGTGCGGGTCGTGACATCTTCTACTGGTGCTGGAACGTCGACTGCTGGTGTCGGTCCTTCTTCCGTGGGTCATCTTTCTTTCAACCATGCTGTCCCTCTGGTACTGCCTCCGACTGTGACGGCACTCCTGGATCTCATGTTGCCATAGCAGCTACATCGACTTCCGAGCAGTGTCTACGACGACTTGTCGTCGTACCTAGTGGAGGAGTATATTCGTCGGTCGCAGCAGGGATTACCACCACCGGGCAATCGAACTCCTCCTTCTTCTTAAAATATTATAATTAAGAAAATTTAGAATATTTGTGGGAATTTTGGATTATTTGTGCTATGATCGGATTATAACGACGGATATTAGGTTACTTTTCAGGATAATTGATGTCTATTTTATATTAATTTGGTTTGGTCTATGTGATTCTTAGATAATTGGTGTGCATTAAATTCGTATGTACATATTTGGTCTATGTGATTCTTGGATAATTGGTGTGCATTATATATTTGGTCTATGTGATTGTTGGATAATTGGTGTGCATTATATATTGGTTTGGTTTATGCAAATTTTTTTGAACAGAAAAAGTGCTGCAATTTTTTTTCAAAAAAATCTCAGTTAGCGACGGACTAGTGACCGGTTAGCGACAGATATTTCCAGTTTTTGACTACTTTTCGACGGAATGGCCGTCGCTAACTGGAAATTTGAAACTGTTTTTAGGTAGCGACGGGTAGTCGATGGAACATCTGTCGGCAAGGTACTGGTGGTACATAATTCGACGGAATAGCGACGGACAATCCATCGCCCAGGCGATGGATAATCAGCCACTAATCAGTCGCTCTCTCGACGGCGTAGCGACAGAAAATCCGTCGAAAAGGTTCTGGAAATGTCAAGCATTTCCAGAACCATGGCGACGGATAATCAGCCACTAATCAGTCGCTCTGTCGACGGCGTAGTGATGGAGTAGCGACGATTTATCCGTCGCCAAGGTTCTAAAAAATGTCAAGCATTTCCAGAACATGGTCGACGGATAATCCGTTAGTATTCCGTCGCTAATCCGTCATTTGTTAGCGACAGTGATCGACAGACTAGCGACGGAATGATACCCTCTGATATACTGTTACGACTGTTTACCGATGGACTATCCGTCGCTAGCGTCAACATTGTTAAGTATTTAATACTTGAAATGGACGAAAGCCCGTCGGAAAGTAGTCGCTAATGAATCGTATTGTGAAGACGAAAAGCCGTCGCTATTCCGTCGCTCTTTGACTACTTAGCGATGGATCATTATTAGCGACGAGCTGATTGCCGACGGATTATTTTGGCCAAGATCCGTTAGTGATCGGTCGCTAATACTGATTGCCGACGGATGGGCGACGGATTTGGCCGTCGCTAAATGGACATATTTTGGTAGTGGTATCGGGTTCGTGTCTATTGGTTTGTTCATTGGGAAACCACTCCTAATAGGTATAACTCTATCTAACCTTGTCATTTCAATCCAAATTTTGGTATGGAACCCATAGGAACTCACCTATGTGTAGGGATGACCTTTAGGATTGGTTTAGAGGCTCTATTGAGTCCTTATTTGATAGTTTGGATAGATTTTGTGCCACTCTTAGAAGAAATCCGAGAGTGACAATATGATGGCGATGAGCTCCGCCCCTATGGCTGCTCGTGGAGCCACCCCCCTCCTTCGCCTAGGCCGGCAGTCCGACGGCCTCCTTCCGTGCTCTCCTCCCCGCTCGCCCCTACCCACCTCCCTTCCATGGTACCCCCCATGGCACCCCTCCGGCTGAGCCTCCACCCCTCGACCTTCTCGCAGTCCTCGGCGAAGGCAGTCCGCCCTCACCCTTCCTCCAGCGGGTGCCAAGCCCGGCAGCTCCCCCAGCCGCCTTCCTCCTCAGGCCCCCCTCAGCCCCCCCCCCAAAGCCACTCTTTCGCAGTTTCCTCCTCCCCGCCTTCCGCCATCCGACGGCCGGCCAACCCCTCCACCGTCGTCGGGGCGACCCCTGACCCCCTACCCCGACGTCAGCTTGGAATCTCAGGGCGCCTGCTCCCGAGGATTTCCCTCACCATCAGCCCCCATCGGGGTCCGTGCCACTTGACCGGTCAACCCGGATTCAAATTTCAAACCCCAATTCGCATGGCACTCTAATTTGTGGAGCTGCAGGCGCATATGATGATTCGTGTGAGCATCTCTTATGCGCCCACCATCACACCCATGCGTTCCCTTCGAAAATGCATGCGCCCATCTTGGATGAACCCCTCTGTGGCGCTCTCGGAGAAGGTAGTGCATACGCCATCGCCTATGCTCCCCCCTGGGAGGCGCCTCCACCCCATCGCGTAGTACTGCTTACTGCGGAACTGCTGGCGCACTTGGGGTGTCGTGTGCGGCTCTCACATGCGCCCACCCTCCCACCCTTGTGCCACCTTCGGGTTTGCATACGCCCATCTCGGTGGGCTCCATCCTTGGCGCTCAAGGTGCAGCCCCCCTTCGGGCACATACGGGACCTCTCTCCTAACGGGCGCCTTTATTGGCTGCCTAGTGGCGGGCGCATACGGGACCTCTCTCCCCGAAGGCGCAAGCATCAGTGGCCCTGTTGCGGGCGCTAGCCGCGGCCCCACTGCGGGCACTTGCAGTGGAGCTTTCCAGGCCGTACTCGTCGAGGGCGGCGAGCGTCATGGTCCCAGCACCCACAGGCAGCCGCTCTTCACTCCCGCCATCGGTAGATCGGCATCTGATCCCCAGTCGTCTGGCACTAATGACGCTATCGTGCAACCGAAAGACTCCTACGCTTTTTTCGGCCCGCGGGTCCCTTAATTTCCTTCTATCCCGGCGGGCACGTCGTCCTTGGCGAATAAGACTTCGACCTCCAATCAACATTCATGAGCCATGTTTTTCGCACAAGCTCAGAGCACCGATCACTCTTGTCTCCCCTCTCTCTGAGGTAACGCTCCAATCAATCGATACCCCCCTCCGTCGGGAAAAGGAAGTATTTCTATGAAATTCTCTAACGAAGACATCTCGGCTCTGTCCAAGACCTTTCCGTGCACCTGGGTCATGCATTTCACCCCCACCTTCCCAAAAATCCAACGGATCCAATCTTTAGTTGACACCTAGGACCTCCCTCTAGGATACAACGTCGCTCCACTCGACCCCACCTCCACCCTTCTATACCTCTCTTCTGACGCAGATGGAAGGAAAGCTCTGTACCACAGCTCAGGACGGATCGACAAACACCACTTCACTCTTTCCAAATGGAACACTCACGGAGGCACATCTGCCTCGACCATGTCCACTTGGGTCACATTTTCGAACCTCCCCCTCATATGCTTTGCTACGGCAGCACTGAAATGGATCACTAGCTCCTTCGGCAAGTTCATTGCCGTGGAAGACGAAACCCGAAGCGTCGCCAAGTGCAACTAT
This sequence comes from Iris pallida, assembly GCA_029216955.1. Taxonomy (NCBI): domain Eukaryota; kingdom Viridiplantae; phylum Streptophyta; class Magnoliopsida; order Asparagales; family Iridaceae; genus Iris; species Iris pallida. The sequence goes on along the minus strand of JANAVB010044620.1, from coordinate 2,310,437 downwards.
GCCAGAATCTGCATGGAGATAGACGTCTCCAGAGAGCTCCCACAGTCCATCCTTATAGCGCTGGGTGACACAATACACACTCAGCAAATCATCTTCGAGCAACGGATCAGCTACTGCAAACTGTCACGACCCGTACCCTAGAGTAAGGGCACGAGACGTGGGTACGTCCAGCCTACGCCGCAGTGTCGACGGTAGAACGCTGTCCTAGGTCTCATGCATCTAACAGTATAAGGCTAAGCAGTTTATACTCCCCGAATGGGGGTGACATAGCAGAATGTATCCTCAATCACATCTAAGGTAGAGCATAATAAAAGATAGATAAAACATGAAATCCATAAAGAGATACATCAGATAGAAGTCTAAGTGTCTAAGATACATAACCCAGAAACACCTCAAAATCTCAAATACAGTAATCTATAAATACAACTCAAGACAACTGAAAATAAGCTATAAGCAAAACCCTAGCTATCTATAAAACCTCTACTGTGTCTCCTCTAGGCTAGCAGGCAACCTCCAGGCTATCTGTAAAATTTATTAACAGGTCCAGTCAGGACAGGAGCGAGCACAATACATCTCAACAGTTCATAGCAGGTTAGAAAATATAGACATACAGTAAAGTAAGATACAGGTACTGAAGGAAATATAGTATGTAAACAGAGAGAGAACTGTAATAGAAATATCTACTATACAATAGAGAACTAACAGTGGCTAGTGAGTCAGAGTACAATATAGACATGTAAATGACATAGGAGATTCTGATGAGACACTACGGAGTGATTCTGATGAGATACTACTTGGGTAATATTTACATGTCTACTTCTACTCCCCCGTACCCCCAATCAATACACAAGGATCTAACCAGGTTATGTTATGATTCCATGCAATGGCCCATAAGGGGTGATACATGGATGCCCATAAATGGGTGATTATAGGAATACCCATAAATGGATGATTCAAGGAGACTCTGTGATCATGAGAGTACATGTCACAAGTGATCAATGAACCAAGAAGCATAGTGATACACAATGTAAGTGAAACGCATAGAACATGTAATATTCGATGCTCCTGAAGGATAACATCTCAAGAAGGGATCCATATAGTACCAATCCGTGTTACCAACGTGACAGTATCAAGTAAAGTAATTTAAAGCAGGAAAATAATTCTAAACAGGATATGAAATGATCAGAGAATGTACTCGCCTGGTATCCTGAATGTCCGAAGAGAATATACTGTCCGAGGAGTGGTGTATGTCTCCTATAGAACAGTACAAGTCACAACAAGTCTAAAATAAGGAAATAGACTGCTACAATGCATCTACATGAAATTTAGGGTTAATATAGGCTAAAGTCAACCTTTGGTCAACTCTAGTCAACTAGACTAGTCAAACTAGGTCAACTAGGTCAAACCTAAACCAAACAAGTCTATACTAGTCTAACTAGTCTATTCTAGGCCTAATCAAGACTAAACAAGTCTAACTAAACTCTCACTAGGCAAACAGACACACCATAGACTAAGAGCCCTAGGCTATAGGCTATATCATACCTAAGACAAACCACAAACACATATACACATAACAATATATATATCTAATATATTGTAGTACACTCATAACATATAGGCTATCTATATGTACATCCCCCCCCCACACACACACACACACATATATATATATATATATATAAATAATATATATATATATATATATATATTTATATATATATATATATATTTATATATATATATATATATATTATATTCTAGGCCTAATCAAGACTAAACAAGTCTAACTAAACTCTCACTAGGCAAACAGACACACCATAGGCTAAGAGCCCTAGGCTATAGGCTATATCATACCTAAGCCAAACCACAAACACATATACACATAACAATATATATATCTAATATATTGTAGTACACTCATAACATATAGGTTATCTATATGTACATCCCACACACACACACACACACACACACACACACACACACACTATATATATATATATATATATATATATATATATATATATATATATATATATATGCATCACTATTCACATATTCATATACATAATAATATATATATATATATATATATATATATATAGAGAGAGAGAGAGAGAGAGAGGTAAAAGAGTAAGTGAGTATGTGTGTGTTTGGCATGTGTGTGAAAGGATATGTGTTAATGTTCTAAAATTTAGTGATAGGTAGGTGTATGTGACATAGGATACATGATGTCAAAGGGTGTATGAATACATGTGTGTAAAAGGTTATAGGTTAACTCAGTTTATAGAAATACATACATACATACTTACCTTGTATACATGCATACATACATATCATGTATATTATATTTACATGATACATACATGTATACTTGTATTATATTATACTTATATTCATGCATATTAGATACTTGTATTTATATTAACATATTGCAAACATTCATTTCATTCATGCATCTATGCATTACCTACATGTTTTATACATATGCATACATTGTATATTCATATAATTTCATACATTAACATAGAGACATACAAACATGCACATATCATATATTTCATATCTTGCATTACCTTACATATCATGTTATATATTATCATTCATTCCTTTCATATATTACATTCTATATTACCTATATACATGTATTTCCTCCATTCATTCATGCTTGCATCATATACTCTACATTACCATACATGTTATCATTATATATTGCATTACAATATTTATATATTATGCATTCATATCTATCATTACATATATATCTTGCATTCATATATAGCATTTATTATATACTTTCATGCATACATTGTATATCATTCTTTCATTCATGTATTGCTTATATGCATTATATTAATTGTATTCCTACATGCTTGCATTCAACCATATATATAAATTAATGTAAAGAGAATATATATCATATATATATCATTTCATTCATATAACATATCATGCATTACATACTCTATATTCATTTAATATCCATACTACATAGGCTCATAGGTTACACAAAATGCATATATCATATAGTCACTCATCTACTTAAAACCAATATTGTACCAATTTGGCATTCACTAAATTCTAGGATTAAAGTATGTCATAGCCCTTTGTGTTAGCTTTCCAAAACTTTAAACGGATCGCATTTTCGTGTCCAGAAGCTCCTGAAATCGCAAAAATACCGAAACACGTTCGTCTTTCGTACAGCTGACATTCAAATAATTCTACAGAAAGTTACAGAAAGAATTTGGATTTTTAAAATATATATTTTGAAATCTAAATTCGATACGGTTCTTTTAAAAAAACGGAAGATAAATCGGAGTTCTAAGCTAAAAGTTATGACATTTCTAAGTTGCTTTGGTTAATAAAAACGTGGATGAAAATTATGACGGATTTGACAAAAGAACACATATAGGCCAAGATACTTGGATACAAACATAGGTATCCAAATGAAACTCATTCTAACCATCCTAACTAAGATCAATCCACTCTCTAACCATTATAAAACTGAATTTAAATATCTATTTAAACTATTATCATACATACATACACATGGGGTGTCCTAATTTGGGATCTATCAAGTAGGACACAAGACACATATCCAAAATCCTCAAGCGAGCTCCAAATGGCCTCAAATTTGAATCTAAATGGGACACATGCATGAGGATGGATCCTACGGATTCAAAACTAATTAATATGTAAAGAAAATCGATTTAGAGGATGGGTTTTACCGATTGGGAGTAGAATCCCAATAAAATCCTTTAGGATACAGCTCTGATACGAAGATCCCTCAAAGTGGACACTCCTTCTTGCACTCCTCTTTCAATCCTTGGTAGCACCCTTACCTTGGAGAATGGGAATGATTGTGGGAAGGTTTGGTGAAGGAATGATTTGATTTGAAGATCAAATCAATGGGAAGGCTTTCTAAAATTGGGGAAGAACAAAAGGAAAATAAAAGAGGCAAGATTGTAATGAATGAAATGAATCATTCTCTCATAAAGGTGGCTGCCATAAAGAGTCCATTAGGGCTAATGGGAAATGTCCTAATTGCCCCTCTTTAGTCTCATATGGTTAAGTCTAGACTAGGTTCAAGTTTGGAGTCAAAATGATCTAGTTTTGAGTCTCTAACTTAACCATTCTAACATGATAAAAATTAGTTTAATTAACTAACTTAATGTTGGGTCTTGTGAGCCATGCTTAACTTAATATTGGGTCCCATCTAGAGTTCAAGCTACCCGGGTCACAATACAAGTCGGAACGAGACGAAACTCAAACCCGACTAAACAAATCCAATAAAAACAATATTAAAAATAAAAAAATTCCCAAAATATTAAAATATGAAAAATGACCAAAATCATAATACATCAATTTAAATATTATTAAAATAATCTAAAATTTACCAATTAATCAAAATCCTAAATAATTCAAAAGTCACAAAATGACCAAAATACCCATAGCCTAAAAAGTTGTAAATAGTTATTCTAATCACATGGTTAGGTCCCCATGGTCATGGTTAGTCTCTAAGCTTAGCAAAACTAGGGATTAACTAGTTAACCATCAAAATCACAATTCAACATTTTAAATAGTTTTAAATTGATTAAAAAAATTACCAAAAATCACAACATGAGTTAAATCCTATTATCGATTAATCAAAATTATAAAATTTAAAAATTACCCTCATTTGGAAAACTGGATGTTACAATCCTACCCACCTTATAAAAATTTTGTCCTCGAAATTAAGATGATCGCACCCCCTTCTAGGTCAAACATAGTTAAGGGTCAATCACTAGTCAATTTTCTCAACATCCTAGTACTTGGTCATCCGCTTGCAACTTATTAGGATTTTACCTATGCTAGCTACCTAAGTGTTGGCAACCAGAATTTAGCAAAAAGAGAAACTCTATAATAGGCTAGCTCTTAACTTCCCAATCCTATCAGGACTGATACTATAAATTTCATAAGCTACAGGTTTATAAACACACATTCCCCACATCAAGTACTAACCTATATATATATATATATCCACAGTTGATACTAATGGGGGTAACATCCCTATTTCCCAACAATTAAGGTCCTAAGAATTTTATCTAAACCATGCAATTTGAAGGAATAACATACAGGGTCAGGGCATACTGTTGCAGTTGGAAGTCTCACCTAGGTGCACTGGTCATTCTAGGTCAAAACAGTACTATGGTATCAACACACAAGCAATCTAGGGTGTCCTAATTGGGAAGGTAAGGGAACAACAACCATCAAGGTTGTAAGGGTTGTCTACCATCCTATATAAGAAATTAGTCATTAACAAACAACTGAAAAATTATTAAAAGGTTACTATTCCATAAAATGGTAAAAATTGAAAATTTAGGCACAACAAATCATAAATAGATTTTTGTCTTGACAAGATCTAAGTTGATCAATTTTGGGATAATTCGAGATTTTGGCAAGATGGGGAATCAATGAAATCAAGTATGAGCACGAGCATCCAATGATGAAGATCCAGGTCATGATTAAATTTAATTCAACTGGATACGAATACGAGGTTCATAGGCGAGAAAAATAATTCTAAGGAGAATTGTCAAGGCCGTTGCAGATAAGATTCTAGGGCAAGTTTAACTATGTCTCCATCCACGTAGATTAATATGAAAAGCGAACCAAAACGCAATAGGTTGATCAGACCATCATACGCCGGTTCTGATTAGACAATATGTTAGTGGGTGCGCACCCAATAAGATATGTCATGATCAAGCTCGAAAAGGATAAGCTTGTAAAACTAAGGATAATTAGCAGCATAGGATATAAGTAAGGGTGGTAGTGATGAACGAAGATACATAGTCCAGATTCTTAACTAAATGGGTCAAGCAATCAAGTTAAGGTACAAGGTTAAGTATTTAAGGAATCAAGCAGAACATCATCACATGTCGGGTCGAAGGAATTGAGTCAAGGCTGGATCTCTAATTGAAATCAGGAATAATTCAGTATCATGGTAGAGGTTATAGTTTAGCCATTTGACCAGAAAATCATATCAAGAAAATAGAGTACAAGAAGACGGGTTTTAGTGGGACATGATATACCTACACGAAGGTGAGTTCGTCTAGGTCTTGCATATAAGATTTGTTGGAGGGTAATAGCTAATTACATTCCGAATGTCAAGGTCACGATAAGGAACGTCAAAGGATCTCAAAATAAAAGTGGAGGTTCAAGAGGTGGTAAATAAATGCACAAGATAAGGAAGATCAAGTTAATCATCTGTATCTGATACCCTTAAGTTCATCTGGTCATAACTTGCCAATCGTATCCTTACCTCACCAGTCTCCATATAAAATTTAACCTTTACCTAAGTCTTTACCATGACTACCGTAGGCAATTTCCAATTTCCAAACATTACTCATGAAGCATAGCCTTCACATTTAGGAATCAACATTAACCATTTATTCAAATTTCCAAATTCTTTCACCTTGTCTTAAATTTGGCCCGAAACCTCTAAATCCCGTTTACGAATCACTTGAACTTTTTCAAATGGTTCTCCTCGTGTTATTTAATTTAAATACCTTTTGGCCTTACAAAACTTATCCACCATCAAAAAAAAATCAACTTTCGTATTTTTTTCGACATACACCTTTGAATATTATTCTCCTAAAAAAACATTTCCACAACAATCTCTAAATTTCTATAACTTTATGTTCCCTCTATCCCTAGTCATTTCCTTGCAATATCTTGTTCAATATCCTTATTGAATGCAATTAATTTCTCTTTTCTATTACTAACCTTCTACATAGCCTTAGGGTAAAACTTTCCAAGAATCAATAACCAGAGTTTCGAGGTTCTCAAATCTAGGTTGACCTTGAATATCCTCATCAGTTTGAATACACCTATAAACTATCTCAAAACCCTAAAATCTTCCTAAGTGTGATTGTTTCCAGATTGGTAGTGTACATCTCTTGATTTTATTCGAGACCTTTACCATATTTCTATATCAAGGTTTCAATATTGAACAATCCACATTTTAATTTCCTCTAGATCATCATATAATAATCAGTTATGTCTCCTCTGAGCTACATGATTCACATCACTTCTTCAGTCTTTTCCAGGCAGAAGATATGAAGATTCAAGGGTTTCAAGGTACATCTGGTAGGGATGATAAGATATGGGTGATTGGTGTAATTAGACAGAGTTTAAGATAAGAAGAAAAATAAGAATGCAAGGAAATAATGGCAAGAAGGAGTAATGAAGATCTGTTCTTTCTCATCTGTTCAAACGAGATGAACCCATCAAGCTCAAATTTAATAGCAAAAAATGAGGATGAATCCAAACAAGAGGAAAAAGGAATTTCAATTGAAAATCAAAAATGAGTTTCTCAGGGGTCATCCCAGGAATCTTTCAAAGAATCCTAAGTGTGATTGAGTGCCTTGAATTTGAAAATATTAAATACAAAATTAAAATCAACAACTACAGAATTTTATCAAAATCATCAACTAATACCAGGATTCAAAGTTCTACAATGAATCCACCAAAATCAAATTCAAATCAAGAAAAAAGGTGAATCAAAATAAGGGAAAGGGATTTTAAATCAGAGTTCAAAATGAGATTCTCAAGGGTCATCCCAGGAATCTCTCAAGGAATCCTAACAGTGATTGAGAATCCTCTCATCCTAACATCTTAATTTCTATATCCTATAGCAGGCTCGTAGTAGTACAGCTAAGTCGTTGCGCTACTAAGAAATCGTACTAATACGAATCTCGACCTGCATGGGCCACCACTAAAAATGTGTCACGACCCGCACCCTAGAGTAAGGGAATGAGACGTGGGTACGTCCAGCCTACGCCACAGTATCAACGGTAGAACGCTGTCCTAGGTCTCATGCATCTAACAGTATAAGGCTAAGCAGTTTATACTCCCCGAATGGGGGTGACATAGCAGAATGTAAACTCAATCACATCTAAGATAGAGCATAATGGAAGATAGATAAAACATGAAATCCACAAAGAGATACATCAGATAGAAGTCTAAGTGTCTAAGATACACAACCCAGAAATAGCTCAAAATATCAAATACAGTAATCCATAAATACAACTCAAGACAACTGAAAATAAGCTATAAGCAAAACTCTAGCTATCTATACAACCTCTACTGTGTCTCCTCTTGGCTAGCAGGCAACCTCCAGGCTATCTGTAAAATTTATCAACAGGTCCAGTCAGGACAGGAGCGAGCACAATACATCTCAACAGTTCATAGCAGGTTAGAAAATATAGTCATGCAGTAAAGTAAGATACAGGTACTGAAGGAAATATAGTATGTAAACAGAGAGAGAACTGTAATAGAAATATCTACTATACAATAGAGAACTAACAGTGGCTAGTGAGTCAGAGTACAATATAGGCATGTAAATGGCATAGAAGATTCTGATGAGACACTACGGAGTGATTCTGATGAGATACTACTTGGGTAATATTCACATGTCTACTTCTACTCCCCCGTACACCCAATCAATACACAAGGATCCAGCCAGGTTATGTTATGATTCCATGCAATGGCCCATAAGGGGTGATACATGGATGCCCATAAATGGGTGATTCTAGGAATGCCCATAAATGGGTGATTCAAGGAGACTCTGTGATCATGAGAGTACATGTCATAAGTGATCAATGAACCAAGAAGCATAGTGATACACAATGTAAGTAAAACGTACAGAACATGTAATATCCGATGCTCCTGAAGGATAACATCTCAAGAAGGGATCCATATAGTACCAATCCGTGTTACCAACGTGACAATATCAAGTAAAGTAATTTAAAGCAGGAAAATGATTCTAAACAATATATGAAATGATCAGAGAATGTACTCGCCTGGTATCCTGAATGTCCGAAGAGAATATACTGTCCGAGGAGTGGTGTCTGTCTCCTATAGAATAGTACAAGTCACAACAAGTCTAAAATAAGGAAATAGACTGCTACAATGCATCTACATGAAGTTTGGGGTTAACCTAGGCTAAAGTCAACCTTTAGTCAACTCTAGTCAACTAGACTAGTCAAACTAGGTCAACTAGGTCAACCCTAAACCAAACAAGTCTATACTAGTCTAACTAGTCTATTCTAGGCCTAATCAAGACTAAACAAGTCTAACTAAACTCTCACTAGGCAAACAGACACACCATAGGCTAAGAGTCCTAGGCTATAGGCTAAATCATACCTAAGCCAAACCACAAACACATATACACATAACAATATATATATATATATATCTAATATATTGTAGTACACTCATAATATATAGGCTACCTATATGTACATCCCACACACACACACACACACACACACACACACACACACACATATATATATATATATATATATATATATATATATATATATATATATATATATATATATATATATATATATATTTCACACACACACACACACACACACACACACACACACACACACACACACACACACACACATATATATATATATATATATATATATATATATATATATATATATATATATATATATATATATATATTTATATATAAATATATATAAAATATGTGCGTGATTTTGTGTCCTTGATACTTTAAAGTGCTACTAAATATAGTCTATGATTATTGTAAAGATTTATATATATATATATATATTTTTTTTTTTTTATATGATTATTGTAAAGATTTTTATTACTTAATTACAATTTATTGAAATTTATGGGATTATATGCATATATATATATATATATATATATATATATATATATATATATATATATATATATATATATATATATATATATATATATATATAGAGAGAGAGAGAGAGAGAGAGAGAGAAAATATAGAGAGAGAGAGAGAGTAAAAAGGAAAAAAAGAAAAGGAAAGGAAAAGGAAAAAGAAAAGGAAAAGGAAAAGGAAATATATATATATATATATATATATATATATATATATATATATATATATATATATATATATATATATATATATATATATATATATATATAAAAAAATATATATATATATATATATATATATATATATATAGCACCCATCCACTTAAGTGGGCCCCCCCCATCCCATGCACAACAGCAATGCTCACGTAGCAATAGCAACCCGTGGGCAAGGCCCAAATGGGGTTATTAGTAATAGTGTTGTGTTAGGTTTTTGAACCAACTTGATATATATATATAACTTTTTTCCACAAGCCTCAAAACTCTAATCTTCCAAAACGAAAGTTGAGGCTGATCATACCCTCTCTGCCTGCGAATTCTTTTCTCCAGTGACGGAGCTTTGTGCGCGACGAACGGAGCATCGGAAGTCAGCCCCGCGTCATCCACGGAATAGTTTTCCCACTCAAGGTACCCTACTTCCCTACGACGTAACTTTTTACTCGTAGCACCGATTTTTGATCCGTAAGATATTCTGGAAAGTAGACTTGACCCTCTTCGAGATCCTCCAGGTAGATTTCGAAAACAACCCATCGACTTGCTCGAAAAATTGAGACGAAGTTGAACAAAAATCTATTTTCTATAACGCTAAAAACTTTTTTAAAACGATAACTTGTCGGCCAATTTTCTTGCTGTGCAGTAAAATTCTGTAGGAACTAATTGAAACAGTAAAAGACAATATAACCGAGATCGCAATGCATCTTCTGGATCGCCGTTTTGATTTGTGTGTAAAGAGTAGATTGATGTTGAAGTTGAGGAAAAACTTGTGTTTAATTATATTAATTTTCTGAAATTTGTCCGATATGGCGTGTGCCCCGAAGAACCGGGCGACGTGGTCGCGCGCTATATGCATCGAAAGACGCATATGGACGTTGCGGACATGTGGGAACTGACGGAACTCGGTTTCGTCGCGTGTGCGCGACGAAATCAACGCGTATCCGTCGAGATACCCCCGTATCGATGTTTTGCAAACTTGCCCATAACTTTGTGTACAGTCGTCGAATCAAGACAAAACTTGCGCCAACAGGTCCGAATCGAAATTCTGGTCCTGTGTGCCAAGTTTGGTTCGATTCTGAGAACGTCGAATCGGAACCCATTTTTGGCGGGCCCGCGACCCACTCAAACGGACGATTTTGTACACGGCTCATCGGAATCCAAAACTGGACATATCGTTGAGTTCCTCTCCTCAAAATGATTCCATAGACATGTAGTTTGACGACTTTAGAGACCATAGACTTTAGCACACGTTTCGGTGCAAAGCGGGTCCAACGGCGGACATCGTTTTGACCTGAAATTACGATTTTGCCCCTGTTCCAAAATTAAAATTTTGGACAGGCATTTCCTAGGTATATCTTTTACACCGAGTGCATTTTTGATGTTTGTTTCAGCGTCCGAAGTTGTTTGGAGATTGTGACGTTTCTTAGCTGACATTGTGATTACCTGGACTTGCCACTTTGCACCATCAGACAAGATACCTTGCCACCTTACTCTGTAATTATTATACTTCTTATTTTCAATTGTTATTATCAGCATTTTGTTTCTTGATATTTAAACTGTGCGTCCAAGTCACACTTGGGTGCGAGTGACTCTATCGGTCGTTTGCCTCGCTTTATTTATTTCTCTTGCATTGACTTAGTCTAGTGACCACACATTGATGTTGAGGTATTGGTATATCTCATACGGCCTTGACACTTGTTATATCACGTGATGTGAGTCACATGTAGGACACGTACCCGCGTAGTCGGCTGGCCACCAATACGTATGGAGCGTGCGACGGATAGGAGTAACTGCCAATAGTATTGCATGTTAGAAGACTTGGCATTTACTAGAGGTTCATATCAGTCATGAAGATGATGATACTAGGCATTGGGTGGGGAGAACAATACCTGACGTATGGGCTTCTTTGCACTTTCCTGATTACCTGTGCGCTCCTTCGGAGACGCAGGCTCCAGGCACCCTCTGACGTTTCCCAAAGCGTTATGGACGTAGCCCCTTGCACATAGTGCCCTCTGACGCTTCCAGAACGTTATAGACGTAGGCTCCTGGTGTCCTTTATGGGAACTATGCCAATCCCATTTACAGTCAGGGCTCATGCGTCGAAGGATTGTATCTCAACTGTATATTCACAGTAGAATGGTCAGGAACCCGATTACATGTATATCTTTTTCCTTATTATATTATCACAGTTTATATAGCATGGTGTTTTCTTGTATCTTGCTATGTCCCCTGAGGACCTGGTTATCTCTCCAGGTTTAGACAATTTTCTACAGGAGTATGGAGCGGCGTTGGAGCTATCCTATATCGATGACGAGGCAGTCTTTACTGATGCCTAGTCTATTCTTTATTTGAGACATTAGTGGACATATTTTTGCATCTCATTTCTTTCTATTTGCGGAGGTCAGACTCCGATCTTGTGAGACTATTTTTTATAGCTGTTTGGAGTGAGTATGTTCACCCGACTATCTTTTGATACTTTTACTTATTTATTTGGACTCTATTATCTTCTGTGTTGAGCTGTGATGAGATTAGATTATATATTATTGGCCTGTGGTTATTTTGTTTACAGTTTATGTGCATATTTGAGGATTCCATATATTGGAGTATTCTTCGTATATGTGCAGCTGGCATATTCACGTACTTGGTCCTACGTATTTTGGGACTGGGACATTACATGTTTTTGTGGTGGCCCATGCAGGTCAACGTTAATATTGTTGGATTACATCACTGTGTCCAACAAGCCTGCATATAGGAATAGGAATATCTCATCCAGAACTACTACTATCTCTTGACTTCCAATCTTTTCGAAACTTCCTTGATTATTCGATTTACTTCATATCAAATCTTCCTAATATCAACATATCTTCTTCATGCCAACAGTATGCATTTAAGAAGCGAACGCACTTCTGCCTTGGCCCTCACATCTGGTGAAGAGGCTACTCCGGAGGGACATAATCCTCCCATGACTCCAGCGACACCATACCAGCCAGGACAGTCGCAGCCTACTACGACACCGACGACGGAGTACCCAGAGATCGCAGCACCCTCAGGCAGCCAGGCTGGGCAGACTACTACCATGCCACCAGAAGGGAATGTACCTCTGCCTCCACCACCACCATTTCTTCAGCAGTTTCCCCCACAGTCGGGACCTCAGATGCCTCCACCAACGACTGATGGGAGCCCTACTACTCAGTTTATATATGCCATGATGCAGGCTCAGTGGCAGCAGACTGAGCTGATGAGACAGACGATGATGGCAGCATTGGCTAGACCTCCACCACCACCTCCAGTACCAGCACCAGCACCGGCTCTGTATCCTTATGAAGGCTCTATCAAGAATTTTATAGATATGAACCCCAAGGCCTTTAGAGGAACAGAGAAGCCATTAGAGGTATCACAGTGGCTTATTAGTACCGAGAAGCTACTGAAGGCATCCCAGTTGTCAGCTCGAGATTGGATGACAGCATTGGACCTATTGTTAGAAGACAATGCTCACCACTGGTGGAAGGCGAAAGAGAGACGATTAGGCACTGGGATCACCTGGAAGCAGTTCTATGATGCATTTTATGAGATATTCTTCCCTATTCATGTTCGAGATGGTCTCTATGACCAGTTCCTACATCTGAAGCAAGGGAATATGACAGTTGATGAGTATGATTCGGAGTTCAATCGCCTGAGTCGATTTGGTGCGGGATTGATTCCGACAGAGTTAGAGAAGGCGAGGAGATTTCACCAGGGGCTTGCGCTAGAGCTCAAGTCTTATACGACTACCCAGTCTCGAGTCTCCTATTCAGCTGTCTTGGAAGAAGCTCGTGCTCAGGAGATTCTTCGTAAGGAGCAGCAGCAGACATCGAGACGACATACCCCAGCAGTTACACCAGCTCGAGCCACCCAGAGTGGACCTATTAGGAGGGCCACAGGACAGTTTCAGCAGAGGCCCTCACCTTATCAGAAGCCCGTTTGCCATTACTATGAAAAACAAGGACATCTCCAGAACGACTGCAGGACTCGCCTTGGATTATGCTTGAGATGTGGATCCAATCAGCACATACTCAAGGACTGTCCGGAGCAACAGGCAATAGTACAAGCTCGGCAGAACCCGAGGCCCACAGCCCCAGCTCTTCCAGTACCACGGCCCATAGCAGGAGCACCTCGTCCACCATTGCCACCCCAAGGCATACAGTACAACAAGGCCAGAGCTCAGGGCCCAGGACAGAATTATGGGCAGGTATTCTCACTTGCTGTTGAGGATATAGAGACAGAGGCAGAAGTTATAGCAGGTATGGTTTTAGTTGCATCTTTTCCTGCTATTACCTTATTTGATACTGGAGCCACACATTCATTTATAGCCACTAGTTTTGCCACTAGACACAGCATTTCCATCACACCCTTAGCTAAAAATGTTAAAATCCTTACTGGAGAAGGAGTTGTACCTATTAGTGGTGTTTGTAGACTTTGTCCTGTAGTGATAAGTGGCAGAGAGATGATGGCACGACTTCTTGTATTTCCTATGCCGACATTTGACGTGGTACTTGGAATGGACTGGTTGAGCCAGCATTTCGCTCTCATAGACTGCCATAGGAGCAGTATTATCTTTAGACCACCGAATACGGCAGAGTTTGAGTTCACCAAAGAAGACAGAGAGAGTTGTGATATACCCACATCGGGGACTCATATGATGATGCATGACAACCTTCAGCACCCTATTATCACCGAGTTCGAGGATGTATTCTTCGAGGAATTGCCAGGACTACCACCTGACCGAGATATTGAGTTTTCTATTGAGCTTATTCCCGGAGCCGAGCCTATTTCATCTCGAGTATATCGTCTGGCACCCAAGAAGTTGGTAGAGATGAAGACGTAGATTGATGACTTATTAGAGAAGGGGTTTATTCGTGCCAGTGCATCACCATGGGGAGCACCCGTTCTTTTTGTGCCTAAAAAAGACGGGACAGTGCGCATGTACATCGACTACAGAGCATTGAATGCAGTGACGGTGAAGAACAAGTATCCCTTGCCGCGTATAGATGATTTATTCGATCAACTGAGTGGAGCAAAAGTATTCTCCAAGATTAACTTACGATCAGGCTATCACCAATTGAAGGTTCGGAAGGAAGACATTGCAAAGACAGCCTTTCGATCGAGGTATGGACACTACGAGTTCTTGGTCATGCCTTTCGGTTTGACCAATGCTCCCACAGTTTTCATGAATTTAATGAACAAGATCTTTCATCAGTACTTGGACAAATTTGTAGTAGTCTTTATAGATGATATCTTGATTTACTCCAAGAGTCAAGAGGAGCATGAGCAGCATCTACGGATAGTTTTGGAAACGTTGAGGACTGAGCGACTTTTCGTGAAGCTTAGTAAGTGTGATTTCTTTCTCAAGGAGGTATCATTTCTTGGTCATATTGTTACGGGTGATGGTATATCTGTGGACCCAGAAAAGATCACAGCAGTCAAATCATGGCCCGCTCCCACATCAGCTTCTGAGGTGAGAAGTTTCCTCGGACTTGCGGGTTACTACCGACGGTTCGTAGAAGATTTCTCTCGAATAGCGGGGCCTATGACTCGATTAACTTGCAAGGATCAGGAGTTTGTATGGACAGACGAGTGTCAAGCCACTTTTGACGAGTTTAAGAAGCGATTGACCACAATACCGATCTTGACACTACTATCGGGCCCAGGAGGATTTGTGATATACAGCGACGCATCCGAGAAGGGATTAGGATGTGTATTGGTACAGCACGGTTGGGTAGTAGCATATGCATTACGACAGTTGAGAGTACATGAGGAGAATTATCCGACCTACGATCTAGAGCTCGCAACAGTTATCTTTGCTTTGAAGCTATGGAGACACTACTTGTACGGCGAGAAGGTTGATATCTACACTGATCATAAGAGCCTCAAGTACGTGTTCACACAGAAAGAGTTAAATATGCGACAGCGACGTTGGTTGGAGTTGATGAAGGATTATGAGATCGAGCTTCATTATCATCTGGGCAAGGCTAATGTCGTGGCAGACGCATTAAGCCATAAACCCATGGCACACATTTTGACTACGCAGAAGGAGTTGATTAGAGACTTGGAGCAGCTTGGTATTGAGGTAGTATTGCCTGGAGCAGACGGCGTACTAGCCAACCTCCAAGTGCAATCATCATTGGTAGAGCGCATCAAGGTAGCATGATGCCAGATTTCGACGGCTAAGAGAGAGGACTGAAGCAGGAGAGCAGACGGGATTGAAGATCCATCCTGATGGGATATTGCGATGTGGTGATCGTATTTATGTACCCAATAGAGATTTACGACAAGAGATGATGGCAGAGGCTCACAGTTCAGCATATTCTATTCATCCCGGAGGAACCAAGATGTATCGTGACTTACGACAGTTTTATTGGTGGCATGGAATGAAGCAGGAGATAGCTCGTTTCTTTGCCAAGTGCTTGGTATGCCATCAAGTAAAGGTGGAGCACCAGAGGACGGCCAGATTATTACAGCCGCTACCCATTCCCGAATGGAAGTGGGAGCACATTACTATAGATTTCGTCACGGGTTTTCCTCGGAGTCCTAGGGGACGTGATGCAGTGTGGGTGATTACGGATAGACTTACAAAGTCAGCCCATTTCTTACCTTTTAGAGTGGGCCAGTCGACAGTGGTATTGGCAGAGATGTATATGGAGCAGATTGTGAGATTACACGGTGTGCCTGTTAGTATTGTGTCAGACCATGACTCGAGATTTACCTCACATTTTGGGAGGAGTATACAAGAGAGTTTGGGCACCCGATTGAAGTTTAGCACGGCATACCATCCTCAGACAGACGGTCAGTCGGAGCGTACCATTCAGACGCTAGAGGATATGTTGAGAGCGTGCATGCTTGACTTTGGCGGTTCATGGGAGGACCATCTTCATCTTGTTGAGTTTTTCTACAATAATATCTATCAAGCGAGCATTCAAATGGCTCCGTTTGAGGCATTGTATGGTAGAAAGTGTCGGTCTCCTGTTTGTTGGAGCGACATAAGAGAGCGACAGCTATTGGGTCCCGAGTTGGTCTTGAGCACAATGGAGACAGTGAAGAAAATACAGGGCCATCTGCGAGCAGCACAGGATCGTCAGAAGCAGTGGGTAAATAATTGTCGTCGACCCTTGGAGTTCAAAGAGGGCGACCATGTGTTCTTGAAGATATCCCCCACTAGGGGCACGATTCGATTCAGAGGACGTGGCAAGTTGAGTCCAAGGTACATCGGGCCTTTTGATGTCTTGGAACGTGTTGGAGAGGTTGGCCTTGCCACCGTCGCTAGAGGGAGTGCATGACGTATTCCATGCATCTCAGTTGAGGAGGTACGTAGCGGACAGCAATCATGTGCTTGATCACTCCGATATCACAGTTGGACCGAATTTGTCGTACGAAGAGCAACCAGTAGTTATCCTCGATCGCCGAGTGAAGGTGTTGCGGAATCAATCTATTCCATTTGGTTTGAGTGGCATGGAAGCATCACTCGCCAAGGGAGTCTACTTGGGAGCGCGAGGACGACATCCGAAACCGCTACCCATATTTGTTCGAAGACAAAGGTATGTCTTGCAGTTTAAGCTTTTAAATTACTATTAATTCCCTTGCATTGCATTTGATCCCCCGACATTAGTTTAATTTCGAGGACGAAATTTTCTTTAAGTTGGGTAGGATGTAAACCCCCAAGAATTTCTAATTATTTTTATATATTATTTGGCATTAAAGAGTTAGTTGGTATATATGGGTGTATTTATATATATATATATATATATATATATATATATATATATATATATATATATATATATATATATATATATATATATATATATATATAATGTGCGTGATTTTGTGTGCTTGATATTTTAAAGTGCTACTAAATATAGTCTATGATTATTGTAAAGATTTTTTATTACTTAATTACAATTTATTGAAATTTATGGGATTATATGCCTTATATATATATATATATATATATATATATATATATATATATATATATATATATATATATATATATATATATATATATATATATATATATATATATAGAGAGAGAGAGAGAGAGAGAGAGAGAGAGTAAAAAGGAAAAAAAAAGGAAAGGAAAAGGAAAAAAGAAAAGGAAAAGGAAAAGGAAAAAAAATATAGTTAGCACCCACCCACTTAAGTAGGCACCCCCCCCCCCATCCCATGCACAGCGGCAATGCTCACGTAGCAATAGCAACCCGTGGGCAAGGCCCAAATGGGGTTATTAGTAATAGTGTTGTGTTAGGTTTTTGAACCAACTTTATATATATATATATATATATATATATATATATATATATATATATATATATAACTTTTTCCACAAGCCTCAAAACCCTAATCTTCCAAAACGAAAGTTGAGGCTGATCATACCCTCTTCGCCTGCGAATTCTTTTCACTAGCGACGGAGCTTTGTGTGCGACGAACGGAGCATCGGAAGTCAGTCCCACGTCACCCACGGAGCAGTTTTCCCACTTAAGGTACCCTACGACGTAACTTTTTACTCGTAGCACCAATTTTTGATCCGTAAGATATTCTGGAAAGTAGACTTGACCCTCTTCGAGATCCTCCAGGTGGATTTCGAAAACGACCCATCAACTTGCTTGAAAAATCGAGACGAAGTTGAACAAAAATCTGTTTTCTGTAACGCTAAAAACTGTTTTAAAACGACAACTTGTCGGCCAATTTTCTTGCTGTGCAGTAAAGTTCTGTAGGAACTAATTGAAACAGTAAAAGATAATATAACCGAGATCGCAACACATCTTCTGGATCGTCGTTTTGATTTGTGTATAAAGGGTAGATTGATGTTGAAGTTGAGGAAAAACCTGTGTTTAATTATATTAATTTTCTAAAATTTGTCCGATATGGCGTGTGCCCCGACGAACCGGACGACGTGGTCGCGTACTATATACATCGAAAGACGCATATGGACGTTGCGGACGTGTGGGAACTGACGGAACTCGGTTTCGTCGCGTGTGCGCGACGAAATCAACGCGTATCCGTTGAGATACCCCCGTATCTGTGTTTTGCAAACTTGCCCATAACCTCGTGTACAGTCGTCGAATCGAGACGAAACTTGCTCCAAAAGGTCCGAATCGAAATGCTGGTCCTGTGTGCCAAGTTTGGTTCAATTCTGAGAAGGTCGAATCGGAACCCATTTTTGGCGGGCTCGCGACCTACTCAAACGGACGATTTTGTACACGGCTCATCAGAATCCAAAACTGGACATACCGTTGAGTTCCTCTCCTCAAACTGAATCCGTAGACATGTAGTTTGATGACTTTAGAGATCATAGACTTTGGCACACATTTTGGTGCAAAGCGGGTCCAATGGTGGACATCGTTTTGATCCGAAATTACGATTTTGCCCCTGTTCCAGAATTAGACTTTTGGACAGGCATTTCTTAGGTATATATTTTACACCGAGTGCATTTTTGATGTTTGTTTCAGCGTTCGGAGTTGTTTGGAGATTGTGACATTTCTTAGCTGACATTGTGATTACCTGGACTGGCCACTTTGCACCATCAGGCAAGATACCTTGCCACCTTACTCTGTGATTATTATACTTCTTATTTTCAGTTGTTATTATCAGCATTTTGTTTCTTGATATTTAAACTATGCGTCCAAGTCACACTTGGGTGCGAGCGACTCTATCTGTCGTTTACCTCGCCTTATTTATTTCTCTTGCATTGACTTAGTCTAGTGACCACCCATTGATGTTGAGGTATTGGTATATCTCATACGGCCTTGACACTTGTTGTATCACGTGATGTGAGTCATATGTAGGACACGTACCCGCGTAGTCGGCTGGCCACCGATACGTATGGAGCGTACGACGGATAGGAGTAACTGCCAATAGTATTGCATGTTAGAAGACTTGGCGGTTACTAGAGGTTCATATAAGTCATGGAGATGATGATACTAGAAATTAGGTGGGGAGAACAATACCTGACGTATAGGCTTCTTTGCACTTCCCTGATTTCCTGAGCGCTCCTCCGGAGACGCAGGCTCCAGGCGCCCTCTGACGTTTTCCAGAGCGTTATGGACGTAGCCCCTTGCACATGGTGACCTCTGACGCTTCCAGAGCATTATGGACATAGGCCCCTGGTGCCCTTTATGGAAACTATGCCGATCCCATTTACAGCTAGGGCTCATGCGTCGAAGGATTGTATCTCAACTGCATATTCACAGTAGAATAGTCAGGAACCCGATTGCATGCATATTTTTTTTTTCCTTATTATATTATCACAGTTTATATGGCATGGTATTTTCTTGTATCTTGCTATGTCCCCTGAGGACCTGGTTATCTCTCCAGGTTTAGACGATTTTTCACAGGAGTACGGAGCGGCGTTGGAACTATCCTACATCGATTACGAGGCAGTATTTACTGATGTCTAGTCTATTCTTTATTTGAGACATTAGTGGACATATTTTTGCATCTCATTTCTTTCTATTTGCGGAGGTCGGACTCCGATCTTGTGAGACTATTTTTCATAGCTGTTTGGAGTGAGTATGTTCACCCGACTATCTTTTGATACTTTTACTTATTTATTTGGACTCTATTATCTTCTGTGTTGAGCTGTGATGAGATTAGATTATATATTACTGGCATGTGATTATTTTGTTTACAACTTATGTGCATATTTAAGGATTCCATATATTGGAGTATTCTTCATATATGTGCAGCTGACATGTTCAGGTACTTGGTCCTACGTATTTTAGGACTGGGGGGTTACAGTAAGCATGATCAAACATGATCAAACCAGGACATAGGCAATGAAGAACTAATGATGGACCAAAGACGGCGTCATACAAAAAGATTTCTCCGAACCGCCTAGCGACCTATCCGGGGCCTCGCATCGGGGGTTCCGCTGCCCGGTCAGCGGACAGGGGTCGAGGGGGCAGCGCCCCCCGTCGGAGGTTCGAGGGCGAAGCCCCCGAAAGGTATTCAGATTTTCAGATCTGTTTATCTTTGGACGACTACTGTCAAGGAAAAAGACGTCTTCAGTTCTACTCAGATATCAGAAGAAAGGCGTCATTAAAGGGCTCTTGGTTTTTCTGTTTATTCTAAGTCTGTAATCTTCAATTTATTGAGTCTAGAAGAATGTGTACGTTGAGTCGCACTGAGTCATCTCAACCCCTAGACACATCTCTCCAAGCTCTACCATACAAACAGACCAATTCCTGAACCAAGCCCAAGATCCACCAAGCCAAACAAAGCCCATAGGCCCCAAGGCCATTCTGCCACCTAGAAGGCAGAGTTAGGGCTGAACTCTGCCCCAACACAGAGTTCAGGCCGAACTCTGTCCCCTGATTTCCAGCACCCTGATTTTTAGGGCCTACTTGCTACAAGCTGTCCAACGTTCAAAAATTTGAATTCTTGGGGCAGAATTTGGGCCGAATTCTGCCTCCCCAGAGTAGTATAAATAGAGCTTGAATTCTTTCATTTCAAATCATCTCTTACCTTCAAATATTCAAGCTTTCTAAGCTCTACTACTCCAAGCATCATTCTTCCATATCTCCTAAGCCACAACTCTCCTTAGCCCAAGGTGCTCAGTGCGATATCAGCTAGAAGTTATGTGCAAGAGTGAAAGAAAAGTCACTTGGACAATTCCAAGTTTCGCCACCTGCAAATTTGTAAGAAGTTGGCGTGCTCTTCTGAGTAAAGGCACGTGGTTGTACACTATTTCATAAATATTGGATTTTAATCCTGAGCTAGAGTTCTCAGGCCTGGACTAGTCCTCCACGAGGAAAACCAGGTTAAAACTGATGTGTTTGCGTATGCTCTACTGATCTTTATTTACTTCCACATTTCTCTCTGATTTATTTACTATCTTAATAGTTGTTTTGTGGAGGTGATATAGAGTTAATTTTTATTTGGTGATTATTGACACAAACTCTATTCACCCCCCTCTAGAGTTGCCTACACGTTATTTCACATGAATCCAGAAATATCCATACCTATTGTAACGGAGAATCACATGAAACTAACTAGAACTGAAATACAGTAATTGAAAAATAAATGAGAGAACTATCAGAGAATGTACTCGCCTGACACTCTGAAAAGAGTAGTGTAATATCAGATGTCTGCACCGGAGTCACAATGTCCTAAATAGAGCAGTATGGGTTATAATGTATTTAAAATAAGATAAATAAAGTTTACGATGCAATCTACATAATTTCTAGGTCAAATTAGGTCAAAGTCAAACTTTGGTCAACCTTGGTCAATTACACTAGTCAACTAGGTCAATCCTAGTCCAGTCAAGTCTCACTAGGCCTAACCAAGCCTAGGCTAACAACTAAGCACACTCACAAGTCACAGAGAACACATATTATATACAATATATATATATATACAATATATATATATATATATATATATATATATATATATATATATATATATATATATATATATATATATATATATATATATACATATATATATATATATATATATATATATATATATATATATATTTACATACATGCTTAGATACATACATACACAGGCTCATATTCACATACCTTCATACATACATTATAGCCATAGCCTACATTACATTTCTTATGCATACATAGATCCATGCTCATTTACCTACATTCATACATGCATTGTCTCATTACCTTATATTATATTGCATTTACACATATCATTTCATAGATTAACATAGAGGCATACAGACATCTTTCATAGGTAAAGAGGAAAGGAAAAATGAAAGGGGACTTAATTGAAAGGTTCAATCTCAGTTATATGCATACATGTATACATCATTGATTCATATTTATATTGCCTATCTGTCATGCATCTATCATTACCTACATGCTCTAGTGTCAGTTCAAATATTGCATACATCTTGACATTCATACATAGAGAGATAGAGAGAGGGTTAAGGGGTTCATTTCAGTCACTCTGTATGTATAACAGGTTTCAGTTGAACAGTTATAGGGGTTTTATTTCAGTTTTCAGAAAAAGAGGTACACATGTGTGTGTGGGTATGTTCTCAGGTTTTTGAAGTCAAACTCAGATTTACAAGCTAACGATCTCAGTTATCATTTTAGAAACTCAATTTCAATCAGTAGACAATACAAATCCCAATGTATACATATCATGCTAGCAACTTAAAATCATGTAAATCTCAAAAGAAATAATCAAACCAATCTCTAATTATCCTATTTGAATTGAGGCCCCATTACCCCAGTTTATTCAGCCCAATTTGAACAGTGTATCCCATCATCTCAGTTCCAGGTTTAAAAGTAAATTGATTTTAGTAATACCAACATTCAACCAAATGAAATCAGTCCAACAAACTTACACATATATATACAACATAAAACCCAAACTCAATTTCAACTGTCAATAAAACTGAGACTAAAGTTCACTGTTTCCATGAACATTTCAATGAAAACCTAAAATAATAACACAAAAATCTTGAAATTAAAGTAGAAACATGTGTGCAATGATTTGGGATAAATGTGACATGTCCATGCATCCCATTGTGTCCAGAAATCGGGACACGAAGTGTCCAAGAATTCAAAATGCCCACCGACAGAACTGGCAGTTGAGACTGCCTCGTGCAGCCATATCGAGGAAGACAGAGCTCGACATATGGCACGAGGAGTCTCGTGCTCATGCACGTGGCTAGGGTAGGTCTAGGGCTAGGTCTTAGGATGCCTGCACGAACCCTAAGACGTGTCGTGTCCAAGTTTGAGTCATGTATCAGTGGTCGATTTACAGTGTACACAATGTCAGTAAAAAACCCGTGAGCGATGAATATCTTTCTAACCGTTCGATAAAATCGTCCAAAATTCGTGTGTCATGTCAGTGTATGCCCCCACGTGTCCACCAAGTGTTGTGTCGTGTCCGCTGTCGTGTTCGAACAGCAGGGGACTGCACAGGCACAGTGCGGTGCCTCGTGCACGAGGTGCGTGTCCATTTTGGACACAAAAATCCCCCAAAATCGTGCTCAGTCCTCTCGAATATTGTTATACACATAATAATCTACATTTCTGTTTAATTAGAATTTAAAATTAACAAAATTCATTTCTATGTGGCATTTCAACAAACACATGCACATATACATCGACATGTGTCCGATACGGACACCAAACGGATACGGTTTTCTACCAAACTTGAGGGACAGCTAAGGGACACCTAGATCTAGGCTAGGATACAAAAAAAATTAGAATAATAACTCAATTTGAGGAGTTTAACTGTAGGTTGTCCAATGACAAGAAAAGCTCCAAAATAGAGTGTTCCTCCTTGCTAGATCAAATTCCCAAATTGTTCAAAAGCTGGGATTACTCTCCATAATCAGAAAATAGAGGAGTATTAGACTCTAATGCAAAAACTAGAGTCAAAAAGGAATTAAAATGGAAAAACTATGGATTGGGGAAGAATGGCCATACATTTCTTTTCAAAAGTGTTGATTCAATACAAAAGAGGCAAGAACCAATGGAAGAGATATTATATAAGGTTGGGATCCCTATGTGGCTGGCCATAAATGGGAAAAATTAGGGTTAGGGTTATGACTAATGGGATTAGGCCAAGTTTCAAGGATAAGGGAAATCTCTCGTTAATCAAATGTCCATGAACCTAAAGCACTTATTCTCTACATGAAACTTGATTCTAAATGACTTAACTTGGGTTGACTTAAGTTAGACTAGGGTCCCACCATGCTAATCAAGTCACCATAGCTATAGTCAACATCTAGGTTAGTCTCTTAACTCACAACTAGTCAAAGTCAAAATTAACAATCACCAATGCAATAATTAATCAAATAATTCTAATAAGTCAAAATGACCAAAATACTCCTAGGCTAAAAATGATAAATAAATATCCCAATCACATGGTTAGGCTCTAGGTCAGACAGTCTCTAGGGTTTCACTAGCAGCACATCAAAATCACAAGTCATGACTTAAAACAGTTTTAAATTGATTAAAAAAATCACCAAAATTCATAATGTGATATAAATATCAATAAATAATAATTATAATTACAAAAGTTCAAAATTACCCTCATTTGGAAAACTGGGTGTTACAAGTCTACCCCCTTAGAAAAATTTCGTCCTCGAAATCAAGATGAGCGTACCCCTACTAGGTCAAACCCTCAATCAAATCAAGGTCGATAGATAACATGCTACACAATCCTACTGGTCATGATTCCACAGTCTCGATCAGGATAACTACGCTATCTAACATAACACGAACTAGCACACGTAAACAATATATGTATGTAAAATTATATGACTAAATTTACTATGTTTGCTTAACTGAATTCATAATTTGTTTGCGATCAGACAGTCATACAGTAGATGTATGGTTGAATTCACAATATAATCAAGATCAGACAGTCATACAAGAGATGTATGATTGAATTCACAATATTTCATTCAAGATCAGACATCTATATATGAGGTGTATGACTGAATCTACAATATTATCAAGCATTCAATAAGGTAAACCACATACCTACTAGTTGTCTTTTCCCATACCTGCATTCACTACAGGATCACGAGAAATACGTAGAAATTCGATGAACATGATAAACATAATAAACGATACAAGACTAGTCATAAAGCATATTACATATATGAAAACTGAAACTAGATTCGTTAGTACTGTATATGTTATATCAATCGAGACAAAAAACGGAACAAGCCAACTTGATACGAACACACCAATGCTATCCTTGAGCTAACAGACCATAAGCATCGAACAATTGTGTTGGCATCAAGAGTTGCACCAACCAAGTCAACTGAGGATTTATAAAAATAACAATTTTCTTTTTAACAAGTTACTAGGTTACTTATCTATAGGTAATGGTAGATTTAAATCTCGACTAGCAATGCTATACCTCGAATTTCGTACATCAAAAATATACGACACACAAATCGAGACAAGATTATTGACAAGAAATCAATGGTTTTGTTTTGGCGATCTGTATAGTCATATCGTATACTTCAGCTATATGAGTTTAGCTAGAATTGACGGATGTCGGTTTCAGATGTACGAATTTCTAGATATGGTCTCATTACGATCTAACTAGTAAAGTAAAGATGGGATGAAACAATCTATCAAACAATGCTGGATTGAAACAAAATTTGGAATTCTAGAAGAAAATCTTACCAAGAGTGCAACGGGAAAAACGGATCGATGATTCATCTATCGGATCTCTCCGCAATCACAAGCAAATCAAATTTGGACGATCGACAATGTTGCGATTTGCATGCGCTGTACGAACGCAATATCCATAATCCAACCTTTTAGATTAAATGACAGAGTGATGAAGATTATGCAGCTCGTTTGAAGTCAAACGTGTGTCGGACGGCTAAGATACGACAGTAGGAAGTCAAGGGTGTTGTTGGACATTATAGACACCTCTAGTATTACGAATAATTTCACCCATCAAACTTCGCCATGGTCATACGAAATTCTACACAGAGGTATATGGTCATGCCACAAGCACAACGGTGAAGATGGAGCATGAAATTGTTGAGCAAATTGAGCGTGACGATCGAGCAAAAGTGATTGCTACAAATAGGGTGTTGTGTCATGTCTCAGGTTTGTAGCAGGACTCACATGGAGTGCTGGGTACTCCTGGAGGATCAAAGTAGGTCTTTGGAGGAAGGAAAAGGAAAGAGAAACAGGGTGATTGAGGCGGATTTTGAATCGAGTGTTTGGAAGGGTCAAACACGCCAAGGATACAGAGGGGACATGAGGTGGAGAAGATTTTCAAATGGGTGCAACAGTAGTTGTTGTGTCCCTTATAGGGAGATAGGGAGCAGTTCAGGGAAATTAAATTTGGATTGGGATTCCTAATAGGAATCATGGTCGAATCAAAGGCAGCCAGATCAATGGCTGGAAAATGTTTTCGCCTCGATCCCACAGTTCCAATCGAAGGAATCGAGTCGGGCGGATCCTAGGCAGGTCGGGTAGCACTCTATAGCACAGATGAAATCCAATGGTCTGGATTTAAAGCCTGTTGGAATGAAGGGATAGGATGGTTAACTTAAATTCCTGGTCAGTTTCAGGTTGGACCCTTGTAGGTTTGGCCCGACCAGGTAGAAAATTATTCAAAAAATGATTAATTGATTTTAAAATATATTTTATAATTCAAGAAATTGCTTTTAACCTATTTATCAATTAACTAAATTGGTTTTAGGGAATGGAAGAATACGACTATGGAAAATTTCCTTAAAAATTCTAGTAAATAGTTTAGGCTATTAAAACTCTATCCTACGATTATGATTTCAAATGGTAAATCCTACAAGTTATTGTAAATACGTTTTCTTAGTACTTTTCGAGGTTTTTAATTCTCAGAAAATTTTTAAATTTCTAAATTTCTAAAATGGGTTTGTGAGTATTCTAAGGCCGTACTAACTACTAAGTTTCAATAGAGGGTTTCTAACCTATAATGAGTTCGGTCATTAGCGTTTAATTCTATGGAGATGTCATCTAAGTAACTCTAATCAAGTCAAAACTCCACCCATTTTTCAAATTTTGGTGTGTATAATTAGGTTCCTGGTAGTGAATGTTACATTTCCCCTAAGTATAACACCGCCGAACTCCTTATACATGCCGAGTCATTTCCTGTTATGACACATGATATGGACATCCTCCGAGTAAAAAATCCAAGTTCCGGTAAAAACATTCTTGCCGCTATGTATCATAAGTACATCACACAGTACTTCTCAGCTTTCGTTGCAACACTAGCTTGATTTGAATTGCTTGTATTGATGCTTTTAACCATCTTTTCTAGCCAATGCTTATACTTCGGACATTGCTTCTCTTCGCTATCAAGTAATGCACCTCATGGGCCTCCTTGAAGTCTACTTCCGTTTAATTCGTGGAGGTCGTCAATGAAAGAAATGTCTTCTTCTCCTCTTATAAAGATTCGATTTGGGTACTTTTCTTTAAAGGCATAAATGCGTACTTTGCCCCATCCCTCACTAGCCGATAAGTATTGTCATGTCAATCTGTATTGCACCAATGTCGAACTGTCATGGTCTTCCAAGCA
Source organism: Iris pallida (assembly GCA_029216955.1). Classification (NCBI taxonomy): domain Eukaryota; kingdom Viridiplantae; phylum Streptophyta; class Magnoliopsida; order Asparagales; family Iridaceae; genus Iris; species Iris pallida. The sequence continues at coordinate 2,282,453 of JANAVB010044620.1, read as the reverse complement.
ACATCGGACATATGTTGAGCATGTCCATAATGTCATAGTGGATCTTATTTCTATTGAATAGAGAAAGAAACTCTACACCGCTTGATCACCCTAACATTCGGTACCTTCTGAACCCATCTGACATAGTACGGTTCAAGGTGCTTCTCCAACGTCAACCTATGTCTTGGACGATCGTCAATTAATGATTTTTGTTGGTGGTGGTTGTCGACCACGATCACAAATCTCATGTCATTGATAGTGGGCAATCCTTTGGGACATTACGGGGTTACGGACCTAAAACCACGGTTACCTCTGATATTATGTCACTACAATCCTACCATAATGTTTTATGCTATTGGTTCAAAGAGGCATTTAGCTTTTGGTTCAAGGGAGGACCATTGACTGGAAGAATATCAGGAACAGTGGGTAATCATTTGAGAATTACGGGGTTACGGACCCAGAACCACTATTGTCTACTATTTGTTCTTTGTATAGAACAAAGTCCTGTGAAAGGATAGCTTGGAAGCCTTAATGAGTTCTCGGGCATTTGGGATGCCCGGCGTGCTTTACAGGAAGCACGAGTAGCACAGCACTACAAAGGAGCGTAGTACTCCATGCTACAGTAGGGTGACTCTACATAAGGTACCTAGTGAGGGTAAAGCCTCGGCTTCGGGCCAAGTCACAGTGGCTTAGAACCGCACATAGGCAAGTGAGCCTAATCTTGTAGAATGAAGAGTGGTAGGCAGCACTACAAAGAGGTTGGACCTCATGTTACAGTGGTGTGACACCACATTAGGTACCTAGAAAGGGTAAAGTCTTGGCTTCGCGAGCCATGTCACGGCGACGTGACACCACAAGGAAGCGAATGGCTTCATATTGAGTAGTTTGGCACTACAAAGAGGCTGGGCCTCATACTACAGTGGTATGACACCACATGAGGCATTGCCTCGGCTTTGGGCTATGTCATAGCGACGTAGCACTGCAAGGAAGCGAAAGGCTTCATGCCAAGACTCTTTAAAAGAACTCACATAGAGTGTATAGAAATAGTAGGTCGTCTCTTGAGGAAAACCTTGTAGACACCCAATATACATACACTGAAACCAAACGGGCACATAGTATTTTATGTGCATCCAGTGAGTGGAAAGAATTACAGTAATGGTGCAAAATTCAAGGTTTAGTCCATTCTGTTCGTCCATTGGTCACACCTGATTTTGATAATTAATGTCAACTTTGGTCGATATGCAAAATATATATACGGCTACAAGTTTACAGGTTTTAAGTTAGAAGAATGACTGCGTCCTAAATCTGCGTCCTACTGCTATAAAGTACAAACAATCGCGTCGTCATCAAGAACCAAACACAAAGGAATCGAGATTAAGCTTTTTCATGTTTTCTTCTATTTTTTTACTTCTATTGAGTCTAGAAAGAATATGTAAGTGATCAAGATCGGTACTGGCTTAGGTTTTCTCAGTCCACAAACATATATAGCCTATATTTCCAAGTCCATATTCTAAAAAGCCCAAAACTCGTACAAAGTTGGCCCAAACTGTTCTTACCTAACCTTGGCAGAAATCGGCCAGAACTCGGCTCGAGTTTGGCCCGAGTTCGATCTAGTTAGTTTTCATATTAGTTTGGAATTTCCTTCAAATCAGCATCCAACGTTCGAATGCGAGATTTCTGCATCCGAACTATGCCCGAATTCGGTCTAAAAAAAATTATAATTAGAGAATAACTTTTCCATTTCCAAATCACTCATTCATTCAATCTTCTCTTCTCTATTCATTCCTAAGTGTTTTTTACAAGATACACTTTCAAATCAAGCCTATACTACTCTTAACCAAGCCAGTATAGTTTCTGTTTAATCTAGAGTTTGGTGTTAAAGAATTGTATCGTAGGCTGCATTCAGAAAACGTTCCAATTTTCAAATCATCCTATGGAGTCGGTCTTCGCTTGTTGCCAAGCACGGTGTTGTAAGAGATTACAAGCTCTCAATTAGTTTGTGACATAGTGGATTAACATCGAACAAGAGTACTCGAAACTGGATTAGTCCTCTCAGAGGAAAACCAATATATATCGCTGTGTCACCGAGTTTGATTTTCTTGACTCTTAATTTACTGCTATTTATTTACTGTCATTTATCTTCCATAGTATATAGTTTGATACCCTTTTTTAATTGGTAATATTTTTGCTGCACACGTACATACTCTATTGATCCCCTCTAAAGGTGCTCAACGGTCCTACAATTGGTATTAGAGTAGGTTATACATATACATAACCATCTAGAGAGTATATATCTATGGCAGCCGTTGAGTCTATATTCAACGGTGAAGGACAATTCACAAATAGACCCCCACTATTTGATGGAATGAATTATACCTATTGGAAAACACGGATAAGTTTTTTTATACAGTCACTGGACTTCGATCTTTGGTCGATAGTAATAGACGGTTATAAAAAACCGCCTAGAACAATAATTGATGGTGTATTAGTAGACAAGCCACATGACAAATATACTGAGCATGAAAAGACACAAGCTAGTCTAGATGTACGAGCCATCAATGCACTATTCTGTGCAATTGACAAAACCGAGTTTAATTGCATATCTACCTGTACGACATCTAATAAAATTTAGAGACTTTTTAAGGTAACTCATGAAGGGACTTTCCAAGTGAAGGAATTCAAATCAGTAGATTAACACAGGAATACGAGTCTTTCAAGATGAAATCCAGTAAGTCAATTACACAGATGTTCACTCGTTTTCTTGATATTACTAATCCTTTATAATCTCTTGGTAAGGATTACAGCAATCATGAGAAGATCAGGAAGGTACTGTGGGCTCTAACAAAGAACTGGAACCCGAAGGCCACTGCGATCATAGAAGTAAATGACCTCACCATGATGACATTGGAGACACTGATGGGAAAGCTCATAACCCATGAGCTGGACTTGCAAGAATTTGAAGAAACAACTCCCAAAGAAAAATCAATTGCCTTCAAAGCTCAAGCCAGAAAAGCTACATGTAATAATTCTGATGAAGAAGATTCTGATGGTGATGAACAGGCCCTGCTAGTCAAAAATTTTAGAAAATTCTTGAAGTTTAACAGATCAAACCGAAAGCAGAAAGACATCCACGAAAGTAATGAAGAAGAAATAATCTTCTTTGGATGTAAGAAGTCGGGGTATATAAAGAAGGATTGTCCACTGTCAAAGAAAAGCAGTCCGAGTCTGTCATACAGCTCTTTCTTATGCGGACCAGTTTATCCCAAAGTACTCATACGGTCAGTTGTGATCCGCATGAACCCCATATTTTCCATCCTTCTACAAGTAGGTCGTGTTGGCCCATTGGTCATGGTCAAAGCAGATTTTAATAATTGATCAAACTCTGTCTTGATATAGATGCGAGTCAATTCAGATGTTTACTAACGACATTTTGGACACTGATCAAAGATGGATATCTACTCCGTTCAAGACAGAAGCTGTTTGCCACTCAAAATGTATTTCCTTCAAAGCAATGTAATTTTTTATTTTATTGAGTCTAGGAATATATTGTACACCAAGTCGTACTGGCAAATAGGCTATCCGAAAACGTTTTTTAAAACTAACCTATCTTTTCAAAATGATTATGTTTTTGAAAAACATCTATTCTTACAAAAAGCTTCTGAAGGACTTTTTTTAAAAGCCAAAATTATTTTTCACAAAATCAACTGACCAAACCCTGACAGAACCCGGCCAGAGTTTGGCCAAGTTGAACGTTATAGGTCCTAAAAATCAAGTTGCACCCATCACCAAAGTCATGAAAATCAAATTAAACATCCTTCAAGTGAACTGCACAAAAGACAGATTGCGCAACCATCCGATTGTGCAGGCTGAAGTGCGCATGCTGACGTGGCCTCGTTATCATTACCTGACAGAGAATCAGATCTTCTGACAGCTGACAGCACAGAGAACGAGGAAACTATTCGTTTATCGTGCAGCACAGCACTCGAGGACAGCTGTACATGAAGCGCAATCTGCCTACAGCACAATCCAGTCCAGCACCGTCCATCCTAGCGTAATCCGAAGCCAGCACAATTCAAGTGGCGCACTTCATCAACTGACAAAGTACATGTGGCCTTCATGCCATCAATGACTCATTACGTGGTAACCGTCTGTACACGATCATGCACATTTCAATCAAATAATGCCATGTGTCCAATACAGTTGGCCCACGATCAAGCAACTGCCGGCGCAGTCTGATGTCTGTGCGGTCCAATGCAGCGCAATCCAACTTGCGCAGTCCAGAATAACTGAAAAGTAGTTATTTCCATAACTCTATAAATAGAGTTTCAAGTCCTTCCTAGGGGGATCATACACGCATATAGAGATCAGAGATCATCACCAGAGATCAGGAGTTCTTGCCAAAGTGCTGCTGCATTCTTCAGAGGCTACCGTCTTCAATGTTCACATCGTCAAAGGGATAAAGCGATCGTCTTCAGATCGGATTCCTATAGTTGTACTTTCCCAGAATTCTTGTAATCTTCTTTATAAAGTTTGTTGAAATAAAGATCAACTTTTATTTTGGCAAACAAAATGGCGACTCTGCTGGGGACGACTTTCTCCTCCGATGAGGAAGTGATAACTCAATGTGACGTTGCGTCTATCGAAAAGATGCAGAAGACGCTGGTTGTGAAGGTTAACCAGACGGCCTACGAAGCCATGATCAACTCCAGGACCACCCCTCGGACTGCAACAACTTCTGCCACGAGCAAAGTGCACCCAGTGTGGGTCCCCAAGACTGCTGTGCAGTCTGTTGATTCTGCCACCAAGACTGCTGCGCAGTCTAAAGTCTCTGTTGCTAAGACTGTTGCACAGTCTGTTGTCTCTGCTGTTGCACAACTTGCCTCTACTATTCATGCGCAGTCCGCTGTTGCCAGTGCACAAACCACTTCATATGCTATCTTGACAAAGTGCAAGACTCATATTCCTATGGCGCAGTTGGTTGCAACTTTGCCTGCGCAATCTACTACTCCAGCAACCAAAGTGTAAGTCAAACACTCTGGCAACAAGATTTCTGCTGCGCAAGCTACTGTAACTGAGGCCAGAAGACTTTCTGCCAGAACTCCCGATGCGCAACCTGCCAGTGCGCCATCAACCCATGCGCAAGCTATACCTGCGCAATCCAAGAGAGATAGCCCTTTGGCTAATCTCTCCTCTTCTTACAATAAGAGGAAAAGCTCTGCTCCTCCTCTCAAGCACCCTGTTGCTCCTGCGCAATCCACTGGGGGTAGTCCTTTGGCTATTCCTCCTCCTCTCCAGAACAAAGGAAAAGGCCCTTTGGTCTTTTCTCAAACTCCTTGTCCCATGACTTGGAAGACAACAGAGGGAAACGCCCTTTAGCTAACCCTTCTTCTCAAAACAAAGGAAAAGGCCCTTTGGTCTTTTCTCAGTCTTCCTCGGTTTTTACCGTTGAAGATCAATCTGAATGTGCTCCAGCACCAGTCAGTACAAGAACCCTTTCTCACAAGGATTCTTCTTCCCTCCTTGCCAAAGGGTAGTGTATTGATCAGAGAGGTATTCTGCCTACTCCAGTAGCAGAGTTCCAAGATCTCCCAACTCTTCAAATCTCCCGTTCAAGACAGGGAAAATTATTGGTGTCTCAGACAGAAACCCCTGGGGGTGAGTTTGCTGATCTAAGAACTTATCTCAATCGACCAACTTCGGTGAAACACAAACAGCCAATGCCGAAGACCAACCAGCATCAGAAGCAAACTTCCAGGATCAAGAATCCAGACACCTATGCCAATGAAATGAGCACTTTCCTATACACTCAAGGGACAAAACATTTGAAGAACCGGAACCATGTTTCGAACATTGTCAAAGAACACATCCCTCGAACTCCTGCTCGTCCCGTTGCTGTTCCCGATCTCCGAGAACACCTCAAACAAAAATGGGACAACATCTTGATATCCCCAATGCAACCACTTGGACACCATTGCAATCACAAAATGGTCATCAAGTATTGTTGTCAGACAACAAGACGATCTGTCTTCGACCGTTTGAACTTTTCAAATTCTGAACCTATGTCGGAAGACGAAGACGAAATTTTGTACGCTTCTGTCAACATGACTTCCAGAGACACTGGGGGTAGGAAGTGCTCCAAGCACTGTAAGTCTCGCAAGTCAAGTCAGCGGTATTTGGATCTACTCCAAGAATCCTCTGAAGGAGTGTTCCAGCATACCTGATCCCGAAGCCGAGAAACAATCGGTCAAAGGAATCTTCAAGATACTTCTGGTCATTCCCTTCCTTCTCACTCAGGGGATGATTCTTTCTCCGACTATGATGCATACAGTGAAAGCTCAGAACAGACAGTGTCCTCCACTGTACCCAGAGAAGTGACAGCTTATGTTGTCAATGAAGATCCCGATGCTTCCAGTTCAGCCAACCAAGAACAAAGAATAGCTGCGCTAGAAGACAAGCTAAAGACCATGGCCGAAATGGTCGTAAGTATGCATTCCATCATTGTGGCTCAGCACACAGTGCCGCCGACCGTACCGCCTAAAAATCCTGAAATCATAGCGTCGTCGGTGCCTGTCAATGCAGGACTGGGGGTAGCATCTCTTCAAGTACCTCCTGTACAGGTCCAACCTACACCCAGTCAATCAGGTGCTGGGGGTAGTGCTTATTATGTTGTTCTTTCCCCTAACACTGTGATTCAGCCTGCTCCTTCTACATCAGAGGAAGATGCCAATGAAGCTGTCAAGCTCCTGCGAACTTAGTTCGAGGATTTCAAAGAAAAGGACAACTTGCAGAGGTTGGGGATCAAGCAACCTTACCTAGTTGAATGGAAGAAAGTCCTATTTCCTCCGAAGTACAAAATCCCAACAATCTCGCTGTTCGATGGCAGCACTTCTCCCAGTCAGTTCATTAACCACTTTGAGATTATGACTGTCCAACTTCAACCAAATGACGCTCTTCTTACCAGAGTATTCGTCGGCTGTTTAGCCGGCGTAGCATACAATTGGTATAGAAGCTTGCCTGATGGTTGTATCACCTCCTTCTTTGGCCTAAAACAAATCTTCTTGGAACGATTCTATGAGGGGATCAATGACATGACTATGTCAGCCCTCAATAAAATTAAACAAAAGCACAATGAAACTGCTGAGAGTTTCATTGAAAGATTCCGTCAGGAAGCTTTGAAAATGCCTCCTGGAACTCCAGTCGCTGTCACCATAGACACTTGCAAGGCAAATATGTTGCCTATTATCAGCATGTGGACGGGGTCTACTCAGTTCCAAGATTGGCCATCCTTCATTGTCAATGCTAAAGCAGCTGAAGTTAGCGCTGACAAATTCAAGCAGCTAGGGGTACAAATGTCTAACCCTGACCGGGATGAACACCAGACATCGGGTGGTGGCAATCGCCAGAACAACCGCAAAGGAAAAGAGACATTGAATATCAATTTGAACAAGAACAAAGAATCTCTAGCAGTTAACGTAGCTCCTCCTACGTCCACTTCTACTCCTTCAGCACCTCCACCGAGAGAACCTCGTCTGAAAGTAGAGTACTCTTTTGACGAGAATGACACAGTGAGCATTTTTGATTGCTTGATCAAAAGCAATAAGCTCCAGCTCCCAGATTCCAAGAAGCCTGATGAAGTCGGTAAGACTGATCATCCTAAGTACTGTGTCTATCACAGGTTCATCAGACATCCCACTCGAGCATGTTATGTGCTCAAAGGCAAAATTCAAGAGCTGGTCAATGCTGGTGTTGTCACTCTGCAGCAAGACGAGAAGACTGTTATCCCAAATATGGTCTCAGTTTAATTTGGTAACTTTCCGCCCCAGATGGTACAGTACGGTGTCATTCCTATCCCCAAAGCTACTCTTGAGATCGAAAATCTTCCTCCTCCACGAAGTGAAGGTCTCGTCCCCTTATCTTTTGATAATGGCGAGATTATATGGATTCATCCGGATCTTGCTTCAGAGTTCGAACTTCCCTCTTTCTCCAAGAAGAAAGACCATTCCAAGGGCAAGACAAAGATTTGCAATATGGTGTCTTTTGACCCCATAGTTGATAAAGAAATTCTGCTGGGCACCAGATCAGAAAAAGCCTATCTAAAGGATTACCCTGAAGCTCTAGAAAATCCTGCTTCTTCTTCTGAGCCTGCTTCTACTGAGGACATTCCTACTGCATCCTCACCGGTGTAGAGTCTACTCCTCCCAAGCCGATGGTCGCTAACAAAGGCAAACAACAAGTCCGCTTCGATAAACCTTTGAAGAAGTCATCTCCTTCCGGACTTGAGAAGCCTTACAACTTTTATATCTTGGCTCAGTTAGCCAATACACCGGCCCAGCTGTCCATCTTCGAGCTCTTGCACCTCTCCAAAGAGACTCAGAAAACTCTGAGTGAGGCTCTCATGCAAGCTGAAACTTGTCTAGCCCTTCTGAAGAAGCCGAAAGCCGAGCCAGTCTCTTGCCTCCATTGTCATAGTGTGCTGGAGTTAATTCCAAACATAACTTTCACACAGGATGATATGCTGATGGAAGACAACAGGCACGAACGTCCTCTCTACTATAAAGGATACGTCGACTCGATGAAAGTCGATCGTATTCTGATAGATCCTGGATCTGCTCTCAGTATTATGCCAAAGACAATGTTGGATGCGCTGAAGATCCCAGTGCATAGTCTTTCCAGTACAATCACCACCATTTTCGGGTTCAACCAGGGAAGGAGTGAGCCTCTGGGTAAGATTCGCCTAAAACTCCAAATAGGCAATCTTCGTACAAAGGTGACCTTCTATATCATTGACAATCATGGTTGTTCTTACAATGCTTCGCTGGGAAGACCATTTCTACACGAGCATAACATTTTCCCTTCGACTCTTTATCAATGTTTTAAATATGTTGATGACAATAGAGAGGTGCAAAAGGAGGTTGCTGATCTCTATCCTTTCAAAGGCGTCAAAGCATACTGCAACGATGCTCGTATGTATAAAGATGAATTCATGAAGGTTGTCCTGTCTCTGGACACTGAAGAAGAACAAGAAATAGTGCCTAATGACACCCTCATTATACCTGTCAAAGGGCGTGTTTCTCGTCCTCAATCTTCCAAGCCACTGGCTATTCACTTGCCAGTCAAGAAGCAATCAACTGATAATGATCAGGATCAAAGGGAGCTCATCTCTTCTGAGCCACTTGTTATTGACCTCTGTCGTAACAAAAAAAAAGGCAGCTCACCTCTTCTTAGCCACTTGTTATTGATTTATCTCATAACAAGGATAAAAAGGAGCTCACCTCCTCTGAGCCGCTTGTTATCGACCTTCGTCGTAACAAAGCTAATTCTCCTCTACGTTCTTCTTCTCCCCCTCTTGTAATCAATCTGACCAAGCCTGCTAAGGCTAAAGGTTCTGCTGTAAATAAAAATATACAAATCAATGAAAAAGCATCTACTTTCCAGTATACTGATGTCATTTATCATGATAAATGCTATTTGGATATGTTAGATAGCTATCAGTCATTTACAAAGGGAGTTGTACAATCTCTTCAAACAGAAGTCTCATTCGAATACCCAAAGGATTCATATCGGATTGTTCCCGCTCGAAAGAAAGGCGAGAGTCCAATACTTTTTAGTAAAGGACCGGAACAACAATTCAGCTATACGGATGATAGCAAAGGTAATGATACAGGGCATCTTCAACTCCATCGTTACAGTCAACAATCAAAAGACATCATCCGAAAGATGGGTTATGACTTCAAAAGTGGCCTCAACTACGGTAAAGGTCGAAGAACTCCTATCCGTACGGCTGTTCCGAAAGAAAAGTCAGAGATGTACTACAGCAAGACCAAAAGAGGTCTCGGATATGCTTTACCTCCAGTATTATCCCCAGCAGCTTCTGAATCCGATAGTGAGGAGCGCTCTAACTCTTCTGATTCCAGATCATAGGATTCTGACACCAGCATCGGTCAAGTTCATCGGTTGACTGTATCTTCTAATATGGTCTCCGTCGAACTTCCAGAAGGCTATGACGAGGAGATTGAAGAAAGTCCCGAAACAGATCCTTGGGCTCAACGAATGGATACCCAATGGGAACTCTGATTCGGACAAAGGGAACCTCCTACCGAAGATCAATTGGTTCAAATTGATGTAGGAGAGAGCGGGTCACCTTATTCAATATTTATTAGCAAAAACCTCCTAGAGACTGATAAACAAGAATTAATTCTTCTAATTAAAGAATACATTAATGTCTTTGCCTGGAGCTATGAAGATATGCCAGGTCTAGATCCCAAAATTGCTACTCACAAACTGAACATCTTGCCGAATACAAAACCAGTCAAACAACAACAACGACGCTTCAAGCCAGAAATGATGGACGCAATCAACGATGATGTTAAGAAGCTCATCGCTTGTGGCTTTATTCGAGAAGAACAGTATCCTGATTGGGTAGCCAATGTCGTCCCAGTTCTAAAGAAAACCGATAAAGTTCGAGTTTACATCGACTTTCGGGATCTTAATAAAGCATGTCCAAAAGATGAATTTCCTCTCCCTATCACGGACGTCATGATTGACAACACTTGTGGGTTCGAAAGGATATCTTTTATGGATGGATTCTCTGGATACAATCAGATTCGAATGAATCCTGAAGATGAAAATCATACTTCTTTCCGCACTCCTCGCGGAGTCTACTGATATACTGTAATGCCATTTGGTCTCAAGAATGCTGGTGCAACATATCAACGAGCCATAAGTACCATCTTTTGAGATCATCTTCGCAAGACTGTCGAATGCTATGTTGACGATATCGCTGTCAAAAGTCGTCTGAAAGAAGATCACATCCAAGACTTGAGAACTATCTTCAATCTCATGCGCCAACATCAACTCAAAATGAATCCCACCAAGTCATTCTTGGGTGTCTTTAGTGGCAAATTTCTCGGCTTCGTCATTACCTCTAAGGGTATACACATGGATCCCGAGAAGATCAAAGCCATTCAATAGATGCATCCTCCACGCAACCTAAAAGAGCTACGAGGATTCCAAGGTCGACTTGCGTACATCAGGAGGTTCATTTCGAATCTGTCTGGACGCTGCAGACCATTTACACAACTAATGAAGAAGGGTATATCTTTCGTTTGGACTGAAGAATGTCAGCGAGCATTTGACGACATTAAGCGGTATCTCATGAATCCACCAGTCTTGGTACCACCAATCTCTGGCATACCATTCTTAATGTATGTCCGTGCTATGGAATATTCATTGGGTGCTTTACTTGCCCAAAAGAACAAAGAAGGCCACGAACAAGCTATCTATTATCTCAGTCGTACTATGATTGGTGCTGAACACCGTTATAGTCCAATCGAAAAAGAATGCCTAGCCCTTATGTTTGCTGTTCAAAAGACTCGGCATTACATCATTGGCCAAACTATTCATGTCATATCCCGAGTTAATCCTCTACGGGTACTGATGAAAAAGCCTAGTACACTTAATTCTCGGCTGGCTACATGGGCCATTCTACTAGCCCAATATGACATGATATATGTTCCTCAAAAGTCTGTTAAAGTTCAAGCATTGGCAAATTTCTTAGCAGCTCATCCTGTTCCAGAGACGTCCAAACTCTATGACAAAATTCCTGACGAGACTTTGGAATCTAATACGATCTCCGAAGAATTTCCTACTTGGCGTCTATTCTTTGATGGTGCATCCAGGATTAGACCCAATGGTGCTATTGTTGCAGGAGTTGGAGTTATCCTTGTTTCTCCAGACGGTTCAGCTATTCAAATAGCATACTCCTTAGATAAGCCTTGCTCCAATAACGTGGCAGAGTACAATGCTCTACTCATCGGCCTTCAGCTAGCCAAACAACTTGATGTCGAGTATCTCGAAGTCTATGGTGACTCTAAGCTGGTTGTTAATCAGGTTAGAGGGACTTATGAAGTTCGCCATCAAGATCTAGTGCCTTACTTTGAAGCAGCAATTAACATGGCTACATCATTCAAAGCCTTCTTTATCGAATATGTACGTCGAGCTTGTAATACTGAAGCAGACACTTTGGCCAATCTTGCAGCAGTCTTAGCCATCCCTATCAAAAGACAGCAGGTGGTGGTTATCTCTAATCGGGAATTATTCTGCGTCGAAAACAATCGTAATATTGATTTCAGTAATTTTACTGAAATCAATGTTATCAATGAACGTGAAGATTGGAGAACTTCTTTCATCGACTTCGTAGTTCATGACATACTCCCTGAAGATCCCAAAGAGGCTACGAGTATTCATCGGCGATCTTTACGATTCTACTATAATCAGACCACCAAAACTCTCTACCGGCGGACTTATGACGGCCTACTCTTGCGCTGTCTTGCTGGTGATAAAGCGAAGCAAGTATTGCGTAAAGCTCACGATGGTGTCTGCGGAGCATATCAACCCAGTCCTAAGCTACAGGATCGCATCCGACGCATGGGTTACTACTGGCCCTCTATTGTATCTGATGCCATCGAATATGCGAGGAAGTGTCGAGCTTATCAAATCCACGCAGATTTTATTCATCAACCATCAGAATTCCTTCATCCGACTGTTGCTTCATGGCCTTTTGAAGCTTGGGGCATGGACATCATTGGTCCCATTAATCCTCCTTCTTCTAGAGGATATCGGTTCATACTTGCAATTACCGATTACTTCTCCAAATGGGCCGAAGCTATACCATTGGCTGAAGTCAAGACCAGCAGTGTCATCAACTTCATCAAACACTATGTCATCTATAGATTTGGTGTACCTCGACGAATCATCCACGACAACGGACCTCAGTTCATCAGTCAAAAGTTCACAAGGTTCTGTGACGATCATCGGATTAACAATGTCGCTTCGACAGCCTACAATCCTACTGCTAATGGCTTAGCTAAAGCTTTCAACAAGACTATTATCAAGCTCCTCAAGAAGTTTGTGTCTACTAACAAATGAAACTGGAGTGAAAAGCTTGGAGAATGTCTTTGGGCCTACCGTACTACGGTCTGTAACCCTACAGGCTGTACCCTTCTCTTTGGTGTACGGCTGTGAAGCAGTTCTACCCCTGGAACTTCAAATTCCGTCTTTGAGGATTGCCATCGCTAATGAACTCATGACAGAGAACAACGATCTTCTCCGACTTCAAGAGTTAGAAGCGCTCGATGAGAAGCGGTTAATGGCTCAACAACATATTGAATTATACCAAGCCCGTATCTCAAAGACTTTCAACCGCAAGGTTAAGGTCAGAGCCTTTCAGAAAGGAGAGCTTATTTTAACAGTCAGACATCCTATGACTATGACTCACTCAAGCAAAGGCAAGTTCGATGCAAAGTGGGAAGGTCCATATATTGTGAGCAAAGTCTTTTCAAATGGAACCTATCAACTCACAGAGCTAGACGGTCGAGTTGCAATGATGCCTATCAATAGCAAGTTTCTCAAGAAATATTATGTATAAATATAAAAGATAGTGATTGTAATTATCAGACAAGTTCATAAATAAAATTCAGTTTTATTTCATCTTGAATGATAGTACATAATATCAAGGAAGGTCACTATCATCCTTCTCAAATTTGGGACGCGGGCCACTACCATCCTTATCAAAAACATGATCAGCAAAAGAGTCAAGAACATTTTTGCTGGAGCCCACCAGGAACTTGCAAGCAGCTATTCTCATAGCTTCTTCTTCTTCAGTCTTCCCTGGTTCAAGAAGGAAGTCCAAGATGTCCTTTGGCGGTTTAGGGACAGATGAACGTTCGCCCGCTGTTATCTACTTTGATTGAGCCGGCTCGACTGGACATTCTTCAGTACCTGCTTCCACCTTCAAGGCGATCTCAACCTTCCGGAATGCATCTCCAGACGACATATTTATATTGAAAAGTGCAAGTGACCATCTCATTTGATTTTCTATTCTATTTATAGGCAGAGCATCGTAAGACTATGAAGCGACACATCCATCTGACGGTTCACCCGTTCATCATCCGACAGTTCATCCGTTCATTTAATCCCTCTGACGGTTCACCCGTTCATCATCCGACGGTTCATCCATTCATTTAATCCATCTGACGGTTCACCCATTCATCATCCGACGGTTCATCCGATCATTTAATCCATCTGACGGTTCACCCGTTCATCATCCGACAGTTCATCCGTTCATTTAATCCATCTGACGGTTCACTCGTTCATCATCTGACGGTTTACCCGTTCATTTATCACATTCATCTGACGGTTCGTCCGTTCATCATATTCCTTTGACGGTTCGTCCGTTCATTACATTCGTCTGACAGTTCACCCGTTCAGTCAATTCATCTGACGGTTCATCCGTTCATTTCACCACCATTTCATCTGACGGCTCGTCCGTTCGTTATATTCATCCGACGATTCATTTCGTTCACACATTTTGATGAATCATCCAGTTCGTTCTTATCAGCAACTTGTCATCTTTGATTAAGTTTTCTATTGAAATAATGATATTCAATAAATTATATTTGTCACGTCCATATTACCTCTGAGCAGATATAATTGAATATGATTATTTTCCAGAATCTAGAAATATATCATGTCTTGCACCTCTGAATATATATTTCTATCGCTATTATTTATATCTGAATAAGATATGCAACAAATAATAGAGCCACAAAAATATCTTTTTATTGATCAAATGTGAAAGGCGTTACAAAGACACATATCATGACAAAATAAGAAGATACAAAAGATCTTTCTACTCAGCCGGTGGTGTCATTAAATTGGTCATCTGCTGCTTCAAAATTTGTAGCCGCTCTTCACGAGATTCCATCACTCGTTTCCTAGCTTCTTCTATCCCAGATTTATCATCGAAGGTTGGCAGGGTTACTAGTCTACGAGTAACTTCAGCTTGGTGAGCTACAACATATTCATCTCTCTCTCGAGTCAGAACACCAAGTTTTTGAATTGCAGCTTGATGTTGAGTAGCTTCATCCTCCAGAGTTAATTAAGCAAGTCTCAATTCTTCCTGAAGACGGGCAATTACCACTTGCAATTCAGCAACTCTTCTTTCTTTTTCTTCAGCAACAGAAGCCACTGTTTCTACCTTGGAATTGTACTCAGCGGACTTGGCAGTGAAAGTATCCAAGAGAATTTGGAAGTTAACTTTCTCAACCGCGGCCTCTTGAGACATCCGTTCAAATTCAGCTTTCACCAGAGGCTCTACTTCTCCCTTTCTTAGCTCTTTATAGCTCTTAACTGTAGTCTCCAGCTCATCTAATATATGATCAAGGAAAGTTGTCTGAGCTTCATCCCCTTGGCTGCGGATGGCATTAATCAAGTAAGAGGTTGGAACTCTAACTGTAGAAAAAGGAGCCTCTTCCTTCTCTATCACCCTATCTATTAAGGGTCCCAAAGAGTTAAAGAAGAAGTTGGTGAAAGAGCTGATGACAAATTGATTGGTAGCCAAAGCACCAGGAGTAGCAGCGACTCCTGTTGATGATGAAGCAGTGGGACGTTCAGCCACTTGGACGGAAGGCTCTTTAAATAAGGGAGCTAGAGTAGAGCTAGTTGCTCCTCCCGGTTGTTCCTCTGCAAAAACAGATAAACTTTATCATTTTGTCTATTATTTGCAGCTATTGAAAAGATCAAAAGTGAAAGCAGTCGTACCATAGCTTGGTTCAGTGATGATTCGGCCATCTACTGGCCCAGATTCCAATCTAGCAGAAGTAACCTCAGACATTACTGCCTGGCTACTGCCTGCCTCAGAACCACCTGACAAATGACGACTGCTGCTAGCTATCGTCATTACAGGTACTATATCTGTGCACACTGTAGGAGCTGTAGAAGATTCGATTTCTGTATGGATCAAAGATAAAGATGTCAGCTATTAATCTATGAAAAGAAGATTGACATTTTCATTTTATACCTTTGGGATCAACAGTAGGAGTTTCCTCCAGGGCCACTTCCTCATTTGCAATCTTTTCAGGAGATACCTGCACCTCAACATCCTTTTCAGGATCCAGGGTGCCATCAGCTGCTTTGGGAGATATATGGACTTCAATGTCCTATTTAGGATTTTGTGTATCATCAACAGCCTCTGATGATGTACTCTCATCACTTTCACTATCTTCAGGAGCTTCTTCGCTGGCAGTTGCAGCGGCATGATCAGCATCCTCTTGCAGACCGAAGTCGCAATCATTTAATGCCTCAATCATTAGGCGATCCTCCTCTTCGTGGACTGTTCCTGGTGTAATAGGAAGCTGAGTCATTTCTATTGCTGGCGAAGGAGATCGTAAAGCTTTATCTTCCCTAGGCTCTGCAGCATCGTCTCTTTCTGCAGCCTCTTCTCTCTGTTCAGCATCCTCTCTCTGCTCAGTCTCCTCTCTCTGCTCCGGACTAGGCTCACAGACAGGAGTAGGAGATGACATAGTAATCCCAGCAGTAGCATTCACCACTACTGAGGACAGGATCACCTTCTTTCTCTTTCTAATAGCATGCTTCTTTCTATTAAGAGGCCTTTCTGGGCTCTCTACATCGACTACGTCAACCGGCTTTTGAATAGAAGTCGGCGTGGTTGCCTCTTCTCGTTGAATTGACTCGGCTAGCTGCCGAGATTGTGATCTAGTCGTAACTTTCTCTGGTTGATCCAGGATAAGTTTCTTCTTTGCAGCTGGGAAAGAATGTTCATCAATCCTTCTTTTTCTCTCTCTGGCCGGAGATTTAGCAACTTTCAGAGAAATTCTCAGTGGTTGATTTACTTTCTCAGGGAAGTTTGCTTTCCTGGAAGCTTCCAATGGATCATCTACTGGCTCATGTTGTTCATCATTTGCTGGAGCAAGTGTAGCTGTTGCTCCTTTCTTCAGACGCGTCGTTGTTGCGAAGCTATCCACCAGACTGAAATTCTCAGCGAAAGTGTTGGCAGCTGTGTAGAACAATGAATATGTATATAGCATTCTAGGGCCATTATCATTCTTGTTTGGCATCGAGAATACTGTCCTAGTGTCTTGAGCGTTGTAGTAGGCCCATGCTCTGGCACCGTCAATCAGGTACCCCTTTCCTTGTAGGCAAGTAATAGCGTTGCCCACATGGAACTGGTCGTAACCAAATTAACGAGCGAAGCGACTCGGCAGATATGGTTCTAGATAGAACTCCTCTTCAAATCTGTATACCAAATGCGATGGTCTGATCGCCTTCAGCCAGTCAAAAGCTGCTCGACCCAGTGGTTGCCTTCCAAGGTCAACCATATTTGTCGCCATGAACTCGTAACCAGCTGGAGGGGCAAAACTATAAAAATTCCATCCCTTGCCAAGGTTCAGGGCACGTCTGCAGTCCTTCAGACTAACGTACACCCACTTGCTTCGGGAGAACCTCCGCAGAAAGCTGCCGCCAACTGCTCCCATGTCGGGATTCATCAAAGATGGATGGTGCAGAAGCAACCACCCGAATAGATAGGTGTAGGGCAACTCCAATCGAGGGAAGTTCCCTTTTTCACCC
Organism: Iris pallida; assembly: GCA_029216955.1. Classification (NCBI taxonomy): domain Eukaryota; kingdom Viridiplantae; phylum Streptophyta; class Magnoliopsida; order Asparagales; family Iridaceae; genus Iris; species Iris pallida. Next base: position 2,265,047 of record JANAVB010044620.1, on the reverse strand, counting down.
TTCCACTTGATCTTGGAGTCGACATACAGACGAAGACCTGCATTTATTCTACAGGTCATCGCTGATAGCAAATCCATCTGGTAGTCGAAAACTAACCGGACGGCAGCGAAGAGTACGCCGCGGTGGAAGCGGTCCACGGCGCTTGCTCCGGGTACAACAAATCGACGGAGCCAGTATGTCAAAAATCATGCCAGCTGAGCTTCTTTAGACATGGACCTATAGCCTATTCTTATAAAGCTCTCAACAAAATCTTCGGGCTTGAGCGGAGGGTATTGCTGTTCATCAGTAACTCTGATATCCATTCTCTTATTCTCTTCCATCAGTTTTATCACTTCATTGTGGCTGAGAGATTGAAAGAAAGTTGGGCTTCATGAGTCATGATCCTTGGTATTTTTTCAACTATATGGTTAAAAAAAAGAAACGGCAACCACTTCGAGGAATAACATGTGCTAGAAGAGCCGCTCTTGTAATACAGGGAGCATATATTATAATGGCACAGTAGTTCATCAAAAACTGCTACCATCTCTGTATTTTCTCGACGTAATCTCTCTAACTCGTCGTTTGTGGGGACATACTCCCCATAAGGGCAGTCTTCCGTTGGTAGGCATGACATATACTTTATCTCATGGAGGGCCAATCCTATCTCTCCACAGGGCGTCATGAACGTCCCTGTCCTATAGTTATACCTCTCTACCAGGGCCAAAAACATATGAGGGTTTGGGTGGAAGCCATATACGGTAACATATACCCCATTATAAAGATCGATCTCTTTAAGTTGATCTTCAAACTGAGCCAATGCCCAGTTGGCTATGCAGTTCCACCTCCTGTTCTCCGGGTTCACCAAACCGGTCAGCCGGATATCTTGATTCGGGTATCTGCCTTCCGCCTTTGCATACTCATTAGCGAAGATTGGTGTTCTCACAGGCAGCAACAAAGATGAGTTTTCTGGAGGGATACAGCCTGGCTTCAACCCTCTGAGTAAAGTGCTGTGTCGCTCAGAAGAGCTATAAAACATGTCCCTATTGTCCAGGCCTTTCTTGACACAGATTTTTCCTGTCCGTGCATGTTGAAGGGGAGTAATGTCCCAGTCCATCCTCCTGGGATGGCTTGCATGAGCATATCGTGCTAGAGGGAGGCATCTAGCAATGTCCGGTAATAGGATCAGTTTCTCCTTCCTTTGGAAAGTTTTCGACTCAACACGGGGTCTAGGTTGAGAACTCTTATCGATGGCTTCACCAAATAGGAACATGAGTTTCTTATGAGTGATGGCGTCAGCAGATTGTAAGGGTTGCACATTCATCAGACTTAACAAAGTCTCATTATCCTGTGCTATCAAAATAGCTTGGCGGAAGGATGGCAAAGCATATTGTGGGTAGAGCACATGTGATAAATCTTTTTTGAATTCCGGCTCAGCAAGGGACCCTGCAAATATTTCATAATTAGGGTCCTCTCTGATGTTAACTGCATCAAACAGAAAAAGGCAAAATTCAGTACAAGTAAAATTAAAGATTCTGTCAGCAGATTGCACAAGCATCATATTGCACAAGCATCAGATTGTGCAACCATCAGATTGCGCAACAATAGCTTCTATCCAGTGGCGCCAACTCATCCACTTGCGCAAGCCATCAGATTTCGCTGAATAACTTGTGCAAAGCATCAGTTTGCGCTGGATAGCCCTACGCAAATCAGCAGACTGCGCTGACTTTTGCCAGCGTTTTCTAACCGATTGTGCAAGAAAATAATCTTCATAAAAATGAAGTTTATTGGTTTTGTGCAACCGAAAACCTAAACAGGGCGGCGCAACGTAACCAAATCTCTAAAAAGAGATCGGTTTGAAGGTGCAGCAATGGCAAAGAACCCTAAAAAGGGTTTCGATCGGACGTCTACCTTGCCGAGCTGGATGATCCACTTCATGTCGAGAAGGGCGCGATGAAGCACGAGTCGAAGACTCGGCGGGGGCCTTCTCTTTCTCGGCGGCGGATCGCTTTGGGGCCATGGAGATCGACGGAAAGAAGGAGAAGAATTAGGAAAGCTCAAGAAGTTTTCTCTTTTGAAAGTTCGAAAGCAAGTAAAGAATGACAGTGAGAGAACGAAGAACTATTTATAGTTTTTTAGAATAAACAGACTCCTCAGATTGCGCCAGATAAACATGAGCTACTTCCTCCGATTGCGCAGACAGGTCATCATATGCACAACTTGATTTTCAAATCAAAATTCAAAGTATTTTGAAGCTTTGACTATTTTCAAACTTCGAAAACTTTGAAGGGGGTCTTGTAGGTCCTAAAAATCAAGTTGCACCCATCACCAAAGTTATGAAAATCAAATTAAACATTCTTCAAGTGAACTACGCAGAAGACAAATTGTGCAACCATCCGATTGCGCAGGCTGAAGTGCGCACACATCCAAGTGCGCATGCTGACGTGGCCTCGTCATCATTACCTGACAGAGAATCAGATCTTCTAACAGCTGACAGCACGGAGAACGAGGAAACTGTTCATTTATCGTACAGAACAGCACTCGAGGATAGCTGTACATGCAGCACAATCTGCCTACAGCGCAATCCAGCCCAGCGCCGTCTATCCTAACGCAATCCGAAGCCAGCACAATTCAAGTGGCACACTTCATCAACTGACAAAGTACACGTGGCCTTCATGCCATCAATGACTCATTACGTGGTAACCGTCTGTACACGATCATGCGTATTTCAATCAAATAATGCCATGTGTCTAATATAGTTGGCCTACGATCAAGCAACTGCCGGCGCAGTCTGATGTCTGCGCGGTCCAATGCAGCGCAATCCAACTTGTGCAGTCCAGAATAACTGAAAAGTAGTTATTTCTAGAACTCTATAAATAGAGTTTCAAGTCCTTCCTAGGGGGATCATACACGCATATAGAGATCAGAGATCATCACCAGATATCAGGAGTTCTTGCCAAAGTGCTGCTGCATTCTTCAGAAGCTACCGTCTTCAAAGTTCACATCGTCCAAGGGATAAAGCGATCGTCTTCAGATCAGATTCCTATAGTTGTACTTTCCCATAATTCTTGTAATCTTCTTTACAAAGTTTGTTGAAATAAAGATCAACTTTTGTTTTTGCAAACAAACGTCATGTGAACGTTTGATTTTGAACTTGGTCTCCCTTCATTTGCGGTTTGTTACAAAGAGATCTGTCCGAATTCTGCTCGAATTCTGTCAGAGTTCTGCATTTGGAAAAACTATAAATAGAGAAGAATTTCGATCATTTCAAAACACCAATTCACTTTCAATCTCTTCTCTTCTAAAGCTTACATTTCTTCCAAAGAGTTCTAAAAAGCTTCTATTTTCAAATCCCAAGCCAGTTACAATCCTCTAGTCAATTTGCCACTGCGGTGCGGTCTAGAAGTTTCAGAGCGATTGTAATCAGAGGCTTGATCGAAGATTGACTCTTCATAATTGAATTCGGTCGAGTTCTTCATATCAAATCTCGCGTTTGTAGAAGTTGCAAGGACTTCGTATGAAAACTTGCGAGATTTTTCAATAGTGGATTCAACTGGAAGCTAGAGTTCTTCCGACTGGACTAGTCCTTACAAGAGGAAAACCAGTAGAAATCTCGGTGTTTATATTTGCCTTCTGATCACTCTTTTAGTACTGTTATTTATTTTGTGATTATAATTATATCTGTGATCTAACTGCTAACGAGTTTTTTAATTAGCAATATTTTGCTGCCTACTCTATTCACCCCCCTCTAGAGTATTCTGCTTTACGATTTCGTTCCTACAATTGGTATCAGAGCGGGTTATACAGGTAAAAGTAAGGTAAAATTGTAGTTATATTCAATTATTATATAGATCACAGCATTACGCATGGCAACTGTAAAATTCACAAGTGAAGGCCAAGCCACAAACAAACCTCCACTATTTGACGGCACAAACTACACTTATTGGAAAACACGTATGAGTTTCTTTCTAAAATCTCTTGATTTTAACTTATGGTCTGTAGTTATTGATGGCTATAAAAAGCTCCCTCGTATTAATGTTGATGGAGTTTTAGTTGAAAAACCACATGACAAATAAATAGAGGATGAAAAGAAAAAGGCCAGTCTTGACACACATGCTATTAACGCTTTATTTTGTGCTTTAGACAGAACAGAATTCAACAGGGTATCTACTTGCATAACATCAAACGAAGTATGGAAGCTTCTCGAAGTAACCCACTAAGGAACAACACAAGTAAAGGAGTCAAAGATCAGCAAACTTACTCAGGAGTACGAGGCGTTCAAAATGAAGCCAAGTGAATCAGTCACTAAGATGTTTACAAGATTCTTGGATATTGTAAATCCTTTATCTTCACTAGGCAAGGATTACAGTAACCATGAGAATATTCGCAAACTTCTATGAGCTCTCACAAAAAACTGGATTCCAAAGGCTACAGCAATCATTGAAGGGAACGACCTCTCAACAATGTTTCTGGAAACACTCATGGATAAGCTACTCACTCACGAGTTAGAACTTCAAGACTTTAAAGATGCTACACCAAAAGAGAAGTCAGAGAAGTCGATCGCTCTCACGGCTCAACATAGAAGAACTATCGAAGATGACTCTGATGACAACGACTCCGACTCTGAAGATCAAGCTCTTCTGGTAAGAAAATTTAAGAAGTTCATGAGATTTAACAGGAGAACAAAAGACAGCAACAACAACAACAACAACGAGGAAGATCCTATTTGCTACAGATGCAAGAAGAAAGGACACATGAAGAAAGATTGTCCAACAGCATCATTATCAAAGAAAAGCAGCAAATATGACAAAGGCTACCTGAAGAAATCTACATCAAGGAAGTACACAAACACAAGCATATGGCATGAAGGTGAAGCCAGCGACTCAGAAGACGAACAATCAGATGACGCTGCAAATGTATGCTTGATGGCTTGCGATCAGGTAATCACTAATCCTCTATTTGATCCTTATGATAATTTCCCCTTTGAGCAACTAGAAAAGGCTTTCAGTGACCTGTTAAATGATTACAGAAAACTGCATAGTAAATATGAAACCTCTAAGAAGGTACTCAAAGAGTACAAAGGTAAAATAGGAAGACTTACCGACCAACTAGATCATGTTAGAAATAATGACTCTTCAAATGAGTCTGGTGAGCTTCCATCTATTAAGTTGTTGTTACACGAGACTGTTAAGCTATCCGAAGAAAAAAGACCAAACTATCATCCAGTTAAAGGAAGACCTATCTAAGGAGACAAAGAGTCTCCAGTGTTCACAAGTCAGAATTGAAACACTTACATCTGACTATATTAGATTATTTGGCACTTCCAAAAAGTTAGAAATTAGTTTAGAAAAATGGCCTGAAGTTGCTGCTTCCTATTCTAACACGTGTCAATTACTGAATCATCGGAACATGCCCAACACTGTCAGACCAAACCATACCAAAACTATGCCCAAGAAGACTAATAGGCATGCATTTTTCTATACTAAAAAATCAAAACCTACCAATCATGCACCTCACACAACTTTCAACACTCAACATGCCAAATGTCATTATTGTGGCCTCATTGGTCATATATCTTCTGCATGTAGAATCAGAAAGTTAGTAGATTTAAATGTTTATGCATGGATACCAAAAACTAACCAGTCAGGACCCTACAAGAAATGGGTACCAAGAGTTTCATCTGCAAATTGTTTTGTAGGTGGGACGTCCTTCACATGCTAGGAGCAAATGGATCCTCGACAGCGGTTGTGGGACGTCCTTCACATGCTGGAAGCAAATGGATCCTCGACAGCGGTTGTTCACGGCACATAACCGGTGACGCTTCATTATTCGGAACACTGTCGAAGAAGAATAAAGAAGGATATGTCTCCTTCGGTAATAATTTAAGAGGGTACATAATTGGTATCGGTGACATTGGTAAGGCTCCCTATCCTGTGATTAAAGATGTCTGTCTAGTTACCGAGTTAAAATATAATCTGCTCAGCATAAGTCATTTAGCTGATCATGGTTATGGTATTAACTTCGTCAAAGACAAATGTACTATAGTTTATAGTTCAACTGGTAGTACTATCTTTGAAGGTATTAGGAAAGACAACATATATGTTTTCTATTTGTTGGAAGATGCTAACAAAGCAGGTAGATGTTTGATGGCCAAAAGCATTGAGAGTCAACTATGGCATATGAGACTCGGTCATACAAACATGGATACAATTTCTAGACTATCTACAAAGAAGTTGGTACGCGGCTTACCGTATATATCTTTCAAAAAGGATACGGTATGTAGTGAATGTGAAAAGAACAAAGCTACCAAATCCGTATTTAAATCCAAGAACGTTGTAAGCACCACTAGACCTCTACAACTGTTGCATATGGTCTTATTTGGACCAAGTAGAATTGCTAGCCTAGGTGGTAAGTTATATACATTTGTCATTGTAGATAATTTTTCTAGATATACATGGGTTTATTTTTTTACACGCAAGAACGATGCATTATCAGAATTCGTCACCTTTTGCAAGAAAGTACAGAATGAAAAAGGGTTCATGATTACTCGCATTCGTAGTGATCATGGCAGCGAATTTGAGAATGCAGAATTCAAGCAATTTTGTGACACATACGGTTATTTGAATGAATTTTCTTGCCCTAGGACTCCTCAACAAAATGGAGTTGTGGAACATAAGAACAGAACTCTATCTGAAATGGCTAGAGTAATGTTAAACCAGTTTAGTCTACCTAGATACTTTTGGGCTGAAGCTGTCAATACAGCGTGCTATATTCTCAATAGTGTTCTAATTCAACCTATATCGAAGAAGACTCCCTATGAACTATGGTTTGATAGAATACCCAATGTTTCATATTTCAAGATTTTTGGTTGTAAATGCTTTATTCTTAATACTAAAGATAATCTAAGTAAATTTGATGAAAAGGCCGATGAAGGTATATTTTTAGGTTATGCAGCAAAAAGCAAAGGATACAGAGTCTTCAACAAAAGAACCATGATCATCGAAGAATCAGTCAATGTCAAGTTTAATGAGTTAAATCAACACTTAGACGATGACGACAATGAAGACATGATCACACCAAGTACAACTACTGCAAAACCTTCACACCAAGAACCATCTGAGTCTTCAAGCAAAGAAGCAGGAACCAACAATCCTGAGGGTACACCAAAGGAGATGAAATTCTTGGCTGATCATCCAAATCACTTGGTAATTGGTGAGATTACCAAGGGTGTAAGTACTCGTTCCTCTAATAAAGATATAACTTCTTGTGTTGCTTTTGTTTCGCAGTTTTAACCTAAAAATATTAAAGAAGCATGTAGTGATAATTTTTGGTTAGATGCTATGCAAGAGGAATTAAACCAATTCGAACGGAATCAAGTTTGGGAACTTGTTCCCAAGCCCATTGATCATCCGGTCATTGGCACCCGATGGGTATTCCGAAACAAACTGAACGAGAATGGTTTAGTGACTCGTAATAAAGCTCGACTCGTAGCTCAAGGATACAATCAAGAAGAAGGTATCGACTACGATGAGACTTATGCCCCAATTGCGAGATTAGAATCCATTCGTATGTTATGTGCATTTACATATTTTCATAATTTCAAGTTATTTCAAATGGATGTCAAAAGTGCATTTTTAAAATGGTTTTATTAAAGAAGAAGTTTATGTAGCTCAACCTCCCGGTTTTACTGATTTCAAATATCATGAATATGTTTTCAAGTTAAAGAAAGCCTTATACTGTTTGAAATAAGCCCCTCGTGCTTGGTACGATCGTCTAAGCTCTTTTCTACTTGATAACAGTTTTTCAAAAGGAAAGGTTGACACTATATTGTTTATAAAATCTTTGAATAACAACATTCTTTTGATTCAAGTCTATGTAGATGATATTATTTTTGGATCTGCTGATGAATCTCTTTGTCAAGAATTTTCAAAGTGTATGCAGAATGAGTTTGAGATCAGCATAATGGGAGAGCTGAAATTCATTCTCGGACTGCAAATCAAACAAACCAACAATGGGACGTTCATAAATTAAGTAAAGTACACAAAAGATCTATTAAATAAGTTTGACCTGGAAGCAGTCAATCCACTTAGCACTCCAATGGCGACTTCAACCAAGCTTAATACTGATGAACAAGGCAAACCCGTCGACATACGTAAGTATCGGGGTATGATCGGTAGCTTACTGTATTTAACTGCTAGTCGACCAGACATTATGTTCAGTGTTTGCTTGTGTACACATTTTTAAGCCAATCCTAAGGAATCATATCTGTGCACAGTTAAGCATATCTTTCGATACCTTAAAGGCACTTCTTCTGTCGGCTTATGTTATCCCAAAACTACGTTATTTGACCTAACCGGTTATTCTGATGCTGATTTTGCCGGATGCAAAGTAGATTAAAAAAAAGTATTAGCGGCACATGTCATTTTCTAGGAAAAGCTCTAGTCTCTTGGTTTAGCAAAAAGCAAAATTCTGTCGCATTATCAACTACCGAGGCTGAGTATATCGCCGCAGGACATTGTTGTGCACAAATTTTATGGATGAAGCAAACTTTAGAATACTATGGATTGTATTTTTCACACATACCCATTTTCTGTGACAATACTAGTTCTATTAATTTGACTAAGAATCTAGTATGTCACTCTCGTACTAAACATATCGAGATTCGACATCACTTTCCTAGAGATCATCAACAAAATGGAGAAATAGACCTTGTATACATAGACACAGAATCAATTAGCTGACATACTCAGAAAACCCCTAGCGGAAGATCGTTTCAATTATTTACGTCGAAAATTAGGAATTTTAGATGTCAATAATATTAATTAATTTTGTTTTATTAATTAATTTACTCAATACTCATTAACTATTTTCGAGACAAGCCTAAAAAGAGTCTGTCTGTCACCATGACTACGGTCGAAGCGAAGCGGTATTTAAGAGTTCTCCGGTGAACCTCCATTAGCTGGGACAGTACTCCTACAGCTAATCTGAGACAGATGCTGAGTAAAGAATATTAATTTATAAAATGATATTAATAGTATTATTTGAAATTTAAAATTACTAAACTCTGAATTAAATATTTGAAACGAATTGATGAAAAAGATGTGGCCCCATAATTTTTTTTATATTTAGCCAGGCAACCCTTGGCAAATTCGGCCCGTGTTCGGTCCAAATTCGGCCAGAGTTCGGTTGGATATATATATGTACCAGTCAGAACCCGAGGCCCCCTCTTATTCATTCTTCCAAACCTTACCAAAATAGCAGCAGCCGTGCCCCGAAAACCCTAGCTCTTTTCCACCTTCCTTCTTCCAATCCACGTGGAGATCTTCGTCCAAAATTTGGATTCGTGCGGAGAATCCCGTTCTCTACAGCATACCTGATTCTCAGAAGGTATAATTCCTTCTCTCCTCCACTTTTAAATTATTAAGGTTTCTAGTTTTTGGGATAGAATGCCTAAGGGATTCAATCCTTTCAAGAGAAAGAAGACCAATGCCAGTGAAGAGGCATCATCTTCTGATCCGCATACGAATTACCTCTTTTCTCCGGTCCAATCGGATGACGGTGCATCGAACGAGTTTTATTTCAAAACTCCCGACTAAGCCCAACTTTGGTATGCCGATTTCATTATGCGTACTATTTGTACCGGATCTCCGATCAAATGGACTGTCTTTCCTGACCACCGTTCTTATTTTAAGGCATTAGGGTTACATCACTTTGTTACTTTATAATTTCCTATAGCTACTAATGCCATTAGATTATTTTACTGTAATTTCATATTAGACACTTTTATCACGAGAACTCGTATCGACGGGATAGATATCGAGTTCAATTATGAATCGCTAACAGAAATCCTTGTTCTTCCAAACGAAGTGCACCGCTCGATGACATCACTGACTTTGATTTTCCTGATGGTACGACTCTCGTTAGTTTCAAGAATGAGCTTTGTGCGCCCGTACATATTCGTCCTGGAAAGTTCAAGGCTAATAACTTGAACTTGTTTAACTATGAATTACATCGCATCATCTATTCAACTCTACTTCCAAAATCTACTTCAAAATATGATGTTACTGCACTTGAGCTTTCTGCTTTATATCACATTCTTAAGGAGATTCCTTTTTCTGCCCCTAAGACTATCATTCAGATGATGGGTAGATGTCGCGGTAGAGATCGCAACCTCTCTTATGCGATGATCATCCCACGCATCTTTCAGAGATCCTCAAACTCTCTCGTCGCAGCATTGCCACTGTTCCTCCACCTCTTGCACCTGCTCCTCATGTACCTACTCCTACAGCACCTGGTCCTTCTCAGTCTTATCCTATGACCTTTGAGGGTATTCACCAGCATCTATCAGATCTACAGTCATTTTATGTTGACACATCCAAGGAACATGAGTTTCGTAACGTGACTCGGTTCCAGGCTATTGCCAACTCCTTCGCCGATCTATGATTTGCACAGACGGGTCACTCTGCTACCTCTCTACCTCGAGACCCTTCTGTTTCTGGCTACCGCATTGATGATGAGGCGGTCCACTCTCTATTCCAGCCAGGGAACGCATACGATTGGTATCGTACTTCTGGTGCCACTCCTCATACTTCTGGAGTCGGCACTTCTGGAGCTGGTCCTTCTGGACATGCTGGCGCTGTAGCCGGTGATGATGAGGATGAGGATGATGATTTCTGAGATGTTACTATTTGAGACTGTCTATTTTGTCTTATGTTTACTTGGAAATGCTCCGACATTCCAAGATATTATCAGTACACTTTATTTTTGGATATGATTTGTGACTCTTCATAGACATGTTTTATTCCTCAGTTTGGCATATGTTTTACTTTAGTTTATTATTCAGCTTAGCATTTTATTTGTTTCAGCTTTATAGCATTATCTTTCTTTATGCTTCATATAAACTGCCTGTGACAAATACCATGCCTGTGCTGTTTATATCATTTCAGTTACTCTTATTTTCCTATAAATGTTTATACCATGCCTGTGATGAATATTTTTATATTTTGTGTTTCTTCACTGATTGTTACTTATGCATTTATTGTGGGGGAGCTTTCTCTTTGCAAATATTTTGCTAAATGACAACGGGGGAGAAATAAGATCTAACATCTTCATGAATACAGGTTATGAATAATTTTTTTTATTTTTTCTCTCGGTACTTTCGGTACACTTTTGAATTGATCAAAACCAAGATGTTATATCGGTCAAGGTTTGTCAATTATCAAAATAGAAGAGATTGTTGGCCTATTGGTCATGGTCAAACCTAATTTTAATAATTGATCAAACTCTGTCTCGATATAAATGCGAGTCAATTCAGATGTTTACTAACGACGTTTTGGACACTGATCAGAGATGGATATCTACTCCGTTCAAGACCGAAGCTGTTTGCTACTCAGAATGTATTTCCTTCAAAGCAATGTAATTTTTTATTTTATTGAGTCTAGAAATACATTGTACACCAAGTCGTACTGGCAAATAGGCTATCCGAAAATGTTTTTTAAAACTAACCTATCTTTTCAAAATGACCTATGTTTTTGAAAAACATCTATTTTTACAAAAAGCTTCTGAAGGACTTTTTCAAAAAGCCAAAATTATTTTTCACAAAATCAACTGACCAAATCCTGACAGAACTCGGCCAGAGTTTGGCCAAGTTAAACGTTATATGAACGTTTGATTTTGAACTTGGTCTCCCTTCAGTTGCGGTTTGTTACAAAGAGTTCTGTTCGAATTCTGCCCGAATTCTGTCAGAGTTCTGCCTTTGGAAAAACTATAAATAGAGAAGGATTTCGATCATTTCAAAACACCAATTCACTTTCAATCTCTTCTCTTCTAAAGCTTACATTTCTTCCAAAGAGTTCTAAAAAGCTTCTATTTTCAAATCCCAAGCCAGTTACAATTCTCTAGTCGATTTGCCAGTACGGTGCGGTCTAAAAGTTTCAGAGCGATTGTAATCAGAGGCTTGATTAAAGATTGACTCTTCACAATTGAGGTTGGTCGAGTTCTTCGTATCAAAGCTCGCGTCTGTAGAAGTTGCAAGGACTTCTTATGAAAACTTACAGAATTTTCCAATAGTGAATTCAATTGGAAGCTGGAGTTCTTCCGACTTGACTAGTCCTCACAAGAGGGAAACCAGTATAAATCGCGGTGTTTGTGTTTGCCTTCTGATCACTCTTTTGTTAATGTCATTTATTTTGTGATTATAATTATATCTGTGATCTAACTGCTAACGAGCTTTTTAATTTGCAATATTTTGCTGCCTACTCTATTCACCCCCCCTCTAGAGTATTCTGCTTTACGATTTCGTTCCTACAGGTCGGCCATAATTTGCCTTCCAAGTTGCGCCATAGGGTTCGAACTTATATCCTGTTTGGGACAGGTTTTTGTCGAAGTTTACCTCGACTTACAGAGAAATCTAAGCAGCACTAATCAATTACATTTGACGGGTTAATCAAAGGTTCATTTTGTCTACACGTAGGAGTCGATGGATCAAAAAACCATCAAGTACTCATATAGATATCTGAGTCGAATTTAGGGTACCTGAACATCTTCAAAAACAGGAGATCCCCTGCTTGCGGTCAAAAATTCATAGCAATCCGGCGACGCGGCGGCCGTCGACGGCTCGTAGGAGACCGTAGGCATGCGACAAGTTGTCAGGGAGGTTCAGGTGTTGGGGGCACGAGAGTTGGTGAAGTATTGATGGGAAAATTTGTGGAACCCTATTTTTTTCATTCGTTTATATACTCGGAGGTTTTTCGAGTTTAGATCAGTTAAGGATCCTATGTCAATGAGATTTAAATCTCAAGTTGACGAATTCTTGAGGGGATTGGATCGAGTATGATCAGGATTTGGTCGAATTTTGAAAGATTTGAATCAAATCTTTGGTTGTTGTATCCGCGAAAACGAGAATTGGGGGGTCGGGCATATGTTGGTTATTGTTCACTGAACAGTAACCACTGTTGTTTCCCTTTTTGTTTTTTTTCTTCTTTTTACTAATAAGGCATATACAGTATATTATATTATATATAAATCTCCATCTCCTATAAAGTAATGTATACATTCCTAGTTATATATATCACACTTTATATATATACCTCTATGTATATAAAAAAATATATATATATATATATATATATATATATATATATATATATATATATATATATATATATATATATATATATATATATATATATATATATAATTCTTTATATATAATTTTGTAGATAACCATATACATATAACTCAAATATATGTATATATATACACATATATCTATATACACATTTATATATATAATTCAATTTATAAACCTATATATATATATATATATATATATATATATATATATATATATATATATATATATATATATATATATATATATATATATATATATATATATATATATATCACCATCCATATATATATATATATCACCATCCATATATATATATATATATATATATATATCACCATCCATATATATATATATATATATTATATATATATATATATATGGATGGTGATATATATATATATATATATATATATATATATATATATATATATATATATATATATATATATATATATATATATATATATATATATATATATATATATATATATATATATATTCTAGGTATAGGTAATACCTACATATAAAAATTCATAAAATCTAAAATATTCTAAAACTCATTAATAACTCTTTAAGATACTTTTAGGAGAATATTAGGAGAATATTTTGTGAGACTTAAAGCCACAATCTATGTTTATTCTAGTTTCCCCACAAAAAGAAAAACATCTAGATTATTAAATAAGCTAATTAATAATATGAAACATAATAAATTATTACAAAAAAATTAAGTAACTCTAAAAATATTAGGGACTTTACATCCTACCCAACTAAAAAAAAAATTCGTCCTCGAAATTAAAACTAAATTCAGGGGGGTTATGCAAAGCACTGTGAATGGAAGGAACTAACGTATGAAAGTCGTACCTTGGTTTTCGTAAGGATGGAGGGGTAGTTATAAAAGGAATCCACATTGGCTCTATATCCTACAAGATAAGGTATTTTTGGTTCAGGGCCCTACCCAATTTATAGAAGTTGGCTACCGTGACAAACGTCATTACAAGACTTCTGAGAAGGACAATTTCTAAAGGGGGACACGAGAATATTGGGCCTTTCTAACCGTAGTTACAAACTCTAAGGAGCAAGGTATCCTTATGGTGTTCTCGATTAATACACTATAAAGAAAAAATTTATCGATTAAACATTGCTTAAATATAGTCATATCCCAGCAAGACAGTATAAATTTATTGGTCGAAATATAACTGGGACGAAAGGTATAGAGGAATTTTATATTAAATGAATCAATCTTGGACTTAATCTATATTGGCAGGACAAGATCTTGTAGAATCAATCTATACCATCCCTACTAGGTTAGGGTGGCCTAGAACAGGTTCTAACTCGAGTGGTTGGGCTAGTTTCGAGCCAGGTTGGTTAAATAGGTGTCGTAAGTCTGGAAACGTGTCTTCCGTGACTTTTGTGTATAGGTAGCCTATATGGTCTCAATTGGGTGGCACACTAGTGGTATGTGCGTAGTGGGCTTCGAGTAGATCATAGACATATATTGGGTCGAAAGAATTGAGTCGAGATTGGATCTCTAATCAAAGTCGGATAGTACATTGGTTTTACGGTAAGGGTTATAATTGGTCTTCTTGACCCAAAAGTCATATCATAATAATATAGTACAAGGTCACATGTTCGAGTGGGACATGATATACCTGGATGAAGTTGGGCTCGTCTAGGTCTTGCCTGCAAAATTTGTTGGAGGGTAATAGCTAATATTACACTCCGAATATCAAAGTCACGGTAGGGAATACCAACTGATCTAAATAGAAAGTGGGTGTTCATGAGGCACTAATTTATCGTCCTAATGGGAACCACTTTTGCTAATCAATCGGCAATACTAGTACATCTAAATGTAGAGGGGCTTTACAATCTGTATCCTTCCGTAATTCATCTCCAGAAGTTAACGAAGTCACAGTTCTATGGTTTAATGAAGTTAGAATGTTTCAAGTCGGGATATCATACCTCCAATTTTGATTATGGAAGAATACTACACGAGGTAATATAAAACGTGATATGGTAGATATGAATCAAGTTTGAAGACCGTACTTTGATTTCAAACAGATGTAAATAATTGTATAAGTATAGCTTTCATGGCTATAGATGGTATGGCGAACTGAGGGGGGACCTTCTGGGTCTATCGTCTCTCAATAAGAACATTTGTTTTTCCGATTTTTAAGTAAGGGCGAAAAAACAAGAAGGATTTCGAGGGAGGAGATCGATACGAATAGGAGGTTCCAAGGGCGAATTGAATAATTCCAAGTGATTAGCCAAGGCAGTTATGGTTGAGATCCTAGAGACAACTATATCTTAATCCATGTAGGATAATCATATGAATAGCGAACCGTGTGCACTAAGGTTGACCAGACCATAATATATCGATTCTAATTAGACAATATGTTAGTGGGCGTCCCCAGTATACATATGTCCTGAACAAACTCGATAAATAATAAGCTTGCAAAACTAGGCTATAAATAGCTACATCATTCATGATAGTGCAAAGTATAAGTACAAGAGATAATAAGAAAAACAGTAATAAATAGTTCAAGTTTCACAAAGATCTAAGTCTTGTCTGGTGTTCCTGTTTATACAGTCGTCCTACTGGCACTTGTAACAGGCAGTGGTTGACCAATAGAGTATGGACTACTAAAACTCTATTTTCTAGGCAAACATATCTTCCTATACTAGCATATATTTATTGCCACCCAATTACACTTCATTAATAAGTTACAAAGATACGGGGTGGTAGGCCGCGAGGCATACTACCCAACTTATAAGAGTCAACTACTAGGGTGATTGAGCAATGTAACACGTATAACTAGTATGATTCAACTTCCTAACCTTTATATCAAGCACGAAGGGAAAAGATACGTTTCACGGTGGGAAAGAAATCAAGCAGAAGAAAATCAAGGTAGTCAACCGAGGGTTCAAAATTGGATATCAAGGGAGGAGATTCAAGCTTGTGGATGAGATTCACATATCCTAATCCTATATGCAAGCTCACATCGATACAAAAACATAACTGAAGTGATAAACTCGGCCTGCATGGGCCACCACAAAAATATGTAACACCCCAGTCCCAAAAAAACATAAGACCAAGTATGTAGACATGCCAACTGCACATATACGAACAATACCCCAATATATAGAATCATCATATACATATATAAGCTGTATATATAAAATAATCACAGGCCAGAATATAATAATCTAATCTTATCACAGCTCAACATTGAAGATATAAGAGTCCAATAAATAATATATCAAAGAGATAGCCGGGTGGACATACCCACTCCAAACAGCTATGAAAAGTAGTCTCAAATGATCGGAGTCCAACCTCCATAAAATAGAAAGAAAAGAGATATAAAAATGTCCACTAAATATCTCAATGAATCAATAATCTAGAAATCAGCAGGAGATGCCTCGTCATCAATGTATAAAGGATCCAATGCTGCTCCGTACTCCTGTAGGAAATCGTATAACCTTGGAGAGATAACCAGGTCCTCCGAGAGACTTAACAAGATACAAAAAAATACCATGCCATATAAACTGTGATATATAATAAAGAGTAAAAAAGGAATGCATGTAAAAGGTTCCTAACCATTCTACTGTGAATATGCAGCTGAGATACAATCCTTTGACGCATGAGCCCTGGCTAATAATAGGATCCGGTATAGTCTCCTCTTGTGCACCAGTGACCAAGCGCATAACATTCAAGAATGTCAGTGGCCACCTGAGGAGGTAAGCATACCCGTATCTCCAGCGGAGCTTCCGATTTATAAGGGAAAGTGTAATAGAAGCCCATACGTCAGGTATTGTTCTTTCCATCCAATGCTTAGTATCATCATCTCCATGACTAATATGAACCTCTAGTAACTGCCAAGTCTACTAGCATGCAATTCTGTTGGCAGATACTCCTATCTGTCGCACGCCTCAGACGTATCGTGGCTAGCCGACTACGCTAGTACATGTCCTACATGTGACTCACAACATGTGATAAAGTATGTGTCAAGGCCGTATAAGATATACCAATACCTCATCATCAATGGGTGGTCACTATGCTAAGTCAATGCAAGAAAATATAAAGAAAGCAAGTAAAACGATCGATATAGTCGCTTGCACCCAAGTGTGACTTGGACGCACTGTGATATAATACTATCAATAGATAAGTAATGCTAAATATAAATAACTAAAAAATAAGATAAAGTAAATCACAGAGTAAGATGGCAAGGTATCTTGCCTGGTAGTGCAGGGATGGCAACTCCAAATAATCAATCACGTCAGCAATAGAAACTCAAAATCCACGAACGGCTGCGGATGCTGAAACAAACATCAATAATGTTTCTAGTATAAAAGATATATCTAGAAAACACCTGTCCAAAAGTTCAATTCTGGAGCAGGGGCAAAATCATAATTTTAGGTCAAAACGATTTCCGCCGCTGGACCTATCTTGTACCGAAATGCGTGCCATCTAAAGTTATCAAACTACATGTCTACGGGTCCGATTTGAGGAGACGAACCCAACTGTATGTCCAAAATTGGATTTCGGCAGGCCGTGTACAATTTCGTCCGTTAGATCGGGTCGCGGGCCCGCCAAATAGGCGTTTCGGTCGACCTTCTCATAATCGGACCAAACTTGACATACAGGACCAAAAAATAGATTCGGTCATGTTGGTGCAAGTTTCGTCACAAATCGACGACTGTATACGAAGTTATGGCCTAATTTGCAAAAGACTGATACGGGAGTATCTTGACGGATACGTATTGATTTCGTTGCGCACATGTAATAAAATCGAGTTCCGTCAGTTTCCACATGTCGATAACATCCATACGCCTTTCGATGCTTATGGGTTATGACCATGTCGCCCGTTTGTCGGGGCACATGCCGTATCGGGAAGTTTTCATAAAATTCTCACAGTTTTAAAGGTAATTTTTCTTGATATTTAGCCTCAAATAACTTTCTGTACCATAACTAAAAATTACATCTAACAGCCACATTTTACTCTCATATATGTTGTCTACAGATGTATAAAATTAGATTTGAAAACTGTCAGTAGGTCGGCCGCAATTTTCCTTCCAAGTTGGGCTATAGGGTTCGAACTTATGTCCTATTTGGGATAGATTTTTGTTGAAGTTCTCCTCGACTTACAGAGAAATCTAGGCAGCACTAATTATTTACATTTGAAGGGTTAATCAGAGGTTCATTTTGTCTACACATAGGAGTCGATGAATCGAAAAACCATCAAGCAGTCAGAGATATCTGGGTCGAATTTAGGGTACCTAAACACCTTCGAAAACAGGATATCCCCTTCTTGCGGTCGGAAATTTGCAGCACTCCGGCGACGCGGCGACCGTCGGCGGCTTGCAGGTGACCATAGGCATGCGATAGGTTGTCAGGGAGGTTCAGGTATTGGGGGCACGAGAGTTGGTGAAGTATTGATGGAAAAATTTGAGGAACCCTATTTTGTTCATTCGTTTATATACTCAGAGGTTTTTCGAGTTTAGATCAGTTACGGATCCTATGTCAATGAGATTTAAATCTCAAGTTGACGAATTCTTGAGGGGATTGGATCGAGTATGATCAGGATTTGGTCGGGTTTTGAAAGATTTGAATCAAATCTTTGGTTGTTGTATCCGCGGAAACGAAAATAGAGGGCTCGGGCATATGTTGGTTATTGTTCACCGAACAGTAACCACTATTATTTCCCTTCTTTGTTTTTGTTTTCTTCTTTTTATTAATAAGGCATATACAGTATATTATATTGTATATAAATCTCCATCTCCTATAAAGCAATGTGTACATTCCTAGTTATATATATCATACTTTATAAATATACCTCTATGTATATATAACTCTTTATATATACCTATATTTATATATATAATTATTTATACATACTTTTGTATATAACCATATACATATAACTCAAATATATGTATATATATATACACATATATATATATACGCATTTATACATATAATTCAGTTTATAAACCTATATATATCACCATCCATATTTTATATATATATATATTATATATATATATATATATATATATATATATATATATATATATATATATATATATATATATATATATATATATATATATTAAATATATATATTAAATATATATATATATATATATATATATATATATATATATATATAAATATATATATAAAATATTCTAGGTATAGGTAATACCTACATATAAAAATTCATAAAATCTAAAATATTCTAAAACTCATTAATGTAACACCCACTTTTCAGAAATGAGGAAATTTTGAACTTTTATAATTTTAATCATTTAATAATGATATTTAAATTATATTGTGATTTTTGGTAATTTTTAATCAATTTAAAACTATTTAAAATATTGAATTGTGATTTTGATGGTTAACTAGTTAAACCCTAGTTTTGCTAAGCCTAGAGACTAACCATGACCAAGGGAGCCTAGTCATGTGGTTAGAATGTCATACTACTACTTTTTAGCCTAGAGATATTTTGGTCATTTTGACAATTTTGTGAAATTATAATTTGCATTAATTAAATATTGTGCTAATCTTTTAGTTAAGCCTTAACCTAGAAGTTTAACCTAATCTAGATTAGTCTTGAGGTTAGAATCATGGTTAGAACATTCCTACTAAGTGCCAAGGTTAGTAATATCTAGATATTCCTAAGTAGGATATTTCTCTTTGAGATATTTGTAAAAAGAAGCCTTAGTACTAATTGAACCAATATGAGGACTTGAAATTGGGTGGAAGAACCTTAGCCACACATCTAGCTATTGTCAAACCCAAATTCCCTTAGTTTTGGAAGCCATACAAGCCCTCCCTCCTATAACATGCCATTTCGTACACTAAATCACTAGAAATGGTCATGTGATTTACCTATCATGTTCACTCTGTTACTTTTCATGTGTTATCATGTACAACACAGCTTTCTTGGCTAGTGTCTCTCATGTTCACCCATGTTATATCATGTTCAACCCGAGCCAATTACATGCCATCTCGTACTCTAAATCACTAGTCACTTACAGTTCTTACTTATCATGTATATATTTCCAGTTATCAAATATCTCTCCTATTTTCAGTACATCTTCTTACAACGTTTCTTGTATCTTACTCTATTACTTGCTTTATATTTTCTACCATGATATGAACTGCGTGAGATGTATTGTGCTCGTTCCTGTCCTGACTAGTCCTGTTGAAAATATTATAGAGGATGAGGAGGAGTTCTTTCCTACCTACTACGGAGCAGGCTTAGATAACACTTGCAACCTGGACCCCCAGGAGGTTCAGGCAGCTGCTGAGGATCCTACCATTGCCTAGAGTAGATAGTTAGACTGTTATTTCTTTTCTTCATGTCATTTGTTGTTTATGGTTTCAGAGTTGTATTATATTTGAGATGTTGAGACTTGTGGTTGTTAACTTGGATTTATTTCTCTTCTGTTTGTACCTTAGTTTGAGGATTTTATTACCTATCATATCGTGTTATTTTCTATCTTTAGACTTGTGATTGAGGTGTACCTTCTGTGATTGGCCTCCATTTGGAGAGTATATTATATTGTGGTTAGTTGAGATCATGACTTAGAACAACGTTCTACCGCCAACACTGCGGCGTAGGCTGGACGTACCCACTTCTCGTACACCTACACTGGGTGCGGGTCATGACACATTTTTAGTGGTGGCCCATGCAGGTCGAGTTTATGTAGTGGTATTTGAACTAGAATATCACTACAGCCTGCAGTAGGAGTAGGATATTTAAGGTACTCAATCACATTAGGAAAAGCTCTTAACCTGATTCTTGTTATCAAAATTTTTGCTGCTTTAATGCTTCCTTTTGAAATAAATTGTCCTCCCTTGATTTATCGCTTCTATCTCAGTATTGATTCCTTGTTCGATCTGTCTCCAGGATGGTGATCGAAATACGATCGCATCGCTCTGGCCCAGTAGACGCAGGTGAGAGGTCTGTCACCTCTCGCCTAATTGTAGATGCTGGGACCGCAGCTCCTTCCATCACTTCGCATGTCGGAGTTTCTGCAAACTTTTGGGGGTGCGCCTCCACCTGTTCAGAGGTCTTCCTCCGTCATTCTGGATATATTTCAGCAGCCACCACCTACGGGATCAGTTGATCCAGTTCAGTTGTTTACCTTCTTCCAGCAGTTTATGGAGGCTCAGCAGGCTTAGCAGCAGCGTCAGACGGCGGAGTTAAGTCGAGGCATCAATATGTCCCTGACGACAGTTGAGTGGGCTACAGCTCAGCCTCTGGCAGGTCAGCAGCAGCATCAGCCGACGGAGAAGGTATAGCATCCACTTTTTCATAGAAAGGGTATTTTAGTCATTTTAGCCATTTTGGCCATTTTGTGATTTTCTAGATATTTTGATTTGTGTTGTGCTAGCAACTGGTTTAACCTTAGTGGACATTGTATAGGAGCCTAACCATGTCTTAGAATTTATTTTTCACCTATTAGAATTCATTTAGGGCTTGGATCCAATTTAGAAGGCTTTTGAATGATTTTTTAGCCTTTTTCATGTAGCCTTTTTGAGCCTTTTTGACTTGGGCCTTATTTTTACTTGAGAGAGAGTTGGACCAAGTGAAGCCTTAAACCTAGAAACCCCCACTTGGCCGCCCACAGCAGTACCCCTCCCCCGCTCTCTTCATTTGTGAAGCATAGCCTCCACAAGTGAAACCCTAATAGATCTCCTTCTCCAAAAATCCTATTTTCTTCATCTGGAGTCCATTTCTCCCCAAACGAACTCTGTTGCACTCGTCTAGAAGAGGAGGATCTGTTGGAGTATTACTAACGAGGCGGCGGAGGCAATTGCTTGAGGGGAATTGACCGACACGACGACTAAGGGACTCCGTTTATTGAGTTTTTGACACTCAATAGATAAACCCTTTTCTACCATATGTTTCGATTAACAAAATGCCTTGGAGGAATTAGCTTTTGAAAACAAAAACAAGAAGAAAAGTACGAGAAGTACAAATTTGATTCTGGGAAAGTATTGCTATGGAAGTCTGATTCGTAAACGATCACTTTATTCCTTGGACCATATGATGATGATGAAGATCACTGCTTGAAGTAGAACAACTTGGAAGAACTAATGCACCAGAAAGGTATCGACGCACTTGGGCACTGATGGCGAGGCCGAATGCTTTCCTGCTTTGCTTCACTTTGTTCTGGAAGAAAAGTTGAAGAAGGATGCTCTAGAGAATCAAAATCTCGAAGCTCTGATCTCTGTATTCTCTCCTGTCTCTCCCTGTCTGTCCGTGTGTATGAGAAAAATGAGTCTATTTATAGACTGGGGCTTTCCTGCGTAAAAGGGCATCAACATCTGTCTTATGCTAACAACTGCCCTCCACGATCAGAATCATCCTTTGTATGTGCTGACACGTGTCCCATCATTTCAGTAAGAATAGGATACATGTACACACGTTCTTCGAAATAGGTGGCATGAAGACCACGTAGGCACACCACGTTCCAAACTGGCCAGAACGAATCGGGCATAAAAAGATGAGCGTAAACTAGCTCTGTCATAGGTTTCCAGCGTAAAGTGGTTATCGAATAACCTTGAGCGTAAAATGGCTCAATAGACTTCACGCACACATTATTTCTTATGAGCGTAAGGACTCATGTAAAACCCCGTGCGTAAAAGAAACCATTCAGTGAGCGTAAAGTAGCTCGATCTCTATAAACGACAACAATGGTCTTTGTATGAGACAAATTCCATTGAATCCTGTGGTAAATGCCATCATTGATATCTTCATGTCAAAGTCTGCATTAAATGCGAGATTTGATAGCTTTTGTCCAGCGTGAAAGAGGCTGCTCAGTCCTTGGCGTAAAATCACCGGTGTATACCCAAGCGTAAAAAGGTCAATCTGCTTAGGCGTAATACAATTAGCCTTGTCTTGGGCGTAAAGAAATTACCCGCTCTGTTAGGCGTAAAGCGGGCCACTTATGAATGAGATGACTCTTTCTTTGAAGCACTTTTTACGCTCCTACAAGATCCCCTTCAAAGTTTTCAAATGTCTCCAAAATTTGAAACACTTTGAACAGAAGCGTAAAAGTTGAGATTTGCTGAGCGCAAAATTCGGGATACGCAACAGTCATCCGCGTAAGGGCGGGGATATCCAACAGTCAGCGTAATCATAGGGATGTCCAACAGTCGGTTTTGAATCTCTCTATAAATAGACCTTTTTAGAGAGAGAAAACACTTTTACTCATCTTCTTGAATCTCTTTGCCTTTTCTTTCATCAAAACTCTGATCTGATGGCTCCTAAGAAATCATCCGCCGCCGGCAGCAAGGGGAAGAAACCAGCCATTGATTCCTCGTCGACCGACCATGTGAAGACTTCTACTCAGTCGTCATCACCACCACGAAACCCTAACCCGGCCGTGGCTCCACCTATGATAGGTAAAAAACCCTAGTCTTCAGAAAATAAATCCGTCGGGGAAGAAGAAGGAAAACCAATTTTTCAGCTCTTTACGCCCACGCTGTACGTGTTAGCGTAAAGTTGAAATAATATTGTACGCCCACGTTGTACGTGTTAGCGTAAAGTTAAAATAACATTATACGCCCACGTTGTACGTGTTAGCGTAAAGTTTAGCAAGAATACGTCCACGTTACACGTGTCAGCGTAAATCTGTTCTTGTGCCCACAGCCAATATGCTAGCGTAAAACTTAACTACGCTCATGTTCATACATGACAGCGTAAAAAGTTGCATTACGCTCATGTCACTGTATGGTAACGTGAAGTTAATCAATCTTTTCTGAGAGGTTTTGTTGAGCCAATACTGCATGAGTTTTTCCTCAACTCTTAAAAACTTCGAACTAACTTGATCTCTTTTGTTATTTGACCAGTGGATCTGCAAGTTCACCCCCTCGCTGAAGTTTTCGGATCATCAGTTGGTATGGTAGGTTCGAACTATTTGGAAGATTTATCTCATGTCCAATTTCCCCAGTCGAACCCCGAATATCCGGCAGAGAGGGCACAGTTGATAGCAGCTCAAGGGGATAGATTGTTGTTATCCATGATAAATAGAGAGTTGTTGAATTCACTAGACGGACAACACTTCGCAAAACCAGCTTTTCTGTTTGGAGATGCCATTGATTGTAAATCCCAAACACACCCTAAGAAAGAGTCTTGGGTTTTTAAATTTGGGAATAGAGCTATATATCTTCCAGATATGGACAGAGATTATCCTTTATCGGCATTCGTCCATGCCACTCATCTCCGACAGATGTTGTGGAATTTGACTCCCAATAGTCATGGACGCCCGGGTAGAATTGTCTTCAAGAGAGAGCGTGCCAATGATATGGGATACTTTGCTAGTGTTCCCAATGGAGGCGTTACTTCTATCTTAGGCCTTATGCCAGGCTCTAATCCAAGCGAAGATTCGGGCCTAATGCAGCCAGTTCAAACCCCGATGTTTGTCAATAAATTTATGAAGGAAGCTGTGTTGTATCCTCAAACCAACCCCAGACTGCCAGGATGGTTGACTCCATTCAACCAGAGTTGGATTCAGATAAGCCTTTGGATGATGAAGAACTTTGAGGAAGAATTGAAAGATATTGGCTTATACGAAGCAGTAGCTTCCACCAGCTATGGTATTCCTGCGAATGGAAACTTATTTCTGGCCTTGATGGAGCTATATTTAAGTTCAACTGGAACTTTTGCTACTCCGAAAGGTGAAATGGGTCTTGCTCTTCATGAGATGCAGTTTATATCGAAGCTGTCAATGGGGGAGGCCCCATATGAAGAATATGTTCCCTCCAACAGGGAGCTTGCCGAGATCAGAGAAGTTAACCCTCAGTTAGTCGAGACATACGAAGAACTGATATGCCACTACCTGACTTGTACCACGATGCATGAAAGTACGTCCCATCTGGCGTATATCAACAAATAGACGATTTATCTTTTCTTCCACAAGGATAAGATCTCCAAGGAAGATAAAGAAAGGTTTCAAGAGAACAAGGCTCCAGTAATCAACATAGATTCGACGATCCCTTCTAACAAGGTTCGGGATATGATGGTTACTTATAAATTCCCGAATAAATATCTGTCTACGAAGACTGGGGAATTTCCTGCAGGAACTGAAGCCTTGAGCTTCCTCAGATATGGTAGTCAGAGAATCTCTCGGAGAGCTTTGCTGGCAGGCTTTCTTTCTTTATGGTTGAGAAGATGGGTTGTACCAGGTATTGGTACTGTTGACAGAATTCATCGGAGTGTGCTATTTCCAGAGATACGTCTGGTATTTAAAGTCAGGATCAACTTGTTATCGGCCATGGTGTGTCGGATAAATGCAGGTTTAAGAACTTTCGATGAGGAGTTAATTAACAATGCTCCTCATCGGAAAGTTTTCCCTAGGGTAGAGATGCCCTACACTTATCTGATGGGCTGGTTGTTGCATCACAACTGCAGATTATTACCGCCGGGCCCAGGCGACGATGCGGAGGTCTTTCTCCAAAAATTCAGCAAAGCTACATGGATTGCTACAACTGTAGCAGATACCCGAGCGGTTTTGAATTATTCATACGGTTGGAACTTCTTTTGTACCCGGCCGCATGTTCCGGCAGACTGCTTTGGTGTCCAGTTCGAAGATGAAGTTGACGGAAGAGTTGTATTGCCACAGTTAGTCTTTAGGTAGCTTCAGTGCATCAGACCGTCTCATCTAATGTACAGAAACGAAGACAATTGTGCGTTCGAACCATACTTATCCAGTAGGTTTGCTCGCCAATTTGGATACGACCAACTTCATGTTGGTAATCCTCTAACTAATTTCCGTTATTATGGAAAATTACTTGACGGAGCTAGAGGATGGAGGTATTTTGGTAGTGCTCGGACTGGTGCTAAATTTCGAATTTTGACTGCTACCAGTACTACAGAACTGCGTATACTCCATACGTATGCCCACTTCTATGCTTCAATTCGTTCCTTTGCCCATGGTTACAATATGAAGGGTAGTCTGCGGTGGCCGAAAGAAGGAGATATTGAGGAGCAGGTCAGGGTACCGGCAGACGTCCCTGACGACACTGGCATCCCAGATCCGTTTCTAGTAGTTATTCTAACAGGAGTTGGAGAACCAGCTGCAGAACCTATCATTATTGGTAAAGGCCGCAAAAGAAAACAAGGTGCAGCTGCCACGTCTCCAGAAAAAACTCCAGAAAAGAGGAAGAGGTCTACCACAAAAGGGCCTTCCAAGACAAGCGTTCACACTCCAGAAGAGGATATTGAAGAAGATCCTCTCGTCGGTCCTTCTTCAGTTCATCCTGGAGAGGGGTCTTCGGCTCCTCCACAGACAGTTGGATCAGGATCTGTAACACTTTTGTCTTCTGGACGTCTTAGCACCTCGCTTCATTTATCTTTGCCGTCCAAGGCACAAGTTACGGAAGGTATTACCACTGTATCCGCTGCTGATCAAGATCGCATTCCATCGGACGAACCGGCTTTTGACTTTGAGGATGATGACTGGGATGGTGATTATGACACATATCTTGAAAAAAATGTACATATTCCAAGTATTATACAAAACCTATACGGAATTATGTATCAAGGTTTTGCATACTAATTTTTTTTGTTCATTTTGCAGATGTCATAATTGCACCAAAGTCTGTAATTCCTCTTCCTCAAGAAGAAGAAATCCATGAAGAAAATGAGGAATCTGAAGGGGAAGCTTCTTCTTCAGGAAACTCAGATGCTGGAGACGGGGGAGTGCAAAAGCCTGAGATGGAGCCTCTAAAAGAACATCCTCCGTCGCTTGAGGCCCAACAAGCACAGTCCGAATTGTCTTCTCTTGTTGAGGATCAGTACCAAGAGGAGACAAGAGTCGATCCTACTGTAGGAGATGATGAAACTACTGGAGGTGATCCAGAATTGAACCAAGAATTAGCTGTAAAAAGTTTTACTACAGCTGAAACACTGGGCAATCCTGTGGAGCCATCAACTGAAGGAGATGCTGGAGGCATACTTGAACTTTCAATAGAAGCTGGGGAGATGATAACATCCTCTACTGTTGTCACCGATCCAGTACCAATTTCTAATAAGACAATGTCAGGATCTGAACTAGCTCCTGTAGTTGTCATCACACCCATTGATATTACCGCCGCCAGAACTCCAGAAACGGCTGGGGTGACAAATATTGATGAAGTTGACACTGAGGTCCTTGGGAACCCGACAACAATAGCAACATTATCGGTTCCATCCTCATCTGTTGTTACACCGGTTGGAGATATAATCCCTGAAACTTCCAGGGATCCATTGGCTATAACGGTGGTAGCAACAACGACTTCGTCTCATCCTGCTGTTGTACCCCCGATGTCTGCTTCTGATCTCCAAGAAAAAGACCTGTTGGATATTGTTGCCAAGCCAAGCCAAGCTCCAGTACGGAAATGAATCTCCTAGTTGAGATTTATACCGACACATTTTACAAAAGTTTGGCAACCTTGATAAAAATGGTCCTAAACGAGGGCCTCAATTATGAGACTTTGAAGACGGCAATGTCTTCGACCATCAATAACGTTGCTCTGTTCAGGGATGCAGAGAGAGTTGCCAAATTGGAGAAAATTGTGGAGGACCTCGAACAACCAATCAGAGAATATCTCAGGCTGTCAAGTAGAACTGTAGAAAGTCTTATTGAGGAGGAATATAAAGCCTTAACAGCCGATTTCCTTGCTCGGGAAGCTACATACAATGAATCTCTTCGTAAACATAGTCTGAAGGTTGCCAAAGAGAAAGCATTCTTGGCTGGGATAAAGCCCTCACTTCATAGTCACAGGGTAGCTTATGATGCTCTGAGCATAGATATTCAGAACAAAAATCATGAAATCCACGAGTTCGAGGCAGGGTTGGCTCGCCTTAAGGCTGAAAGAGGCAGGATGATCGAAGCTCGAAATCTGCACCTTACCCAGAGCTCGGTTTTAGAAGAGAAAGCTTATGGGGCTGAATCAAATATCAGGACCCTCGATAAAGCTAAAGAGGGTTTAATAACCACCTTCGCTAAGCTTTCTTGCATTTGCACACCTGAGGCTCGACGTGCCGAGGCTACAAAGAAAGTTATGAGTTCTTTTGGTAAACGGCTAGAAGAACTACAGCAGTTACTTCTAGATATCTCTACTCCACTTTAAAAGAATTTCTTGTAATCCATTTTGCAATGTTTCCAAGATGAATGAAATATATATTTTATGATCCTATCGCTTATTTAAAACAATAGGTATGAGATAGGAGATACTTGTCAGAGGTTATAGGAGCATGACAAGTCTTTTAAATGCATTATATCTATCCAGAGGTAATATGGACATGATAGATAAGTAAATTTAATATTCATCCAATGATCATGAGAACATGATGAAATAATAAATTCAATTAATCATCTGATGAGACAGAAGATTAATCTCTTCTCGAGAATATACAACGCCATCAGAGGTAATATGGACGTGATAGTATGTAAGAACTCAAAGAAGAGTAGATTAATATCTATGCAGAGGTCAAATGAACATGATAGATAAAAAAAGTACTCGTCAGAGGTAATATGAACATGACAGTATATAAGGAGTAGATAAATATCTACACAGAGGTCAAAATAATAGGTAGGAAGATTTGATATTCATTCAGAGGACTTAAGATCATGATAAATAACGAATCCCATTTTACGTGCCAACCGGCAAGATATAAGAAAAGAGATGAGTAGTCAGCTTGACCAAACTTTGGTAGCTGAGGGATAATAGGACAGATGTCATTGAATTTCTTCCGAATCAGATGAGCTAGAAGAGAATTCTTCTTGTATATCGTCATAAAAAATGTGAGACATATCATATCCCAGCCCATGACGAGTCTTCTGGTAAAACGGATCGCCGCATAATGGTAGTCGTCTACCCTTTCCTTGATTAAGACCTTGCATAGTCTTTAAATCATATCCTATATTTTGGATGATCTTAATAGATTGTTGACTATATTTGTCAATTCGGATTCTTCCTTTATCTTTATCCTTCAGATCATCTGTCCGAGTAATAGGGATATTTCTGGCCAGGCCAAATACAATTTGGCGCTTGTTTTTCTTATCAGATGGGACCACGAAACAGGATTCTTAGTATCGTCTGAAAGTCACGCAAGTTTGTGATGAAGCGGCTACAGGAAGCAGATAGGGAGAAGATGTCAAGAACTTTTGAGCATAGGGTCCAACATCAACATGGGGAGGAAAAGAATTCTCTTTATGATCAATGTATAAAATTTCTTCCGGCTCTATGTTGTCTTTGTATTGATGGCTTTGATTATCAGAAGATAAAGTCATTCTCTCAATAAACTTGACAGCCATATACTCGAAAAGGAAATCTTTATTGATATCAAAGGGATGAGCAATATTTACATCATTTATAGTCTGGTTGCTACGCTTCAGATTAGTCAACGGTGGACCATCATCCGTCTTCTGCGTAGAATTGCCAATATTGACGATCAATGGTGATTCTAGATCATTCGTACCAGAAGTACGCCCTTTGACTTTGATCATGAAAGGTTGAACTTGGCTCTTAGCAGGAATTTTTATTGATTCCTCAGATGAAGTTTGAGTTCTTCCTTTAACCTTGATTATCAAAGGTTGATCATTGACAAGTTGAGATTGGATTCGTCCCTTGACCATGATCTTCAAGGGTTGTTCCTCTGGTGGATCTTCATTAATAGACTGATCCTCAGGTGATGATTATAAAGCCTTGAATCAGAGAAGTAGGCTTCGACACCCTTGAAATGATTAATATCAGCAAATTCAGTTTTCACAACTCCTTGGGAATCCACATATTTGAAGCATTGGTGGAGAGTTGAAGGCACAATATTGTGCTCATGAATCCACGGTCTTCCAAGAAGAATATTATAGGATACATCCGAGTTGATAACATAGAAAGTTACCATGGATCGAAGATCACCAATCTGCATCTGTAACCGAATCTTCTCCAGTGGCTTACTCTTGCCAGAGTTAAAACCAACAATGGTGGTACTAGTGTAAGTCAGTTCACTAGTAGGAATCCTCAGGGGTCTTAGCATACTCTGAAGAATTATGCTAATTGAGGACCCGGGATCAATGTAAATCCTGTCAATTTTAGTGGATCCGATATATCCAGTATAGCACAGAGGTCTATCATGCTTGTTGTGTTTCAATAGCATATCCTCTTGTGTGAAGATTATGTTGGGAATTGCTTCCATCACGCTATGACATTGTGGACATGACACTGGCATATTATCGGGAGTCTTGAGTTGAGCTAAGCATGAATCTGCTTGAAGTAAAGCTTCACTCAAGGTCTCTCTGCTTTCTCTGGAGAGGCGAAGCAGTTCAAATATAGACAATCTAGCCGGAGTATTGGCTAACTGAGCTAGAATATCGAATTTGTAAGGCTTCATTGTCACCCCCTGACTGGAAGCAGACTTCAATGGGATATCAAAGCGCACTGCTTTCTGTTTCCCCTTTTCAACCACAGACGGTTTAGCAGGAACAGGAGAAGATTGAACCGGTAGTGTTTTCACTACATCTTCTGCTTCTTTGGAGGATCCCTCATAGTCTTTGTGGTACTCTTTTCCAGATCTTGTACCAGCAAAAGTTTCTTTTTCAGACTCAGGAGAAGAAAGTACCATATTACAGGATTTAGTCTTTCTTCCTTTAGCCTTCTTCTTGTGAGGAATTTCAGAACCCAATCCAGTGGTAGAATTCTGATTTTGAATTTGTAAAGGAAGACATATTCCTTTATCATGGTTCAAACCTTCTGCCTTTTGAAAGTCATAACCCATCTTCTTCATGAGAATAACAGATTGCTGACTATACAAATGGATAGGCAATGGACTTTGAACAGGCGTTTCGGCGCAGGACGAGGAATGAATCTCTGCAACTACAGGAGAATGAAGTACAGACGTCTCCGTAGTTAAGGGAGAAGAAGGATTCGGGATACGAGGAGAAATCCCTGTTGGAGCTTTTTCATAAGCAGCAAAGACTTGTTGTGCCCGGTATAAAGGAACACTATTCATGGCTAGCCACTGCTGATGAGTAAGCTTGAGCTTAGTAGGAGGAGCTAAACTTGGAGGGCAGATGTTTAGTCCTTTCAGTCTATCTTCCAGAGGGAGGCCGTCCCATAGATGATCCAAGTCATCAGAATCTGGAATAATATGAGAGATCATGTTACAAGTTTTGACTTTCTTGCCTTTCTTGGATTTTGAAGTTTTACCTTCATTTTCCAGTTCAGGCACTAAGTCAGGATGTACCCACATGATTTCACCATTCTTCAATGTGAGAGGCAGCAATTCTGTATTTTTTTTCCTGGCGGGCGGGATATTCACAATCTTCATCGTCGCCTTCGGAATTGGTATAATTCCATCTGGGACTTGCTGTGGAGGAAAATCCCCAAACTGAAGAGAAACCATATTGGTTGTCACCGTATGGTCATCATTGGTTAAAGCGATGGCGCCACCATTTATCAGCTCTTGGATCTTCTTTTTCAAGACATAGCAAGCACTGGTAGGATGATTAATGTATCTATGATAGATATAATACTTGGGATTGTCAGTCAGATTCACCTCATTAGGCCTCTTTGGCTCTGGAATCTGAAGTTTACCACTTTTCACCAGACATTGGAATATCCCTGGGATATCGCTTTCGTCAAAGGAGTATTCTTCCTTTGGCCTGGAAGATTCTTGATTGCTTGATGTCGTCTTGTTCTTGGAAAGATTGACCATAAGAGTATCTTTTCCTTTCACATTACGATTGCCGGGATTATTGCCAGGATTATTTTTCTTCCCTTTATCTTCTGAAGCGAAAATTATCCCATATTCGCGAGCCAACCTACCATTGGTCTCGGCAGAAACTGCTGCTATGATGAACGAAGCCCAATCTGTGAATTGGGAACCTGTGAAGACAGCGATGGATGGTCGCAGATTCATCTTGCACGTGTCAATCAACGCTGAATCTGGCATACCAGGAGGCATCTTTAGAGTAGCTTGTCGGAAACGTTCAATGAATGTCCGAGTATCTTCTTTCTCCTTTTGTTTGATTTCTATCAAGGAGGACATGTTCATGTCCATACCTCCTTCATAGAAGCGGGAGAGGAACATTGCTTTGAATTCGTCAAAAGACGAAATAGAGTTATTGGGTAAGCTACGATACCAGTCGTAAGCTGAACCCGTCAGACATCCGATAAACACTCGAGTGAGAAAAGCATCATTTTTCTGCAAATGTACAGTCATAATATCAAAGTAGTTGATATATTGACTGGGAGATGCTTTTTCATCGAGCAAAACCATGGATTGTGGTTTGAACTTCGGTGGAAAGGGTACATCATTCTAATGAGGAGGATAAGGTTGCTTAATCCCTAGCCTCTGGAGTTGATCTTTGTGCCTTAAAACTTCAAACTGTGCTTTAAGTTCACGCACTGCTTGAATGGCTTCACTGGTTTGAGGAAGCACATTTGACTGAGTAGTCGTTGGATGCACCATGACCCCCACTAGAGGTGGTACATCTTCTGGAATGATGGGATCCGGAGATGCAGAATTTTGATTAGCAGCAGGCTCTTGAATGTTCAAAGGTATTTCAGCCCCTTGACTATCTTGAGTTTGTGCTGCTACTGGTGCCGGTGTCACTACTGTCGGTTGAGCAGTTTGCTGATTCAAAATTATTTGATGCATGCTTTGCACCATATTAAGTATATCCTTCAGTGATTGTTCAACAGCAGTGAGACGTTGTTCTGTATTAGCAGATGACGTCTCTGGTTCATCTCCAATAGCGTAGGATTCAACCTCTCTTGAAGATACAGAAGGGTTTGTATAGAAGTACGAATCCACGCTATCGGTATCAGACTCAAAAGATTGAGTACCCCCAGCCTCTGAATCAGAAGTCTGCAATTGTCTTCGTCTTCTTGATCGAGTATTCTGATATACTCCTTCAAAGGAATCAAGAAGCCTGTTGAACTGTTGTTGACTTGAAGTTTGGGACGTATTCCGTCTGGAATGTCGTCCTCTGTTAGTATGAGATGCCATGTTGACTGACACATATGGCAACTCATGTTCTTGGTCTTCAGCTTGATGTGGAGGTACATTAAAACTCAATCGATCAAAAACTGATCGTCTTGAAGCCGAACAACAACAGTTGATCACAACCTGGTGGTATTCACAAAGATGTTTTTCTTCGGGGAATGTCACCGGAGATTGTCTATTCTTACGCTTTTGCATTAGCAATTCGCGTAAATCAGAAGGAGTGGATGAAGTATTCTTCTTTACTACATTGGGGGTAGAAAAACGTTTAGTCCCTTATGTATAAAGAAGATTACTGGCTGCATTCGCATAACCAATTTGTACATTTCTACGCATTTGGAGTTGTGTGCGTAAATCTTGAGATTTAGCACGCAGGACTCCATTTTCTTGGCGTGTGATTTGTAAATTTGGTACCTTGCGTAAAGCAGTATAAGAAGGTTGTTGGTGTAGAACAGAAGTACCAACAATATTTTTATGCTGCACACGTTTAGATACATTCACATTCGACATGTGAGCATCATTGTGAATTTCATCTACACTGTCATAGACAGGAGATTGATCTTTACGCATGGAACGTAAAATCTTGTTATCTACCACGTTACCAACGGGAGATTTTGTTTTACGCGAGGAGCGTAATTTATTTGGGCCTACCACGTCACCGACGGGAGACTGATTCTTACACCCAGAAGCACAAGCTTTAGAGTCTGCCCCATTACGAATGGGAGTCTCATTCTTATGAACTGAGCGTAAAATTTGGTTCTTACCCACTGAGCGTGAAACTTAATTTTTACGCAGTGGGCGTGAAACCTGATTATCTTCACCGTTACAAACGGGAGAAAAATCGTCACACTTCGAGTGCAACTTTGAAGTAGGGACTGCCTCGTTATGAACGGGAGCCCCTACGACAGGAGTGGGAAGAATCCCTTTGTCATCAGAAGCAGCAGAGAGATCAGAAATCACTTTGGATTTGGGAATCCAAACTTTTCGTGCTTTGCGAGACTTTTGAACATTGGAATGGCAAGAACCACCCCCAGTTCGGAGCATTTCTTCATAGGCAGTCTGGTCGAAGTCTACCACCAGAGTCTTCTTGGTCGAACCGACCGAAACATCATCATATTGAGCAATCACCTCCTCGTTAGAGGAGAAGGTCGTCCCCAGCAGAGTCGCCATTTTTGTTTCGATTAACAAAATGCCTTGGAGGAATTGGCTTTTGAAAACAAAAACAAGAAGAAAAGTACGAGAAGTACAAATTTGATTCTGGGAAAGTATTGCTATGGAAGTCTGATTCGTAAACGATCACTTTGTTCCTTGGACCATATGATGATGATGAAGATCACTGCTTGAAGTAGAACAACTTGGAAGAACTAATGCACCAGAAAGGTATCGACGCACTTGGGCACTGATGGCGAGGCCGAATGCTTTCCTGCTTTGCTTGACTTTGTTCTGGAAGAAAAGTTGAAGAAGGATGCTCTAGAGAATCAAAATCTCGAAGCTCTGATCTCTGTATTCTCTCCTGTCTCTTCCTGTCTGTCCGTGTGTATGAGAAAAATGAGTCTATTTATAGACTGGGGCTTTCCTACGTAAAAGGACATCAACATCTGTCTTTATGCTAACAACTACCCTCCACGATCAGAATCATCCTCTGTATGTATTGACACGTGTCCCATCATTTCAGTAAGAATAGGATACATGTACACACGTTCTTCGAAATAGGTGGCATGAAGACCACGTAGGCACACCACGTTCCAAACTGGCCAGAACGAATCGGGCGTAAAAAGATGAGCGTAAACTAGCTCTGTCATAGGTTTCCAGCGTAAAGTGGTTATCGAATAACCTTGAGCGTAAAATGGCTCAAATAGACTTCACGCACACATTGTTTCTTATGAGCGTAAGGACTCATGTAGAACCCCGTGCGTAAAAGAAACCATTCAGTGAGCGTAAAGTAGCTCGATCTCTATAAACGACAACAATGGTCTTTGTATGAGACAAATTCCATTGAATCCTATGGTAAATGCCATCATTGATATCTTCATGTCAAAGTCTGCATTAAATGCGAGATTTGATAGCTTTTGTCCAGCGTGAAAGAGGCTGCTCAGTCCTTGGCGTAAAATCACCGGTGTATACCCAAGCGTAAAAAGGTCAATCTGCTTAGGCGTAATACAATTAGCCTTGTCTTGGGCGTAAAGAAATTACCCGCTCTGTTAGGCGTAAAGCGGACCACTTATGAATGAGATGACTCTTTCTTTGAAGCACTTTTTACGCTCCTACACCATAGTTATTCTAAATTTTCTTTCATAATTCAATATAGGTGCCCTAGACTTGCCCATAAAGTTTGGTTGGGTTTTGACTTCGTTTGATAGCGGTATCGGACACGTGTCGGTCCTTTACGGCACGTGTTCGACGAAATGCCGCTTAGGATAGAAAGTTGTTGTTTTTCGATTCTATCTTCATGAATGTTTAGATAATATCATTTTTAGAAACTTTTGTGAAGACAGATTGGAAATCGATGACTTTTCAGCGACGTTTCGGGCATCGGACGCACGTGCACGGATCCCGTGCACAAGGCCGTGCATGCCCTGCCGTCAGTGTGTTGTATCTCGATGCACAGATGATATTTTTGCCTAAACTTTCTTGAGCATGTGGAGGAAACCTCTGCAGCCATGCTCCTAAAATTTCATGGCTTCTCATTGAGCGAGCACGGAGAAATCCGACGTGCATCGTTCAGCCGCATTGTGCACTCGGGCTGAATTTTGTCGCTGAAATGGACTTCGTACGCGCTCTCGATGCGATGAGGACCCGTTCCAAGACCTTGGACACGTCGACCTATACCTAGACTACCCGAGGGACCAACCCCGAGTTGTGGCGTGGCCCGACGAGTGAGCCACGAAGGCCGAACCGCGCGCACGAGGGCACGCGCGTGGGCACGAGCGCAGCAGACCGCGCGTGTGTGCGGGGCTGCATACGTCACCTCGGCATGAAGTGTCGCCGTGTTGCCGTGTCCTAGACCTACCCAGGACCCCTTAGCTACGTGCACGAGCATGGAGCTTCTCGTTGTGTGTGCGGTGCTCAAACGAGCGAGAACGCACGCATACGTGCACGTTGACACGCGGTAATCGAGTTTTCTGATACGTGTTCTGTGGACGCAACACGGACACGATTTCGGATCCGGGAGTACCCGAGCGCATCACGTAGGTTGAGACCAACGTGTATTGCCTAGTTTTGTGGGTTTATATTGTATATATCTCGTTTTGGGTCGTTGTATGAAAAATGGGTCTTTCCTTTAATGCAAAACTGAGTTTGAATGTGATATTTTGTTTTCCAAGAATTTAACTTGTAAAATCTGAGTTTTTAGTATGTATATGAGGTTTTGGACTTGTGAGAACCAACTCTAGGATTTATTTCATATTTTTCTATCAATTATGAGCACATGTGCTTTTCTTTTGTAGCTATGTATATATGTAATTATATATATATATATATTTTTTTTTTCTTTTGTAGCTATGTATATATGTAATTACATATATATATGTAATTATATATATATATATATATATATATATATATATATATATATATATATATATATATATATATATATATATATATATAAGTAAGACTCCGTTGAAGCCCATTGCAAGTATATGTGCTGAGAACGGGTCGAGGGGAATTAATCCCAGATTTTGATTTATTAAAACTATTTCAAACCATGTGTCATTTCTTCCAAATGAGCATATGTATGTATATATATATATATATATATATATATATATATATATATATATATATATATATATATATATATATATATATATAGTTTTCCTATTTTGTTTGTATGTATATAAGAGTATATTAAAATGAGGCATACCAAGGTTGTGTTTTGAGCTTTTAATCTCAGTTTTGATTCACTACAATAACCTATAGGTAACACACACACACACACACACACACACACACACACACAAACATTTGTCAAGAATTAAGAGTAGGTATGTGTTGTAAATACACGTGTATGTATATATACCTATGTGTGTATAGTTTGTATGCTTGAGAATCCATCTTAGAATAGATCATGGTTGTGTTTGTAACCATAGGAGTCCTAGGACAGATTTGGTTTGTCATTGTGAGCCTAGTTTAGTCGAATTGACCGACAAGTTGACCAAGTTGACAAAAGTCAACTTTGGGTCAAACTTGATCCAATTCAACTCAAACGAACTTAGAATGACCAAGAAACTTGTGTATAACCTAAAAATTAGTAAATGGACTAGTTGACCAATGTTTGACCAGGTTGACCAGCGTTGACCAGGTTTGACCAGAGTTGACCAAGGGTTGACGTTGACCAAAAGGGACCTAGAAGCATGTAGTCTGGCATTGTAGCTATTTCCTTTGATATTTTAGACTTGGTTGTGACATATGTATACTTTAAATTGGTTTATATTGCCCTGGTTTAGCTACACTTCATCATCAGCAGTTCAGTTTGCCAGGCGAGTATATTCTCTGATGTTTTTATACTTGTTTGGATATGTTCTCTTATTATAGACTAGTATACTTGATGCTGACACGATGTTCACACGGATTAGTACCCTATGGATCCTTTCATGCGATGTTATCCCCTCGAATACATCGAGTATATCATTTTCATGTACTTTATCGTGTTCATCATATACTCCATGTATTCATATTTATCCATGTACACTCATATGTTATTCATGTACACTCATGACCATATGAGCTCCATGTATATAAGTAGTTGTTATCCATGTGCAATAACATATCATGACTCGATCCTTGTGTATTGATTGGGGGCAGGGTGAGTGTAGTTGGTTATGTGATCATTATCCCTAGTAGGTATTCATGTGCAACTCCATAGTTTATCCATGTGCAACCCAACCTGTTTATATAACCAATTTATGCTCTAAATCATGTAGATAGTTACATTTCTCTATTTCTCATAGTCATATCTATTCTTGATATTCTCTCTCTTATTAATTTTCTTTACAGCATTTTATGTATAATTTTCTATAGCTTGCTTTATATTTCCAATCCTGATATGAACTGTGAGAGATATGTGCTCGTTCCGTCCTGATTGGGCATGTTGAAAATTTTACAGGTGATTGTTTTACTTAACAAAATGCCTGGAAGTCGGATTCTGAAAATAAAACGAGAAAAAGTATACGAAGTACAAATTTGATTTTGGGAAGTATTGCTATGGAAGTCTGATCTGTAAATGATCACTTTTTACTTAGACTGATGAAGATCACTGCTAGAAGATGAACAATTGGAAGAAATAAGTCACCAAAAAGTATCGACGCACTTGGGCACTGATGGCGAGGCCGAATGCTTTCCTGCTTTGCTTCACTCTGTTCTGAAAAAAAAAGTTGAAGAAGAATGCTCCGAAAAATCAAAGTCTCTGGGCTCTGATCTCTATGTATTCTCTCCTTTCTTTCTGTCTGTCTATATGAGAAAAATCAGTCTATTTATAGACTTGATTTCTTGTGCGTAAAAACTCAGCAAAAGTTCCGTCTTTACGCTGACTACTGCCACCCATGACCAAAGTCATCCTCAGCATACGTTAACACGTGTCCCATCATTTCAATAAGAATAGGATGCACGTACACACGTTCTTCGAGATATGTGGCATGAAAGCCATGTAGGCAAACCACGTTCTGAATTGGAATAGGGCGTAAAACAACCCAAATATACCCTGAGCGTAAAGTAGTAGACTAGGCGTACAATAGCCTTGATGTAGACTTCCCGCATAAAGTGGTTGTTAAATAACCTTGAGCGTAAAAGTAGCCCAAATAAACCTTACACACACGTCAACCGTTGAGCGTAAAAACTCGTATAGTCTCCGTGCGTAAAAAAAGCCATATTATGAGCGTAAAGTGGCTCAGTCCACATACTAAACGACAAATGGGCCTCTGTGTAAAACAAATCCCTTTGATTTCTGTGATAAATGACATCATTAAATCTTCATGTCAGACTTTGCATTAAATGCAAGACTTGACAGCTTTGTCCAGCGTAAAAGTGGCTAGCCTGTCTTTGGGCGTTAAATCATTAGCTTTGACCCGGGCGTAAAATGATTAGCCTGCTTCGGGCATAAAGTGATTAGCCGCTCTTTGGCGTAAAGTGGATCGATTTGAATGGAATGATCCTTATCTTTGACTCATTCTTATGAAGCACTTTTTACGCTCCTATAAGACCCCCTTCAAAGTTTTCAAATATCTTCAAATTTTGAAACACTTTGAACAGAAGCGTAAAAGTTGAGATTTGACCAGTCAGCGTAAAATTCGGGATACTCAACAGTTATCCGCGTAAAAGTGGGGATATCCAACAGTCGGCGTAAAATCAAGAAATAATGTCGGTCAACACTTAACCGTCACAATGAATTTTCTTCTCGAAACTTTCGAATGACTTTTCACCTCCCCGAGTTTGCATTAATAATGAGCAGTTTTCCATAAGGAATATGAAGAGTTGATTTGATTGTATAAATAAAGAGGAATTCTTCATTCTTGCCATTCATCTTCATAGTGACATGGCGCCAAAGAAAGAGATTAACAATGAAGAGGCTTCTAGCTCTAGGCTTGATTTTGAGCGAGCACGCAATTTTGTAGGGTGTTTTGGACTGACTCCAGCAGTCTTCAGTCGCATCGATGGTGGTGCTCCAACTGCGTATGAGGGATCAGGAGATGCAGAAGCGTTTCTTAATTTGATGCGTCACTCCGGGATTGGCAACATGCACGACTTAGGTGCCTCCCTTCGTCAGCCCAACGAAGGAGAGAAAAAATAATATTCCATGTATTGTGACTCTTTTATGTGTAGGGGTCCACTCCCCCCTTTTTATAAATAAAATCTTGATGTTAATCTCATCTGTTGGTACATAGAATTGTTCAACACTTCTTTAACTGCATTTATGGTTGTTTATTCTCAAGAGAAACAAAACAACACGTGGCATCTGCTTTGTGGTCACGAGCGCCTATCTAGTAGGATCTTTCCCGAAATAGACTCATGCCAACCGTTTTCTCAACCCTTATAAATAGCTGAGTTTAGAGAATGTTTTATACATCCTCATTCTCATTGTCATTTTTCTGGAGATAGCTTTCTGCCTCTTTGCAAGAATTCACGCTTCAACAAATGACGATCCTTTTCGATGTCGTTCTTTTGTACGCTCGGTCACCAGATATTGATTCAACTAGAGCCGAACCATTTGGCCTTTATGGTAAGTTTGGTCATAAACCATTGTTTGTCTTTGATCTTTTTGTTGAAAAATAGATACTCACGAGCGTAAACCCTTGATAGATGTAGAATCTCATAGGAAAGATGCACGGGCGTAAAAAGCTTTGTTGAATAATACACTCCTAAAACGTTGGCATAAAAAGCCTTGTTGAAATGAGGAGCACATGAAACAATAGCGTAAAGCCTTGTTGAATAGGGTGCACATGAGACACTGGCATAGAGAGCCCTGTTGATTGAATGCTCATGAATCACGGGCGTAAAAAACATCAAGCGTAAAGTCTTGTTGCCTGTTGAAGATAAAATAAGATGCGTAAACATCTGTTTTCAGTTTTAATTAACTAATATGCGTCTGATGATACTTCTGTCTAAAACACTTCTTCTTTGTTGTTTTCTGCAGAAATTTGGCTGAAGAGCTTTTCCAGAACCGGTATTGGCGACTTTGACGCTGTAAGGAGCGTTCTTCTGACATCAACATCAGGGAGCTCATGCGCTTTTGACGCGCAAATCATACAACTCAGAACTCTTCGTGGGATAGAAGGGTCTTCCTCTGTTGGTAGGAAGAGCCTTTATACACGGAGAGTTGGATGGTGGAGTCAACTCTAACCCAAGAAATTGGGTAGTAGAGTTCCTTTCACGGTAGAACTAGGAATCGTATCCCAATGCTGGATACATTCCTATCTCCTTTGAGAGGCCGCCACTCCTCCACCAGTTGTATTGGCAGCAACACGTCTTCGGACTGCCATACTCTGGGATTCTCCTCTCGTCTGAGAGAGAAGACCAGAGTTTGATTCCTTCTGTTCTGGTCGCCATTGAGGCTCAGACAGTAAGGAATTGACACCAACAACGAATCCGATGAAGAAGATCCAAAGAAGAAATAGATCTCGATTAGGTCATCGTTGTTGTATAGAATGAAAATCCAAGATTGTAATAGATTTCCATTATGATTTGTAAGAAAGTCTAAGAAATGTAATAGACTTTTATGATGAAATGAGAATGGAAATGACAAGTCTTCTATGCTCAATGATTTGTATCTATCCAAAAGTAGTATGGACATGATAGATAATAAAGTCTTATTTTCTGTTTAGAGTATACAATACTATCAGAGGTATTATGGACATGACATCATGTGAGAACTCAGATAAAAGTAGATTAATATCTATGCAGAGGTCGAATAGAAATGATAGATAAGAAAAGTAAGTGGATTTAATATTTATCCAGAGGTCATGAAAACATGATAAATAATGAATCCCATTTTTTTATCAATTGATAAAATAGAAGATTTAAAATCCCTCTCCAAGGAAACAAGAAATCAGCTTAACCAAACCTTGGTAGCTGGGGAATAAGGAGACAGACGTCATGAGCATATATGTCCATATTAATGGATGAATGAACCAACATAACTTTCGAGAAAAGAAAATATTGATTCAATTCCATAATTAAATGGATGAACCTGATAAAAATGAACGGACAGACCTTTTCGGGAATAAAATGTTGTTTTCAAAGACCGGTTCATCAACAGATCTCTCCTATAAACAGGCAAAAACTCTTTGTAACATTTCATTCTTATTTCCACTCCTCTATTGGAAATGTCTTCCAAGGATATACAGCAAAAGAATGAAGTCTCCATAAAGGTTGAGGACATCATCGAGACACACCCCGTCGAGCCAATTGTGTCAGGCCCAACCGAAGTAAGCGAGAACTCTTCTACGCCCAAGCCACCACAAGATATCCTTGCTTTCTTAGTGGAGCCAAGGAAAACTCCTGAAGAAGAAGCACTGAGGATGGCTGTCTACAAATTTTTCATGAGCTCTGGCAACGATGCTTTCTATGCATTGGCTGACTATGTATTCAATAAGGAAGGTGAAGGCAGTGGCCCTCATCCTTAATCTTTTGTCTTGAACAAAAATAATAATAAAAGAAACTTTATTTTTATCATCATTTTTCTTTATACATAGTACTTCTTAAGAAATTTGCCATTGATTGGCATCATGAGTAGATCTCCATTAGGCTTTGATAACCGATAGGCACCATTAGAAAACACGGTCTCAATTACATAAGGACATTCCCATTTCGCTTGGAATTTTCCTTTGCTTTTATGAGTCATAATCATCGGTCTTCGTACGGCTAATACTAACTCGCCAATCTTGAATACCCTCTCTTTAACTTTACGATTGAAAGTTCGAGATATACGGGCTTGATATAGTTCAATATGCTGTTGTGCTTGAAGACGCTTCTCGTCCAATCCTTCAAGTTCTTGGAGTCGTAAGCGATCATTGTTCTCCATAGTTAGCTCATTAGCAATAGCTATTCGAAGAGATGGAATCTGGATTTCCAAGGGAAGAACAACCTCACATCATAAACCAATGAAAATGGTGTAAAACCAGTAGGAGTTCGGACTGTTGTTCGATAAGCCCATAAACATTCTCCAAGTTTCTCATTCCAATCACGTTTATTAGAAGAGACAAACTTTTTGAGAAGTTTAATGATAGTCTTATTGAAGGCTTCGGCTAGACCATTAGCAGCTGGATTATAAGCCGTAGAAGCTAAATTTTGAATTTGATTCTTATCACAGAACCGATAAAATGCCTGACTGGCAAATTGTGGACCATTGTCATGAATTATCTGTCGAGGAATCCCGAAGCGATAAATGACATGATGTTTAATGAAGTTGATCACATTAGATGTTTTTACTTCAGCAAGGGTGACTGCTTCTGCCCACTTAGAAAAATAATCGGTTATAGCTAATATGAACCGATGTCCTTTAACAGAAGGAGGGTTAATAGGACCAATGGCATCCATACCCCAAGCTTCGAAGGGCCAAGAAGCTGTTGTAGGATGTAGAAATTCAGAAGGTTGGTGAATAAAATCGGCATGAATCTGACATGCTTTATACCTTCTGGCATAATCCACAGCATCTGCTATCATGAAAGGCCAATAGTATCCCATCCTTCGAATGCGATCCTGTAATTTCGGACATGGTTGATGAGCACCACAGACACCATCATGAGCCTCACGGAGTATCAGTTTAGCTTCACTTTCTGAGAGACAGTGCATCAAGAGTCCATCATATGAGCGACGATATAACATATGTAAAGATGAATCATAATAGAATCGAAATGATCGTCTTTTAATTGATGCATCTTCTTTTGGATCTTCAGGTAAAATTCCATGAACTGTGTAATCAATAAATGGAGTTCTCTAATCCCTTTGCTGAGAGCTTGATTCTGTAGTATAACTCTGTTCAATACAGAAATTATTCTTGACACAGAATAAATCTCGGTCCAACAAAGTAATTGTATTCTGCCTTTGGATTGGAACAGCCAAATCTGCAGCTAGGCTAGCAAGAGCATCAGCCTCCACATTCTGAGAACGTGGTATGAATTCAATAAAGAATCCTTTGAATAAAAGGACCAATTCGACTACTACTTGATGATAAGGGATGAGATCAGGGTTTCTGACTTCATAAGTCCCTCTAACTTGATTAACAATCAGCTGAGAGTCTCCATAGGCTTCCAGGAATTCAATATCCAATTGTTTTGCGACTTGGAGACCAATCAATAGAGCATTATATTCTGCTACATTATTGGAGCATGGTTCATTGAGAGAATAGGCACGATATATGACCATTTTGTCAGGAGAGACCAAGACGATTCCTACCCCAGAGACAATATTACCTTTAGGTCCAACTCGTGATGCTCCGTCAAAATATAATTGCCAAATATCATTTTTCAAAGTCATATTGCAATCTAGAACTTCATCTGGAATGTCCTCATATAACTTTGATGTTTCCGGTATAGGATGAGCAGCTAAGAAATCAGCTAATGCTTGACCCTTCACTGATTTTTGAGGTATATAAACCATGTCATAAGGGGTGAGCAGCATCGCCCAGGTAGCTAACCTAGAGTTAAGAATGCTTGGCTTTCTCATCAATACCCGAATGGGGTTTATTCTGGAGATGACATGGATAGTCTGTCCTGTCACATAATATCTTGTCTTTTGGACAGCAAAAACCAAGGCCAGACATTCCTTTTCTACAGGAGTATACCTGTGTTCTGCTCCGACCATTATTCGGCTAAGATAATAAATCGCTTGTCCATGCCCTATATCACTTTTTTGTGCAAGAAGAGCACCAAGTGAATGATCCAACGCTCGAACATATAACAAAAATGGTCTTCCTATCACTGGAGGTACCAAAACGGGTGGATTTATAAGATATTGCTTGATGTCATTGAAGGCTTTCTGACATGCCTCATCCCAAACAAATGATACACCCTTCTTTAGTAGACGGGTGAAAGGCTGGCATCTTCCAGAGAGATTGGATATGAACCTCCTGATATATGCAATGCGACCTTGGAAGCCACAGAGTTCTTTTAAATTGCGTGGAGGACGCATTTCAAGAATTGCTTTAACCTTATCAGGATCAACATGGATACCCTGAGAAGTAATGACAAATCCTAAAAACTTGCCACTGAAAACCCCTAAGGAAGACTTAGTAGGGTTC
This sequence comes from Iris pallida, assembly GCA_029216955.1. Lineage (NCBI taxonomy): Eukaryota > Viridiplantae > Streptophyta > Magnoliopsida > Asparagales > Iridaceae > Iris > Iris pallida. Next base: position 2,220,202 of record JANAVB010044620.1, on the reverse strand, counting down.
ATTTTCAATTGATGTTGGCGCATCAATTCAAATACTGTCTTCAAGTCTTGAATGTGATCATCTTTTGACCGACTCTTAACAGCAATGTCATCTACATAACATTCTACTGTCTTCCGTAGATGTTCTTGAAAGATGTTGCTCATGGCCCGTTGATATGTGGCACCGGCGTTTTTAAGACCAAACGGCATCACCGTATAGCAGTAAACCCCAAGGGTGTACGAAAAGCGGTATGCTTCTCATCTTCTGGATGCATCTTAATTTGATTATATCCTGAGAATCCATCCATGAAAGACATGCGTTCAAAACCACATGTATTGTCTATCATGACATCAGTAATTGGAAGTAGAAATTCGTCTTTTAGACAAGCTGCATTAAGATCTCGAAAATCTATACAAACTCAGACTTTTCCGTTCTTCTTTATAACAGGAACAATGTTGGCAACCCAATCGGGGTGTTGTTCTTCACGAACAAAACCACACGTGATCAGCTTTTTGACTTCTGCTTCAATTGCATCCATCATGTCTGGCCGAAAACGTCGTTGCTGTTGTTTTACAGGCTTAGCATTAGGAAGAATATTGAGTTTATGAGTAGCAAATAGGCTAGGACATGTTCATTGTAAACAAATAAACAGAATGTCTAGTCTATGACTTATCTCCAAGTGTGGGGGTAAGGTAGAGAAATGTGAAGTTTGTGCTTAAACGAAGATCACAAGGAAACCCTTTCCTCGGGTTTATCGAAGTACAGGTCTTCTGGAGCTGGTATACTCTGATATCTGTGACTTCAAATAATTCTCTACAAAGGTTGGGATGAAGTATTTCATAACCGTCATCGATGACTTCTCAAAGTATGCGTTCGTCTACTTGCTGAAGGCTAAAGACGAAGCATTCGAGAAGTTCAAGGAGTTCAGGGCCGAAGCTGAGCGGTAGACTGGATAACAACTCAAGAGAATAAGAAGTAATCGAGGTGGAGAGTACAGGTCTCATGAATTCGCATCGTTCTACAAAGAACATGAAATTGTCAATGAGACTACGGCTCCGTACTCTCCTCAATCAAACGAAGTAGCAGAGAGGAAGAACAGAACGTTAAGAGAAATGATTAATTCAATGCTGTTGACTGCGGGTCTTCCAAAGTGCTACTGGGGAGAAGCTACATTGACGGCCACTTTTATTCTAAATAGAGTGTCTCATGCAACTTCAGACATTGCTCCTCATGAACTCTGGTTCAAGGTCAGACCTAACTTGAATGTCATTCGAGTGTGGGGGTGTCTGACATATGTCAAGCTTTCAGATCTAAAGATTCAGAAGCTTGGGAAAAGGACTACAAAGATGATCTTCTTGGGGTGTGCTGAGAAGAGTGATGCTCGGAGATTTCTTGATATTGAGTCAAATCATATCATTGAATCTCGCGACGCAGAATATTTTGAAGACAAATTTGCAAGGCACAAGAACATTTTTCTAGCAGATGTTCCGGAGAACAATGAGGGTGCACAAATACTGAAGTCTTTAATGAGGATGTGGTCCAAGAAGATGTTGTTATTGAAACAACGGTTGAACCAGAACTTGCTGAGCCGTCAGCGAAGCGTGTGAGGAGGCCGAAGGACTTCGAAAATGACTTTGTCACCTATCATATGGAAGCAGATCCGCTTACCTATGATGAGGCGATGAAGACCAGAGATACAATTTTCTGAAAGGAGGCAATTGACAATGAAGTTGATTCCATCACCTCAAATAACACTGGGGTGTTGGTTGATCTTCCTGAAGGAGCAAAATCCATCGGATGCAAATGGATCTTCAAGAAGAAGATGAAAGCAGACGATACGATTGATAAGTTCAAGGCTAGGTTGGTAGCAAAGAGGTTTTCTCATAAGCAGGGGATCGACTATTTTGACACGTATACTCCAATAGCCCGGATGACCACCATCAGAATGTTGATTGCTCTCGCAGTAATACATAAGATGGTGATACATCAGATGGATGTGAAAATAGCTTTCCTAAATGGCGAGCTGACCGAAGAGATTTACATGCAACAGCTAGAGAGATTTGTTGCCAAGGGTCTTGAAGACAGTCTGCAAGTTGGTAAAATCCTTGTACGGTCTTAAACAGGCTCCCAAGATATGGCATGAGAAATTTGACAAGGTTATAAGGTCAAATGGCTACATGGTCAGCGAGACGAACAAGTGTGTTTACACGAAGTTCGCTGAAGGAAGAGGTGTGATCGTTTGTCTGTACGTGGACGACATGCTTATCCTGGGTATGGATATGGGTTGTATCATGGAGACAAAGAAGTTCATCTCGAGCAAGTTTAGTATGAAGGACTTGGGGGAAGCTGATATGATCTTAGGGATCAAGATCATCCAGACAGACATTGGACTAGCGCTGTCACAGTCTCATTATATTGAGAAGATGATCACACGTTACGGGTATCAGGATCTTCCAGGGATCGATACGCCGTACATGTATGATCTGAAGCTGAAGCCTAATTTAGGGAAAAGCATCAGGCAGCTGGAGTATGCAAGCGTAATCGAGAGTTTGATATATGCTACTACTGCCATAAGGCCTGACATAGCTTTCGTCATGGGAATGCTGAGTCGTTTCATAAGCAACCCAGGCATTGAGCACTAGAAAGCTGTGAAACGGGTTATGAGATATCTCAAAAAGACTCAGACATATGCATTGCACTACAGCAGAGATCCGTCGGTAGTGGAAGGCTTCAGTGATGACAGCTGGTGCTCAGAGGCGGAGAGCGAGAGGTCCACAGGTGGATTCATTTTCACAATGGATGGAGCTGCTATATCGTGGAAGTCGAAGAAGCAGACAATGCTCTCGTGGTCATCCATAGAATCCGAGTTCTTTGCACTTGATACCGCAGCGGAGGAAGCAGAATGGCTTCGGGAGCTCATGTATGACCTTCTAGTGGTTGGGACGCAAATACCGGTAATACTGATATACTACGACAACTAGGCAACTGCGGCGATGGCATCAAATGATCTCTTCAACGGAAAGAAGAGGACTGTGCGGTCGAAGCACGGAGCAGTACACGATCTTATCAAGAGAGGTGTAATTGCAGTGATTGATGTTCAGAGTCAGGAAAACCTGGCGGATCCGTTCACTAAGGGCCTCAAGCGCCAGCTGGTCGATGACACAACAAGTAAAATGGGCTGAAGGCATTCTAATATTGTATTATTGTAATCCTACCATAAAGTTTTATGCTATTAGTTCAAAGAGAAATCTACTAGGCATCTAGCTTTTGGTTCAAGGGAGGATCATTAATCGAAAGAATATCAGGAACGGTGGGTACATGTCCTATTAGGCATGGAGAGGTTACGGACCTACAACTACTGTTGTCTACTATTGTTTTCTGCGGAAAACGGATCCTGTTGGAAGGTTGACTTAAACGCCTTAATAAGTTCTCAGGCAGAGTGAATGCCTGGTGTGCTTTACAGGAAGCACGGTAGCACAGCACTATAAGGAGTGAAACTCCATGCTACTATGGGGTGACTCCACCATGAGGTTCTCGAAATGGGTAATGCCTCGGCTTTGCGAGCCAAGTCACAACGGCGTAGCACCGCAAATAGGCATGTAGCCTAATGTTGTATGTTGAAATAAAGAGGGGTGTAGTCAGCACTACAAAGGGGAGGAGTTCCTCATGTTACAGTGGCACGACACCACGATGAGGTACCCAGTTAGGGATAAAGCCTCGGTCTTGCAAGCCATGTCGTTGCGGCGTAACACCGCAAGGGAGCCTAAGGCTTCATGCTGGGTAGTATGGCACTACAAAGAGGCGGTGACCTCATGCTACACTAGTATGACACTACGATGGGGTTCTCGGTAAGGGGTAAGGCCTCGGCTTTAGGCCATGTCATAGCGACGTAGCACCGCAAGGGAAGTGCAAAGCTCTACATGCCATGTCTCTTTAATAAAGAACTCACCTATAGTGTATGGACAAAGAGATATCAGGCCGTCTCTTGAGGGTAAACTTGTAGACACCCAAAATTATATACTGAAACCAGGCTGGCACATGATATTTAATGTGTATCTAGAAGCACATGTAACTACATTATGTGAGTGGGAAGAATTTTAGCTGTGATGTAGAATTCAAGGCTTAGTTCATTCTTGTATTATAGTATGTTGTTTGACCCATGCGGGAAGATTCAAGTCGTCAGCGACATCTCTCCTAATGCATGATGGAAAGTTACTGTGGGGAACACTCAAACCCATATATAGAGATATGTGGGGGATTGTTGGGTTTTTGGCCTTTGCATTGGAAATTTTAGTCCCACATCGGCTAGGCCAAAGGAGTTGTATCTCTATATAATAGCTATGCTTGTTCAGAGATGCACATGTGGTGTGGAGGTGCACATGGGTGTGCCATGTGGTGGTATTTTTCTAATGGAAAAAAGGCTAAATCAATAATGAAAGCATTCATGCTTTTTGCTCTTGAGAAATTAATTTCCATTGGAGCTAAGCCCCGTAGGGGCTTAGCGACTCGGACTCGGGCTCATGGGTCCATGAGGCGTAATGTGGCATTTTGTTGGCACACTTTGCACTTAGCACGTCAGCATCGTCGCTAGGTGCATAGTGCGCTTAAGTTGCGCTAATGGCGCAGTGCGCGTATTGCACGGTTTGTGCAGGGTGCACACGGTGCACAAGTGGCACAAGTTGCGCGAGTGGCACAATATGTGCATTGCGCGAATTGTGCAGGTTGTGTGCGGTGCGTGTGGTGTAGTGTGGCGCAGGTGGCGCAAGTGGTGCTGTTCGTGCTGTGCGCGCAGTGTGCAAGTTGCGCGGGTGGCGCAAGTTGTGCGCGCTGTGCGCAAGTTGACTCAGATCGTGTCTGTGCACGATTTGAGCGGTTACAACACGTTCGGGACGATTTTTTCCACGTCCCGAACGTTCTGCTAACTGAGCAGTTACAATGCAGGCTTATATAAAGCTCTCTTCTCTCTCACAGTGGATACACACAAGAGACAAAAGAACAAAACAAGTACTTTTTTAACACAAGTTCAGTTCAGAATTCCTTATGAATTCCCACAGACTTTGAGAGAGAAGAGAAGGCGTTGCACCAGCGCTACTTTTGCACAGGAGTCCGTGCGCCATCCGAGGAGTCAGAAGAGCGGAGTGTTCCAAAGTTCTCCGTCGAACTTGCTGGTTCCTGGAAGCTGTTCGTGTGGGACGAATTTAGCTTTGAGCAACGGTGATCATTCACCCCAGCAGGCTGTTCTTCCATCTATCACCTGTCATCCACTTTGCTGCTTCTGCTATTCGATTGGATACTTCTTTTTAGAAGTACTTCTTTCGTTTGCTGCTGTAACGAAATCGTTTTAGATTTTCATTATTCAGAATCCTCCAAGGATTTCTGTCAAGCACCTTCTTTGAAGTGTTGCTAGAAATATTATTTTTACAATCGTTTTATTTTTCCAGTTTTCTATAAAAAATTGTGCCCCGGGACTAACAGATGTTCTTAGACCGCAACTCTATTTAATAAAGGCTAATTATAAGGGCACATATCTTTTTGATCGGGGCTAGCCATGATTAGGGCTAGCCAGGTTGGGAGAAACTTTTACTAGGGCTATCAAAATATTTCACTTAGGGGGCTGTCCAAAGCCCACAGCCCCCCAAACCCAAAAAATCACTCTCATTTCTAAATTTCACTCTCTCTCTTCACAAACCCTAGCTTTCTTCTTCTTCTATCCATCTTCTTCTTCTCCACCATTTCCATTCTCACATCTTCATCAAAACCCTAATTTTTTTCTCATCATCATCATCTTCTTCTTCTCTACTATTTCCATCATCACCATCTCCATCAAAACCCTAGTTTCCTTCTCTTTATCAATTTCGATGGCACCCAAAAATTAAATAAACCCTAAAATGTATGGAAATAAAGGTTAAATACTTTTTTCCTCGCAAAGAATGCTTGGAAATAAATCCTAAAATGCATATTTCACTCTATTATCAAGATTGAAATAAACACTAACATGTTTTTTTTATTCGGGAATTTCGATTTTAGGACTGCCAGAAATTGTGGCAGTCCTGAAAGGAACTTGCTGTACAGCAAGTATCTTTCAGGACTGCCTCAATTTCTTGCAGTCCTCAATATGTCTAGGACTGCCAGAAATTGTGGCAGTCCTGTTGTAGAGCATGTCCCTTTCAGGACTGCCACAATTCCTGGCAGTCCTCATTACTTCTAGGACTGCCAGCAATTGTGGCAGTCCTGTTGTACATCGAATCTATTTCAAGAAGGGACTGCCACAATTCCTGACAGTCCTCATTACTTCTAGGACTGCCAACAATTGTGGCAGTCCTGTTGTACATCGAGTCTATTTCAAGACTGCCACAATTCCTGGCAGTCCTCGTTACTTCTAGGACTGCCAGCAATTGTGGCAGTCATGTTGTACATCGAGTCTATTTCAAGATTGTCACAATTTCTGGAAGTCTTCAATACTTCTAGGACTGTCAGAAATTGTGGCAGTCCTGATATGAACCCAATTATTCTACAATTAGGATTTCTTCCATAGTTTTCTTCTACAACTAGGATTTCATGCATAATTCTTCTACTAATAAAAAAAATTGGTTAATAGACTAATAGATTAATAGATTTGATAGATTTGATAACCCAATTTTTTCTACAACTAGGATTTCATCCATAATGTCTAAACAAGAAGAAGAAAAATAAAGTAGGGTTTGGAGAAAGAGATCTGAGAAATTAGAAGAGATCTGAGAAATTAGAAGAGAGCAAAAAATCAAAATAAACTAGGTTTGCAAAAATTGATGTTCTTGTTTTTTCTTCTTCTTGTTCTTCTTCTTCTTCTTGTGAGGAATGGAGAGTGAGGAAGAAAACAAAAATTATAACACTTATCTTTTATACCTACCACTTGGATAGCCCTGAGTAATTTTTTCAGTGGCAAACTTATAAATAATGAAAAACTAATACTTGGACAGCCCTGATCAAAATATGCTGTGCCCTTATAATTTACCTTAACAAAGCAGCACCGTTCGTTTGCAATAAAAAGTAGGAAAAAGAAAGAAAGAAAGAAAGAAGCCTTTAGGTCTCTCAGAGCGAGAGAGAGAGAGAGAGAGAGAGAGAGAGAGAGAGAGAGAGCAATGGAGGGAGAGAAGTCCAGGGTTGTTTGTGTGACGGGTGCAGGGGGTTTCGTAGCCTCATGGCTAGTCAAGTTCCTCCTAGCCAAGGGCTACACTGTCCATGGAACCGTCAGAGACCCAGGTGCTGTACTACTACTATTATCGTCATCCTATATTCATTAATTCCTTTTGTTTATTGTGTGCTCTTTTTTTCCTTACATCTTCCCTGTTCAAATTAGAATTTATAATACGAACGTGACACGTGAATTCCACTAATATTAAAAGTGAATTACTTTTGTCTTACAAATTCTTGAACCGGTTGAGAGAAAATAAAATAACCATATGAGTTTCATCCAACCCCTTTTGTGGTCGAGTTATAAAAATTAGGAACTCACGAGGGTCTGCTTGGATTGAGGGTTAAGAGAGTTAAGTGAGGGAGAGATAAGTGTGTGGGAAATAAAACAATGTTTGGTTTGAGGGTGGGAGTTTAGGAGGGAGGGTTTATTTTACCCTGTTTTGTCCATTTTTTTAACCTCCAAATCGGAGGGTTAACGAGGGAGATTGAGGGGTTTTGTTTAAAAAGTAATGAATATCCCTTATTTGTTCTATAAAATATCATGATTTTTTTCTCCAATTTTTCTTATTTTCAACATGTTGCTCTGTAGCTTCATAATTTGTGAAAATATTTTGACAAGTGCTAATTAAAATTTCAGTCAAATTTAATTATATGACATACATAATAAGGTTATTTTGATAACTATCATATTTTATTAATCCTCCTCTCACTAAAAACCTCCAATGCAAGCAAGAGCTATTAAACACCCCCCACTTAACTCTCTCTCTAATCCAAACAAGGTTCTATGTATTGACCCTACTCCCCCTCACTTAACTCTCCCTCATTTAACCCCACTTAACTCTGCTTATTTTCCCCCCCCTTAATCCAAGCAGACCCTCAAAGAGTTACCATAGGATTTTTGTTGGTGAACACTCATGACCCACCCCCACCAACCCCCCTAATATCTCTCCAGCCCTTGAATTAGGAACAACTTCTTCTGAAACTAACTTGCAATATATATATATTTTTTTGCGATATCCTGTGTAACGCTCGGGACTTTGTGCATGTTGCATTGTATGCCTTTTGGGTTCACTGTCTCCAACTCTCACCATGGTATTCCTTCAACATGGGCTAACTTGCAACTACATACCGTGAACTTTTAGGGTAATACATTGCTAATTTTAATCCTATCATTGCACGTGCAAGGTAACGACACCGACGTACTCTCTTGGGTCATAGTGTATTTTGGAGTGTCTTTGGCTTGTCTCCGAAACGTGTCCTAAGAATATTTTGGGGGTTTTGGTTGCAAACTGGCTTTAACAGGTACCCAATGATTCAATAATTCTGAAGGCAAAGGAAATCTTGGGAAAGAAATCAACAATATGTTGTCCTCAGATTCTTGAGGTATGTATGTATGTGTTGGATTAACTGCATATCCAACAGATTGGATATTTAGAACCTCGGTGGGCAAAGACCGCGGCAACGTAGTGTTTCCGTTTTTTTATTTTTTTTGGGATACCCGGCGTAACGCTCGAAACATTGTGCATGTTGAGTTGCCTGCCTTTTTGGGTCCACTGTCTCAAACTCTCACCATGGTATTCCTTCAACATGGGCTAACTTGCAACTAAATACCATGAACTTTTAGGGTAATAAATTGCTAATTTTAATCCTATCTTTGCACGTGCAAGGTAACGACACCTACGTACTCTCGTAGGTCATAGTATATTTTGGAGTGTCTTTGGCTTGTCTCCGAAACGTGTCCTATGTATATTTTGGGGGTTTTGGTTGCAAATTAGCTTTAACAGGTACCCAATGATTCAAGACTTCTGAAGGCAAAGGAAACCTTGGGAAAGGAATCAACAATATGTTGTCCTCAGATTCTTGAGTGTATGTATGTATGTATGTTGTCCTCAGATTCTTGAGTGTATGTATTGGATATTTAGAGCCTCGGATTCTGAGATTGGCTTAGCTTGTCTGGCCAATTGCCTTAGCCCGTCTGTATGGAGATGAGGATCTTTTTGGTTCATGTTGTTTTAGGTATTTTCAATGTTATGGGGTTTGGTTCCAAATAATGCTGGATGGTGTAGATGTCAACCTTGGTGTTCGAGAAAGATTCAGTGGTTGAGGTTTATATGAGTGTTATTAATGACAATAAGAATAAGATGGATTACGGGAAAAAGTGAGCAAATGTTGCGCTTTAGAGTTTTTGAATGTCTACGGGGATTACTAGTGAAGATAATTGGTAGCCAGTTGTTCATGTTCATATACTGTCGCAACAAATTGGTATCTAAGGCTTGTTAAATGTGGTAAGATATGTGATGTGCGACAATGATCGAGCTAAGAAGTTAGTGGGGGAATTGGTAGCAAATATGTCTTGTCTATGATCGTCTAGCTTTAACAGGTACCCAATGATTCAAGACTTCTGAAGGCAAAGGAAACCTTGGGAAAGGAATCAACAATATGTTGTCCTCAGATTCTTGAGTGTATGTATGTATGTTGTCCTCAGATTCTTGAGTGTATGTATTGGATATTTAGAGCCTCGGATTCTGAGATTGGCTTAGCTTGTCTGGCCAATTGCCTTAGCCCGTCTGTATGGAGATGAGGATCTTTTTGGTTCATGTTGTTTTAGGTATTTTCAATGTTATGGGGTTTGGTTCCAAATAATGCTGGATGGTGTAGATGTCAACCTTGGTGTTCGAGAAAGATTCAGTGGTTGAGGTTTATATGAGTGTTATTAATGACAATAAGAATAAGATGGATTACGGGAAAAAGTGAGCAAATGTTGCGCTTTAGAGTTTTTGAATGTCTACGGGGATTACTAGTGAAGATAATTGGTAGCCAGTTGTTCATGTTCATATACTGTCGCAACAAATTGGTATCTAAGGCTTGTTAAATGTGGTAAGATATGTGATGTGCGACAATGATCGAGCTAAGAAGTTAGTGGGGGAATTGGTAGCAAATATGTCTTGTCTATGATCGTCTATGGAAAGCCCTAACGGCATCTTTCCATGATGCAAGGTATGTTCGGATGCTTGGATCATGCAACAGAGGGACATCCAAAATCCAAATAAAAAAATTCTTTGATTAAATATTAATCTCTTATGAGAAGGAACTAGAACATGTACATTGGTCACCAGTCGCATATCCCTGATGTCTAGATATAATCAGGTTGCAGTAGTCTTCTATAGAAGCTCAAGTGTGATGCCTCCAACTTGTTATATCCTAAAGATGTCTCTTTGTAGATTGTCTTTTCAACTATTTAGTTAGGGCATCTTTGTCAATTCTAGAGGAGATGTTCTCCCAAGCCTTGAGGAAAGGTGAAGAATAAACCTTCTAGAAATTGGAACATTCTGAAGTGTTTTTAAGAAAAGTTTGTTTCTTCTAGCTTTACGGGAGAGGTCATGGGTTCAAGCCCCAACCACAACGCAAAAGGAAAAAAAATTATAATAAGATGTCATACCAGATAACCTTTATTATTATAGTAAGGATGTATTATCAGATAGATATGGTTGGTTTGAAACTCTCTCAGGATAATATCTATGCAACAAAATTTCAATATATATATATATAAGAGAAAGAAAGTAGTAATTCTGGTAACTGAAATCCTTCGAGGGGTCTCTATAATGTTATTTATAATAGTCATTGGCTTAACAAGCTTTACAAGATATAATCATATGATATAATGATATGATAAAGATCAAGATAACACCTATCATATCTGTTAGTTGGCACAATCAATCAAGTTAGTTAAAACTAACTGCTACACTCCCCTGCAAAACTCAAGAAATGATCCGTATCAATCTTTAGGCAACTGATGAAGTTGTCACGTCCGGCTCTTGATGAGAACGCGAGTTTACGGGGATATACAAATGAAAGTGGACTTCACCAAACCCTTGATTCAAAAAATTCAGTAGGAAAAATCATAATCGAATGAGAAAAAGTGATTCGATGTCGATGTCTTCAGGACATGAAAATATCTAGAGTTATGACCATCCTAGTGTTGGAGCCTCATTAAAACCTTAGGAAACCAAAAATCCAAAGAGAAAATGGTCTTAAGTTAAGGAAAAATAGTACATTAAGGTTAAGTGAGTATACTTCGTGATACTCTTCCTAATTTCAACATTTTTTTTCAAGTGAACTACAAGCATTTCAAGTCAGACAATTTGCATAAACCAATTTCTCGAATAAGCTTCTAAAGAGTGGATTTTGGTAAGAATTTTCTGAACAAGTCACAAGATTGTTCTGAGATCGTATCTGCTTGACTTCAATCTTCTGATGCTCTTGTTGCTGATAAAAGAACTTCGGTGGAATATGCTTGGTGCTTGGTGTTCTCCTTTGATGTAGCCTTTCTTTATTTGGTCAATACATGTGGTATTAATCTTCATAGATTGTCGTCGGAATATCATTAATAAAAGAACTCTCACTTGCAGTCCAAATGTGCTTAATCACGGCCCACAACTATACGTATTCTTGAGTAGTGTCATGAACAACGATAAACTCGACATGATTTGATGAAGTGACAACCAATCTATTTGCCTCATGTCCGTAGTACCCTTAAGGTAACGAAAGATCTATTTAATGTTATCTAATGGCGATGTGTTGGCGCAATGCTAAGTCTAGCCAAGAGACTCGCAACAAATAAAATGTATGGTCTAGTGTATTGAGTTTAGTACAATAATGCGTCAATTGTACTTTAGATATAGAACTTCAGGCTCCAATACCTCTTCAACATCTTCCTTGGGACAAAATAGGTATAGTTTGGCATCTAGAGTATGAACGATCATAGATGTATTCGAAGGCTTCGTCTTGTCCATATTAAAACGTTGTAATACCTTTGGGTGTAATCGATTGGTAGACCAAGATACCAGCGATATAATGCTCAAGATGCTGGCCTAGGCAAAATCAAGCTTTTAGATCTCAAATTTCAACTTCAGGTGTGAAGCAGTTTTCTTAAACTCTTCTATAGTTCCGATGAGATTCATATCTTTGACATATACTTTTATAATCGCTAATCTAGATTGTGATTTCTTGATAAATATGTAGGAGTATATCTCATTATTCACATGTCCCTGATTGATCAAATATTCACTTAAACGGTTATACCTTATTCGTCCGGGTTGCTTTAATCCATGAAGTGAATGCCTCAACATAATTGAGAGTTTGTTCAAGGTCTAGATCTATTTGAATCAGTTAGATGAAGTCCTTTAGGGACCTTCGTATAGATTTTGGTATCTAATTCCCAAACAAATACACAATAACCATATCCATAAGCTGCATGTTTAGTTTTTCGGAAACTACCAAACTGAAAAGATAGCGGAACGTAATAACGTCCATTACAGGAGAGTAAGGCTCCGTTTGGATATGTTTTCTGAAAACAATTTTTTGAAAGTAAGTTATAAAGTTATTTTCTGAGTATAGAAATTCGGAGTTTGCATTTGGTTAACTTTCATCTAAAAATAACTTTCTGAAAAAAAAAACAAATTTCACATCCTGTTTGGTCAACTTTTCGGAGTCCGCCGCATACAGGGGAACCGCCGCCGCATGTAGACCCACATCCTCTTCGGAGTTGACGACCGACTCTCCGGAGTCGGCCGCACGTAGGCGAGGTGCCGCCACGCGTAGGCCCACTTCCACCGCTGCGCCTAGACGAACCCCGGCGCGTAGGCGCACGTCCACTTCGGAGTCGACGACCGGCTCTCCGGAGTCCGCCGCGCGTAGGCGAGCCGCCGCATGAGCTTCCGTCCACAGGCTAGGCTTCTATTGTTTCAGTTGGTCAGTCCCAACATGTTGAAGTTCAAGCAAAACCTAATTGAAACAACAATAGCACTTGCGGCAGAGAGCATCGTCATCCTGAACCTCTCAACCCATCTAAAAATCCAAACAATTCCTCCATTAGCTATGCCATTGACTAAGTCCCATTTTTGCTCTTGAGGAAGAAGAAACACACGCCTGAGCTTTTGCTCTTGAGGAAGAAAATAAGGAAGAGGAGAGAGAGAGAGAGAGTTGGGCGGTTGGGTGGGTGGAGGGACCCACACTTTTTGGGGAAAAGGTTTGAGAAAACAGCTGAAAGCTATTTTGTAAAAAGTGAGTTTAAACAACACTTTTCAGAAATTTTTTTCTGGAAGCGGTTTCACAGTTCGTTCTACCAAACACAGTTTTTCGGAAAAATGGTGTTTAAACTTAGAAAATTGGTTTTAAAAACATAACCAAACAGGCCCTAAGTTCTCTCGTAATCAATCCTAGGGTGTTGAGAGAAACCTTGCACCAAAAGGCGTGCTTTATACCGTACTATTTCATTATTCTTATACAAAGACCACCTGTATCCAATATGTTTTACATTGGGTAGTGTAGGAACGATATGTCCAAACACTTTCTTCTTCATCACGGAATCTAATTTGACATGGATTGCTTCTTTTTATTTTGACCGATCAGTTCTACGTCAACATTTTTCGACAGAGCGCGGTTCAATATCTTTGTTGTTTATAATTTCAGTAGCTACTGATATGCAAAGATATCATCGATGATCATCTCATTTCTATTCGACAACTCGTTTAAGCTAGCATACTGGATGGAGATTTCATGATTCTCAAAAATGAGAATTTGCGCACTCGTCTCTTTCAGGACACTTCCATAATCCAAAATAATCTCATAAGTTGGAACGATTGAGATAGCGACATGATTCAGAGGTGCCAAGCTCCTTATTCTTCGGAGTGAAAATCCTTTGAACCGAGAGGTCTCTTGTGTTTCAGGACAAGGCAGAAGATTGGATTGTCATTGGTGTGTACCGTGTTGCACTTTGGATACGACAAGCCGCCCGTCAAGAACGGCACCGCGCCTTTCGTCAGGGACAACATATCTTTCATGGAAAGTTTTGCGTCCGTCCAAGATGTCTATCCTTACGGACACGTTTTTAGCTGGTATATATAATCACGCAACTTTAGCTAGATCTAAGAACACATTTGGCATACTTTGTGCTACACTTTAAAGATCTAGAAACCTAAGCATTTCTTTATTGTATTGTGCGGTACAGGGATCAAGATGATACAAAGTGTTTGGTCCACCTCACCAAAGTCCTTGCGGTCGATTTAAGGCACTTAATGAGCATTTTTACGAGACTATCCTAGGTGTGACCATGGAAAACTGGATGTTCAACTTCAATCCCCAGTGACATGCAATAATCATCAAAAGTTTTTGATGCGAAACCATACAATATTTAAATAGTCCGCATGTTGTTTGGATAGGTCCATAAATATCCCCTTGAAGCCGTTGTAGAAAAGAGGGAGGTTCGGAATTTATCTTTTCAAGGGATGGTCTAGTATTTAATTTTTTCAATGAACATGCTTGTCAAAGCGTACTAGAATACATTACTACGGACAAGGTCATGCCCATGTATAAAATTGAGGATACGGCGCATCAGATCTCGACCCGGGTGACCTAGATGGTCATGCTAGAGCATAAACGTGCTCATCTTGGCCGAAGAAGGGCCAATCACATGGTAGGCCATTTTTTCGGATATATAGTTTTGGCCGCATATATTGGAAGTTATGCAAAGATACTCCACTTGTTAGGATTTGGCTCATATTTAGTAATCCTAATAATAATAGGATTTGAGTAAAGTTTGTCACGTCCCGATTCCGCAGAGTCATTCATCCTCGTATTTATCTCTTGGAATCGATCATTCTCGCTTGGACGTGATGTCGTACAAGTTTGGTATTACACTTGTACAAGGCAAAGACGGTACATAATTGATAATCTTCAAATAGGAACACATCGCAGCGGCAGAAGCAGACAAATTGAAGATAATGAGGACATTCTTTCATATCGAATAGAAACACATTACTGATTTGTAGTAGTGGAGATAAGCAGATAACATTATTTAGTAGTGATATCGCTCGCTCGACCGGATAGAAAATTTTACTTATATTCTTGTGTTTTATCTTGTATCTTGTGATCTTTATTTCATGCAATAGTCGATCACCGTATTCGGTGTTGTAGGCGTCGGTTCGTCGCGGTTGCATATCTTGGAGAATAGTTTCCGCTTTTTTCCTAACAAAGTGGTAAAAGAGCCCAAAGTTGTGGGGCTGGTTTGGGCGGATCTTGTTAATTCGAGACAAATAGTGTTGAATGTTCATGATACGTATAATCAGATTATACGAGCTCTTTGCATGATACATATAATCCATCGAAAACTGGACCTGAATAGGGCTTTCATTATTTGAACACGAGCCATATACAACATTTATGCCCTTTTTGTCATTATCGATATTGCATCTTTCTTGCATCTTTTCTGATAGAAATATAATTTTGGATACCTACACTGGTTTTCTGTTCATGAAGTAGAGATAAGAGTATAACATATTGTGTTTTTTTTTTTTTTTATCTCTGATTCAGTTTCATGTTAAATAATTTGACTTCAGGTTCTGAGAAGAATGCTCATCTGAAGAAGTTGGATAATGCCTCAGAAAATCTGCAACTCTTCAAGGCAGACTTGCTTGACTATGATGCTGTTACAACAGCAATTGCAGGCTGTGAAGGAGTTTTTCATGTTGCAAGTCCAGTTCCCTCATCGAAAGTGCCCAACCCAGAGGCAAGGACTCCTGCGATTTGTTTCTTACTTCTCTGGGATACGGACTTCTATGGTTGAACCCCGTGCATCAAAGCAAGTAGTTATGATGTTGAACAAGTCTGGTTTTCTATGATCATAAGAATTCACTTGTTGTCTCCAAAGTTATCTAAATTAAACCTTTGGTTCTTTATTGAGCAGACTTTGCCACCCCTAAATAGCTTTCCTAGTGAAGGAATACTATAATGAGTTTGCTTTGTGCTTACTTGAGCTTAAAATGTTTTGATGACCCAGCAGATAGTTTCCATCGAATATCAGGTTAAAATGTTACACTTAACGAAGATTTGAAATCACGTAGCAACTGGGTGCAAGTATGGCAATTCCTTTTGCAAGGCCTTGTATACTTGGAAAAATGATTTTATTTGACCCAATATTACTGGGAAGGACATCATCTCTCATTCAGTTTCTTTCACAAACAACATACATGCAGGCACGTTTTCTGCATTATATTACACATTCTATGTAATATAAGCTATATATCTGGCAGGAACTATAATGTGATATGTTTTGCTTCATTGCATTGCTAATGTTCCACACTTTGCAGGTAGAAGTAATTGCTCCTGCTGTAACAGGCACACTAAACGTACTGAAAGCATGCACTGGGGCTAAAATCAAAAGAGTTGTTGTGGTCTCATCTGTTGCTTCTGTTGTGATGAATCCAAGTTGGCCACAAGATAAGCTCATGGATGAGGAATGCTGGTCAGACAAGGAGTACTGCAGGAAAACTGAGGTAATTTGCACTACTAGCTTCAAAATTATGGTTTTTTTTAAAGCTTTTTGTCTCTTAGAAATTATTTCATTTGATTCATGTTGAGACCTTATGGTTTCACATAGTTTACTTTCTCAACACGACCAACTTGATGCTAAAACAGAATGTGGTGTGACCCACTCGTCACTTATCCTGAGCATTTGGTCATAAGCTTCTCGTTCTTATGGTTGTCTTTTTCTAGCTCATTGTCATCGCAATACCATATGATCTTAATATTACTCTTTGAAATTTCATTTCAAAATTTCAAATAATAAAGCTTACACAACAGGGAGGAACTGCTTCAAGTTCTCCCTTCATATTGGTAAATGCGCTTTATGTCATTCATATTGTTTTCTACATTATGCTGGCAGTCAAAGATGATCCAATTTTGGCGGAAGTTCTGTGAACATATCTTTTGGAAGATTTGTCATACGGATCAGGAATAAAGCATGATCCCTAGGATGTAGAAAGGTAGAGTAAATTTGATACAACTAAACAATAACCATTTTAATCAGGAGACAACCATTTGATGGACGATATATTTCATTTGCTTGTGAATTTTTTGGTACTAAGCAACAGTTATTTAGCAGTAATAGTCTGTCTCTGGTAAATATTATGTTCACTAACCTTTGCTGTCTTTACATTTGCAATTTCAATTGACCTATATTAAACAAGATTGAATATAATATGGTTGATCGACATTAGGACCTGATATTTTTCCTTAATAGGCTTAGCTAGCTCTGAATGTAATGCGTCATTTGGGTTGTTGGTGTTTTTGCCTTTGGACTAGTGTAAAATAGTCCTACATTGGCTACACCACCAAGTGGGTATCTCAATATAATGCTTTGCATGTGTTGAGGTGTGCACATGGGGTGTGGTGGGGCACATGTGGGTGTCATGTGGGGGTGTTTTTCTAGAAGGAAAAATGACTAACTCTAACAAGGAAGCTTGCTGCTTGTTGTCATTCGGACTCGAACTCGGACACGGACTCCAGGATGCTTCATGCATGGACGGGCGCGTATAGGGGGTAGACGTGGACTGGCACACGACTATGCTGATTGCGAGATGATCTAAAATATCAAACTCTATTTTTGAGTATTGGTATTTTAGTCCCACATCGATAGGAGAAGAAGTGAAGTCTCACTCCACTCTAAATATAGAGCCCCGTAGCCTCCTTTGTAAGATGCACCAAATAAGAAAGTAAAGGGAGCCCGTTGAGTTCAGGGAGCCTGTTCGAGTCACAAAAAGTTGACTAACGAGCGTTCCAGAGGTTCTGTAGAGAACTTGCTGGTTTCTGAAAGCAGATTGTATAAAGACGAATCTTGCTTTGAGTGGTGATTTTCATCACCCCAGCATGCTGTTGAAATCTCCTCTTCTTCTTCTTCTTGGCTGGCTGCAGGATATTTTGGAGAGCAAACTTGTTTGCCGGAATCTCCAAAATCATAAAACTCAGTTCACGCACTTTAGGAAAGCGAACTCGTTCGCAAGAATCTCCAAAGTGCTGAAACTCATTTCAGGTACTTCTGGAGAGCAAACTCGTTTGCAGGAATCTCCGAAGTCCTAACTTAAGAAAATTAGGAGAGCAAACTTGTTTGCAGGAAGTCTTCGAAATCCTATAAAATTAGAACATAGATCAAATTTATTTGCACATTGAAGTCTTTGTCTCTGATTGTTTAGAACAGAGAGCAAATTTATTTGCACAAGTCTGTCTCTGACCGTTCTTCCATCTAGATCTATTTAGGAAATAAAATCTCAAAGCAAGATCCGGATCAGATGGAGAACTGTCGTACAATCCTTCTCGATACAAGTTTTAACGAACTTGAGAAGATTGACGGACAATACTTCCAACAGTTGGATGAGGAAAAGTTCTTTGTCAAATGCTATGTTGTTACGGGCGACGCCTAGGCGCGCAGAATTTTAGTGGAGCGCCTCGACCTGGGGATTTCAAAGCAGGGTTCGGCGGTGGGCGCCTAGGCGGGCGCCTAGGTCCGCCCAGTGGAAGTCGAAGTCGGGCGCCTAGGCGGTGGGCTCCATGGGCTTTTAATAATTTTTTTTCGGGTTTTAGGGTTTGCTTGTAGGTTATGCCTTATTGAAAGCCAATTGTTGCTGCTGCTGTTGTCTTTCCAAAGAAAAGAAGCATAGAAAGAAAAAAAAAAGCAAAGAAGAAAGGGGACGACCGCTACTGCTGAGCTGCTCGGCTGCTCCGACGTCCTCCGATCCCTTTCAGGTATTCTTCTTCTCCTTCCTCTTCTTCTCCTTCGTCCTCTTCTTTTCTTTCATTCTCTTCTTCTCCTCCGATCCCTTTGTTTTTTTTGTCAGCTGACCACTACTGCTGCTGTTGTGTTTTTGGTAGTGATGACCGCTACTGTTGCTGCTTTTTTTTTTGCTGCGGTTTTTTTTTTTTTTTTTTGAGAAAAAATATAACTCCGATCCCTTTGTTTTTTTTTTTTTGGTCGGCTGACCACTACTGCTGCTGTTGTGTTTTTTGGTAGTGATGACCGCTACTGTTGCTGCTTTTTTTTTTTCTGGTGCGGTTTTTTTTTTTTGAGAAAAAATACAACAAAGGGAGATTTGAGAAAAAAATATGTTTTTTCTGCTGTTTTTTTTTCTGCTAGTGCTCAGTGCTGACCGCTAGACTGTACTGACCGGTATTTGCTGATTTGAGAAAAATATACTGATTTTTTTTTGCTGCTGTGATATTTTTCTCCTATTCGATTGCTGCTGATTTTTTTTCGTTTTTTTTCTTCAGAATTTGAATGTCTTCTAGTGGTTCCACTCGTTTGAAACCATCAAAAGATTCCGGATGGGATTATGGACAACCATTGCTCAATGACAAGAATAGCGTGAAGTGTGATTTGTGCCAAGTAATAACAAAGGGAGGAATTAATAGGCACAAACAACATCTTGCGGGCGGTTATTCAGATGTTAAAGTGTGCTCCAAAGTAACTAAAGATATCCAAGAAATAATCAGAAATTATATAGCTGAACAAAAGTTGAAGAAGGAAGAAAGAGAGGATAAAACATGCTTCAATAGCAGGGATTAATATATTTGAAGGTGTTAGTAGTACTAGTACACAAGCAAATAGAAATGATGAAGAGGTTGAAGCATTGGGAAGTTGTCGTCTAAGCTCAAGTGGTGGTACTACTAGTAATTTGGCTCCTAAAGGACCCAAGAAACATGGTCCCCTTGATAGCATGTTCCCTCCAAATTTCGATTGCTGTTGATTTTTTTTTCGTTTTTTTTTTCTTCAGAATTTGAATGTCTTCTAGTGGTTCCACTCGTTGGAAACCATCAAAAGATCCCGGATGGGATTATGGACAACCATTGCTCAATGACAAGAATAGCGTGAAGTGTGATTTGTGACAAGTAATAACAAAGGGAGGAATTAATAGGCACAAACATCTTGCGGGCGGTTATCCAGATGTTAAAGTGTGCTCCAAAGTAACTAAAGATATCCAAGAAATAATTAGAAATTATATAGCTGAACAAAAGTTGAAGAAGGAAGAAAGAGAGAGGATAAAACATGCTTCAATAGCAGGGATTAATATATTTGAAGGTGTTAGTAGTACTAGTACACAAGCAAATAGAAATGATGAAGAGGTTGAAGCATTGGGAAGTTGTCGTCTAAGCTCAAGTGGTGGTACTACTAGTAATTTGGCTCCTAAAGGACCCAAGAAACATGGTCCCCTTGATAGCATGTTCCCCCCAAATTTTGATAAATTTGTACAAAAGCCCCTTGATAATGTTCACAGAGAGAGGGCTAGGAACAACACCTGTGATTACATTGCTGATTTCTTTTATGAAAATGGGCTTTCTTTTAATGTAGCAAAGAGTTCTAGTTTTACTAGAATGCTTGCAGCAGTTGGACAATTCGGTGAAGGTCTAAAACCTCCATCATACCATGAGCTGAGGGTTACAATTTTACAGAAGAAGGTGCAAGCTATGAAGGAGTTGATAGACTCATTTAAAGTCTATTGGAAGATTTATGGGTGTTCTATTATGACAGATTGGTGGACAGATGGAAGGGGCAGAACACTCATCAATTTTCTAGTGAACTGTCCTAAAGGAACCGTTTTTTTCTGAAATCAATTGATGGTTCCGAATTTGTCAAAGATGCAAAACTTATTCTTGGAATGTTGAAAGAAGCAAACTCCTTATCCTAACATTCTTTCTGAATTGTAATGTTAATTTATTATATACTCATTAAATAAGTTTTGAATCATTTTTTTTTTCTTATGTAGGTTATTACAGATAATGCATCAAACTACAAACTTACTGGAAAATGGTTGATGGAAGATAAGAACATATTTTGGACTCCATGTGCAGCCCATTGTGTTAATTTGATTTGTCAAGAAATTGCTGCTCATCCAAAGGTGGATGCAGTTGTGAAGGAATGTAGGACAATTTCGGTATTTATGTACAATCATACCAATGTTCTACATATGATGAGAAGATTCACTGGTAATAGAGATTTATTGAGGCCCGCAGTTACTAGATTTGCTACCAGTTTCTTGTCAATGGAAAGCATTTTCAATCGGAAGGCGGGTCTACGGACAATGATACATTCAGAGGATTGGATGAAGAGCAAATGGGTGACAACAACTGACGGAAAGAGGGTGGCCAAGATAATTAAGAAGTCCTCCTTTTGGAACAGGTTAGTATATAATATTTGTTCTATCAATAATTTGTTCTTTCTGAGTTTTGACAAGGTTTGATTCTAATTTGTTCTATTACAAATATAACAGGTTGCACTTTGCTTTAAAAGTGCTTGCTTCGTTGGTGGATGTTATTCGATTGGTGGACATGAAAGAAAAGCCTTGCATGGGCTATATTTATCATGCAATGGAGGACTGCAAGAAGAAGATAACATCCAATTTGGGGGAGAGTGACAATGGATTCTTGAATGAAGTGTTGATGATTGTTGATCATCGATGGGTTGATCAACTCCATCAACCTTTGCATGCAGCTGGCTATTATCTTAACCCTAGCATTTATTTTATTAATCAAGGAGAAAGGGATTCAGATTTGGAAAGCAATAGTGCAATCAAAAGGGGCCTATTTGATGCAATCAAGAAGCTAGTTTCAGATGTAGACAGACGTGACAAAATTATTGATCAACTATCAGTTTATCGGACAGCTAGAGGCATGATGGGTGACCCAATAGCTGTAAGAAAAAGAACAACATCAGCTCCAGTTGAGTGGTGGATTACTTGGGGAAGTGAAGTGCCAGAACTTCAAGATTTTGCAAAAAGAGTACTTGGTCTTACTTGTGCTGTATCTCCATGTGAAAGAAATTGGAGTTCATTTAGCAATGTAAGTCAAATTATTATTCTAGTAGGTAATATATAATTTTTGATAATTAATTCTTTCATTTTCTGAATATCAGCTACATTCTAAGAAGAGGAACATGCTAGAGCATCAGAAGTTGAATGATCTTGTGTTTGTCCAATACAATACCAAATTGAAAGCTCGTTATTTGGACCAGACTAGCTTGGCGGGAAGAGATACGGATCCAATTGTTTTGAAGGATATGGAAAAGTGTGATGAATGGCTTGTTCCTTATGATGCGGCCAATGATCGTGTAGGTGACACTGATCTTACATATGGACTTGTTGAAGAGGCCGAAGGAAATGAGGAGCACGGTCCTAGGACGAGCACGAGGACATACAAGAGGAGGAGAACACAACAACAACAACAACAAAGCCAGAGGAGGGGAAAGGGAATTCGTAGTGTTGACCAAGATTCAGAATCTGAAGATGATGAAGAAACATCCAATGAAGAGGAAAACTCTAGTGATGATCGGCCTCAATCAGCTGCAGAAGAGGATTTAGACTTTTAGATATTAGAATTGTGTGTTTTGTTTTATTGGGTTAAGCATTAACTTAAGTTTGAACTTTGAAGACTTTCTTGTGTTACTTTATTAATTATGAATGCTTGTTGAACTTATTAGTTATCAATTATTGCTACTATTATTGCTTGCTTGCTTATTGCTTCTTGCTATCACGATATCATCAATTGTTATATTGACATGTTGTATGCATATATTTGCTCAAGATATGTTCTCAAATTGTATTTAATCGTTATATTTTTCTAATGATCATTCAGGATAACTGCAGTGAAGAAAAGATGGATCAAGAAAGATGTATCATCTATCTATAAAAAAAATATGAGGTAATATTTACATTGCTTGCAATAATTGTATAAACTCAAAGTCAATCTATGTTACCTGGACTCGGGTACGGGTGTCGGGTACGGGGACATATCCAAGAGTCGGGTCCTTCAAACTCATAATTGAAGGACACACGGACTCGGCTAAAAAGGATCCAAATTTTGGGTATGGGTACGGGGATATGACTAAGGTTTCGTAAAAAGACAACCTGTAATTATAAAATACTAGTAAACTTTACTCAACTAGTTGAATAAGTCCCTAAGGGATCGTCCCTTCAGCTCCCCTACTACTTAATTACCAGTCTACCATATTAAAATAAACTATCTACACCATTATCACATTAAAATAAACTATCTACATGATTACCACATTAAAATAAACTATCTACTTCACTACCAGTCTTTCGATTGTCACCATGAAGGATCCGACTGTCACCATGGAGGATCGGATACGGATTCCATACCCATACCCATGTCCTAAAGGGTCGACATGGGTACTTCTCCTTAAAGTGGAGAGTCCGGGTAACATAGAAGTTAATTACATTTGCTTCATTGCTTGCAATATTTGCTTTAGCCTTTACATTGATAGTACAAATATAATGTTTACAATTTACATTGCTTCACATTTGCTTGCAAAATTTTGCTACTGCATCTCCTCAAAGTCAATTACATTTGCATCTCCTCAAAGTCGATTACATTTGCTTAATAAGGCTACTGCCTTCTCCTTAATAAGGCTGCTGCATCTCCTGATATTTACAATTTACATTGCTTCACTTTACATTGATAGCCCTTATCCTTCATTACTGCCTTCTCCTTCTCCTTAATGCTGCTGCATCTCCTGAAACCTGAGATCTGCTACTGCTACTGCTACTGCTGCACATAGGGAAAATAGCCAGGAATTCTGGGCGGGCGCCTAGGCGAGGCGGGCATGGTTTCGCCTCGCCTCGCCTAACGCCCAGTACAACATAGGTCAAATGGTTGGATGAGTGTTGGGCCTAACTATCCAAGGAGGATGATGCACATTACATAGCAGATCGGATTTGCCGATAGTGCATGGAGATTGTGCTAGAGCGGACGAGAAGTCTCTCAAGGAGCATCTCAAGACAAATGAGGAAGAAGGCCAAGGTATTTCTGCGCACAAGATCTGTTCAGATTATACGTATGTTTGCGCATGTGTCTGCTCAGATGATGTGCATAGGTTTTATTCAGTTCATGCGTACGTGTGCGCATGGATTCTGTTCGGCATGGTGCATGGATTTTGCTCCAACTAAGAGCATGTCAATGCATGGTGATCTCGGCACATGACTGCATATGCGCATGGTAGAGTCTACGTATGACTGCATATGTGCTATCTGTATATGCACGTAGGGTGCTGTATATCTTGGCGTATGGGTCCGCTCGGATGAGGCGCATGGGACAGCCCGGACGATGCGCATGGACTGGTGCATAGGTTTTGCTCCAATATGCGTATGGTTTCGACTGAATAAGCACGAAAATTCTCCAGGAATGTAATAACCCTACATGAAGATAGTTTTATCTTGGTAGGGTTAGTTACTACTGTGGCTTGGAGGGTCATTTGAAGGAGAATTTCAAAACCAAAATAGTAAGGTAAAGCTAAATTTAGTTGAGTCATCTAGTGTGTTAGTCGACTAGTAGGTGGACGCTGGTGCATCTAGCCACACATGCAAGGAGCTGTTCACCTTGGAAGAGCTTAGCTGTGATTTGAAGGCGAACATACTGCTAGCAGAAGATCTGGGGATCAGGATCATAGTCTTGGACTTTCAGAAAATTGCTAACACTGGTGTACGTGTAGCACCTACCAGTTATTTCTGAGGACTTGATCTTAGGAAGTCTGTTGTTCGATACAGACTTGAAGATGGACATTCATGCTGGCAAGATGTTGGATTCTTGTACAGGAACATGCTTGGAAAGATGTTCAGTATCAAGCGAATGTTTGGACTTCTGCTGAAGATGCAGTTTCTTAATTGAGTTGTGACGAATGGACTAGGACATGTGCTATGTAATAGCAGACTCAAGATGTCTAGTCTAAACCTTATCTCTAGAATGTGGGGGTAAGAGGGTGGAGGATTATGAATTATGTGCACGTGCAAAGATTTTCAGGAGGCTGCTCAGACGATTATACTAAAAGTACAGATGTTCAGGAGTTACATTCAGAAATCTTTGACTTTCGTCAATTCTCCACAGAAACCGGATTGAAGTGTATTAATACCTTCATAGACGATTTCTCAATGGACTCGTATCGGAAGATGGAGCATTCGAGAAGTTCAGGAACTTCAGGGGCGAAGCTGAACATCTAGCCGGTTGACAACTCAAGTGGCTCAGAAGTGATTGAGACGGAGAGTATCGTTTTGCTTGGATTCGCATCGTTTTGCAATGAATATGGAATTGGCTATGAAACGACTGCTCAGTAGTCTCGTTATATACTCAGGATTGATCAAGGAGGAGAGTATCGTTTTATTGGATTCGTATGGTTCTGCTATGAACATGGAATTGGCTATAAAAGGACTGCTCTGTAGTATCTCTAATCCAATAAAGTTTCAGAGTGGAAGATCAATACGCTGTCAGAGATGATGACATTTTTATTGCGGGTCTTCCAATACACTTATGGTAATAGATTGTGCTTACGACTACATTTATTTCCAAGTAAAGTACCGTTCGCCACATCTATCATTGCTTCTCATAAACACTGGCTCAAGATTAGACCTGACTTGAATATCATTCGAGCGTAGGGGTGCCTAGTGTACATGAAACTTCTGGATATCAAGATTCAGAAGCCAGGGACGAGGACCAAGATGACAATTTTTCTGGATAACCTATTGAAAGCTACGCTCGGAGATTCTTTGATATTATATCATTCAAATCATTGAGTCTCGCGATGCGGAATTCTTTGAAGACAAGTTTGCTAGGGACAAGAACATTTTTCTCGCAGATGTTCCAGAGAAAATTGTTGGTACCGAAGAAGCAAAGTACTTCCAAAGAAGCAGTCCAGAAGGTGGTTGTCGTTGATGAGACAACACTTGAACCAGTATTCGCTAAGCAGTTAGCAAAGCGAGTGAGAAGGCCGAAAGACTTTGGAGATGACTTTATCACCTCACATGTCGGTTGATGAGACGATGAAGACCAGAGACGCGATCTTCTGGGGGAAGTGAGTCAATGGTAAAATTGACTCAATTACATCCAATTACAAGTGGGTGTTAGTTAATCTGTCCGAAGGAGCTAAACCGATCGAATCTTCGAGAAGAAGAAGACGAAAGCCAAAGGAACTGATGATGAGTTCGAGGCTAGGCTGGTTGCCAGGAGGGTTTGCTCAAGAATAGGAGATTGATGAGGTTGGCATATATGCTCTAATGGCTAAGATGTTAACCATCAGGTTGACGATTGCCGTGGCTGCTATTTATAAGCTGTTCTATCATCAGATGGATGTCTAGACAGTAGTTTTTGGATAGAGAAATGACATAAAAGATTCACATACAACAGCTAGATAGATTTGTCGTTCAGGGTCTTGAAGACAAAGTATGCAAGTTGGTGAATTCTATGTACAGTTTGAAGTACACTTCCAATCTGTGGTTCGAGAAGTTTGATCAGGTTATTAGGTCAAAAGGTGAGACTATTAAGTGTGATTACACGAAGTTCGCTGATGGAAGAGGAGTCAACGTTTGTCTCTATGTAGACGACATAATGATGTGTCACTAGAACAAAGATGTTCCTCACGTTCAGATTTAGAATAAAGGACATGGGAGATGCGGATGTCATCCTGGGGATTTAAATAATCCAGACGGAAGTTGAGCTTGCTCTGTCACAAGCTCACTACGTGGAAAGTTGCTCACACGCTATGGATATCAGGATCTTCCAGGGATCGATACTCCTTACATGTGTGATCAAAAGTTGAAGCCAGATCCTGGAGAAGCGTCAGACAGTTGGTGTACTCGAGCATCATCTGGAGTTTGATGTAGGCTACAAGTACCACCAGGCCTGATATAGCTTTTGCTGTAGGCATGTCGAGTCGGTTCACTTGCAATCCAAGTGTTGATCTTTGGAAAGCTGTGAAGAGAAGAATGGGATATCTCTCAGGGACTCAGAAGGATGCACTACAACGGTTACGCTGTAGGGGTAGAAGACTTCAGTGATGCCAATTGGTGCTCAGAAGGAGAGGAAGAAGATGTTACATCTTCTACATGAGTAGTGATGCTATATCGAGGAAGTCGAAGAAGCAGACCTTTCTCTCACTATGGAATCTGAGTTCTGTCAGCTGCAGCGGATGAACCGGAATTGCTTCGGGTATGAAGCAGATTGGCTTCAGGAGCCCAAGAAGGATCTTTCTGTGGTTGGTGCATAAATTCGGATGATGCCGATGTATTACGACAATCAGACACGATCTTCCTGTGGTTTGTGCACAAATTCGGGTAATGCGGATGTATTGCGACAACCAGGTGGCTGCAGAAGTGGCATAGGATGATCTCTTTAATGATAAGAAGAGAATTGTGTGTCTAGGGCACAAGGCACTAAATAAGCGCATCATGCTTGGATCATTACAATGGGTGTGTTCGGAGTCAGAAGAATCTGACACATACGTTCATCAAGGCCTCAAGTGCCAGCTGGTCGAGGTCTCAGCAAGAAAATGGGCTTGACGGACCTATGATATTGTGTGTCTGCAATCATATCATAAAGTTTATGATATTGATTCAAAGAGAAATCTACCAGGCATCTAGCTTTTGGTTCAAGGGAGGACCATTGACTTGAAGAATATCAGGAACAGTAGGTAATCTTTTGGGAATTACGAGATTACGGACCCGCAACCACTTTTGGCAGTAGGTAATCCTTTGAGAAATACGGGATTACGGACCCAGAACCAATGTTGTCTACTGTTTGTTCATTGTATAGAACAAAGTCCTGTGAGAGAATGGCTTGGAAGTCTTAATGAGTTCTCAGACATTTGGAATGTCCGACGTGCTTTACAGGAAGCACGGGTAGCACAGCACTACAAAGGAGCGTAGTACTCCATGCTACAGTGGGGTGACTCCATATGAGGTACCTAGTAAGGGTAAAACTTTGGCTCCGGGCCAAGTCACAGCGGCGTAGCACCGCAAATAGGCAAGTCAGCCTAATGCTGTAGAATGAAGAATGGTAGACATCACTACAAAGAGACTGGGTCTCATGTTACAGTGGTGTGACACTACATGAGGTACCTAGAAAGGATAAAATCTCAACTTCGCGAGCCATGTCACGGCGGCGTAATATCGCAAGGAAGCGAAAGGCTTAATGCTGAGTAGTTTGGCACTATAAAGAGGCCGAGCCTCATGCTACAGTGGTATGACACCACATAAGGCATTGCCTCGGCTTTGGGCCATGTCATAGCGACGTAGCACAAGGCTTCATGCCAAGACTCTTTAAAAGAACTCATCTATAGTGTATGAAAAGAGATATAGGTCGTCTCTTGAGGAAAACCTTGTAGACACCTAATATACATACACCGAAACCAGGCGGGCACATGGCCTTTAATGTGCAGCCAGAAGCACAGTTGATGTCATTATGTGAGTTGATGTCATTATTGTTGTCACGCCCCGATTCATAGAGTCATTTATTCACATATTTTATCTCTTGGAATCGATCGTCCTCGCTTGGGCGTGATGCCGTACAAGTCTGGTATTGCACTTGTACAAGGCAAAGATGGTACATACTCGATTATTCTTCAAATAGGAACACATCGCAGCGGCAGAAGCAGATAAATTGAATTTAGTGAGGACAATCTTTCTCATTGAATAGAAGTACATCACTTCTTTATAGCAGCGGAGAAAAAAAGTAACTTAAAGCCACACAGAGATATATAGAACTTTATTTCTCTTTATTAATAGTTGAAGAAGAGTACAAGACTTGTATTGAAGTACAATGATTACAGCACATCTCTCTTTACATTGGAAACCAACTGAACAATGCTATACAGCTTACATTTGATATTTGGATACAATGGATGACAACTCGATATACCGACTTGGCTCACAATCTCACTGGTACAACTGATTACAATGTTCCATACATTATGCCCTTTATAAACAGAAGACATCATCTTGTACAAGGAGAGCTTCTGTATGCCCAACAAATCTTCGATGCCGCGGAACCAATCAAGCCAATCTTCGTGTGTAGAATATTCCAAGCAAGAGCACCTGCCCACAAAACGTGGGTCAGCACATCATCTATGTACTGGCGAGTAGAATCCAACCCACTCGCATAAACCAACATTTAAAGTGATCATTTAAGCAAACATTTATTAGAATGGTCTTTCTACTTGGGGCCTAGCATCAGTTTACAGTTCATGGGCAATAATCAGAGTGAAGCATGTAAACATATTCTTTTTAACATTCATGTGGACATATCTTTTTAACATTCTTGGTGTTATCATGCAAAGGCATCATTGAGGCATACTAGGTATTATCATGAAAAGGCATCATTGAGGCATCGTTAACATTAGCATCTTAAACATGTTATAACAGTTATCACTTGAAGCATCACTTAGCATGTATGTTGTGTTTGAGCAATATTTAGCAAGGCATCTTTCTTAGCATACTGAACTTAACATGTTAAGCAGGATCTCATACTGAAAGGCTACATACAGCATCATCAAACTTATTTGGAACGTAAGCATGCAAGTTAAACCAACACATATATTGAATTATCATATTTAAGTGATTTCTTACCGATAGCCGACTCCCTCATACCTGCATCAAATACAGGTTAGCTGATATACTTACTCTGCCTGCATAAGACATTCATTAGCATGCATCCTGACTACATGGTCACTGGTGTTTAACCATACGGACATTGCCATATAGGTCTTCATTGGTAATGCGATGACTCCAGAGAAGGTAGCTAGCCCCAAAGGATGCCTCACAAAACCCGTGCCCCTACTGGCACGCCAATGTTTTCTCCTAGGCCGGATCGGTCGCCCTAACGTCCCGGGGTACCGTCCGAGAAAACATATCCCCATCACTTATGCATAAGTTGTCCTATGACCATGCGAATGCGTGTCCAACTCAATCGTGAACATAAAATGCATGGTAAAATATTGAAGTAAAGACAACAGTGCATCATCATTTATCTCATTCAAGTCATGTTCAATGACTCATTCATTCCCAACATTACCATCATTTCATTTGGTGATCTCAACGATCCCAAGCCTCATCAATTCTCATTCATTGCTTCATTGCAACATTTCTCATTTGTTCCTTCTAAGGAGGAACAACAGTATTCATTCATTTGAAAGGGACCTGTAGCATTTCATTCATTTCATAGGGACAATAGCATATTCAATTCTTTTCTCATGTATTATTTATGCAGCATCTCATTATTCAAGTGATTCATTCATTTCATCGATCTTAAGCATAAGGGACATTATCAATTCAATCTCAGGCATCATGTTACATTAGCAGTTCGAGTGTGATTCGTTCAGCAATTCAAAGTTCATGTGTTATTCATTCAATGATTTCCAGCATATGAATCTCTATCAATTTAGCAACTAAAGCATCGCATCACAATTATTCAATATTCAAGGTAAGAGACATTAGGGACATATTCATAGCATCACATTATTCCATTTATTAAGCATGCGGGAATAAGGAGGAAGGAGGACAGTTCCACTTGCCTTATATAACGGTCTTCCTGCTCCAATCTCATCAAGCATAGCTCCACCAGCGAGCCACATTCCAATACCCATTCCATCTAGCCAGCTAAGAAAGACTGCATCAGTCTCAATTCTCCTGATCTCCAACATAAGTCACGGTCCAACGTTCTGATCCCATCCAACAAGCCAACCAAATGCCTCGTGCAGAGCGGGGCATTACATAATATACCACTCAGAAAAAGTTTCGTCCTCGAAACTTAAGAAAACAACTCATCTACTAGATTCACTTAATCACAATGAGTTACTCATTCAGCTTCAATTCAATATTCATTCAGCCCACTCGGTCATTTCAAAATAGCTGTCCAATAGTATCATTTTAATCAATCAACGATTCAATCCATCTATCTCTTTTTCCAAATACTTGCAACTTCTCATTGATTCACCAATATTTTTCTTGCATTCTATCTTGGTCGCAACACATCACTTCATTTGGATCCATACACATATTTCAGGCGTCCCCAAAATATATGCATTTCAGCCAAAGTCTGCGTTAGTGCGATAAATTCTTCCAACAACATTATCTCAGTCGCAACCTATCACTTCGGCTGTATCCATACACATATTTTAGGCGTCCCCAAAACATATGTACTTCAACCAACTTCCATGATAGTATAATTCGATCAGCCACGATATAACTCTCTTTTCCAATCAGACTTAGTATCCTTTCAATTGACTTATCACTTTATTCACTTTGCCACAATCACTATTTTCCAGGCCACCACTTAACATCAGGGACAATCTCCATCCAAGCATAACATTTCTAACATTCGATCAAGGGTCTAACTTAGAGCCAATCATATCAAGGTTTCACAACAACAATCATTTTCCTTCCCAAATCCAACAACATTTTTCACCGAGGCAATTCATCTTTTCTAAAAGGTACAATCCAACATTACCAGCTATCGATTATCCGAGTCAGGGTATAATTCTATGCAACAGTCAAGGTTAACCCAGCTACCCGACTATAGATACTTATCCAACATTTTCCGTCATGAGCAGTCAATTCCATCTCATATAATAATTCACTATTCGATACATACAAATCAAGTCTCATCCCACGATTCCATTTTCCGCTATAGGCCGACACATAATTCTCAAGGGTCAAACATCTCTAAGGTTCATATTAGAGCATATACTTACAACTTATCATTCTTAGATCATACTCATCACCATCTCTCGTTCAATGCCACAAGGTCATTCTATGGGTCGCCAACGGCCATCTATTATTCGGTCCAGTCTCAATGGTTAGCTATACCGACAGCTATACCTAATCATTCAGGTGACTCCCCTAGAGCGGACGGCTACTAGGATTATACTAGTTTCTGCTTCTTAGGGCCAACAAGCAACCGGCAGTTCTAAGGAACTCTATTCAAACCTATGGGTATCAATTCAGTCTGAATAATGAATCGCCAATTGGGCTAAGCCAGCAATTGGTAAATCATCAACTGGTCGCTAGGGTCAAGTCTATCTATTCAGGGTCTTCCTCAAGGAAATAATTCCCACAGAGGCTCATTCTAGACTTACCCAACAATCGACTAAAATCGATCTATCAACATTACGGTCAATTCCAAATCCGACATGCGATATTCATCGTTCTAATAATCCATCAAGTAAATTTTCAATGATTCAATTTCTGGTCCAATTCCTTCGTACCCACATAAACCCATAACTAAGGTTAACTATTCAAGGGTCATCGATTCCGATAGTTTTAATATAACTATAGAATCATACTATTCGGTCTGTATGACAAGGTTGCACCACTAAGTCATAAGCCAACAATCTATATCCCAACCAACAATCACCTACATCGACATTATCCAACACGTTTGAAATTTCTTGTTCCCATTCGTTTCTCAATCATTAAACTCTCTTACGGGCATTCTTAAATTTTGTTCCTTTTCCAGCCGTCAAAATCTTATATGGACATTCTTAAAATTCTCTACCTCAAGGGTCCAGTAGTTCATTCCATTCAATCTGATAATTCATGTATCAATTAACCATCCTCTATGCAACACAAGGATTCAGGGTTGCTACTTGTCACTTTTCTGGTACCATTCAATTCTTGAGCATATATGCGCATAAGCAACGAATATCCTTTGGTGATCTAGATGGGTTAACATCTATTACACCTTAGGGTCAAGGCACAAATCTCTAATATTCCTTTGGTCACCGACAACTTTTTCCAAAACTTTCATCTTAGCAATCAACATTGTATTAGCCACAAATAATTTGCATCCAACCAATCGAAATCAACATTCAGATATTCTAAGCCACAACATTCTCTAGCCAAATCCATTTACTCATAGCATACTAACGGTCTTACTAGTCTGAGTCAGCACTCGACTAAACAATTTCTAACCAAAGCCACCTGTTATAATTTTCGACAATCTCGCTATCCAACATAATATCACCGTCAAGGGACACTCGAGTCATCTAGCCACAATACATGACTTCCAGCTAAGTCTCGGCACTATCCAGTACTCACAGATAGTCTCACTGCTATTCCATGGAAAGGGTCAACATACATCTCGTTCTGAGGTGGTAGAGGCAATATACCACTCAGAAATGAAGCCATCCTTAAACAATACCAACTCAATTCTATTCCAGACATTCGTGATCTATGATGATCACAACACTTAGCCAACATCTCGGGGTCTCAATAGTATAAGCCAACATTCTTAGCGTCTCTAAAGCACTTAGCAACACACATGAGTCAATTCACCAGTTCTGTCAAACTCATCCATCAACTATTTCATTCACAATTCTTTTCCAACATCACATGCAATTCTCATCTTGTCGCAGCATACATAGCCACCTTTCTTTTATTCCCGCATTCCAAACAACATTCACAATATAGCATACTATGGCATCGAGTCATTGTTAGGTTATTTGTGTCCAAACCAACAACAATCATTCATTTAGGGGCATCACATTGTATATAGACTTATTGTATAGAACATCCAGTGAACAGCCAAGAGGGTCAATGAACTTTCAAGTACAGATAACATAAGGATGATTACCGGACAACAATAGCATAATCGCGAAAGCAATCTTTGATTTAATCACGGAAGCAACGTTGAGTGATCGCGGAAGCAACTTTAGTCAATCATCGATGCAACTTTGATTTGAAATGAATCAAAGAAGAGACCAAGGACGTAAAGCCGTGCTCTGATACCAATTTGTCACGCCCCGATTCATAGAGTCATTTATTCACATATTTTATCTCTTGGAATCGATCGTCCTCGCTTGGGCGTGATGCCGTACAAGTCTGGTATTGCACTTGTACAAGGCAAAGATGGTACATACTCGATTATTCTTCAAATAGGAACACATCGCAGCGGCAGAAGCAGATAAATTGAATTTAGTGAGGACAATCTTTCTCATTGAATAGAAGTACATCACTTCTTTATAGCAGCGGAGAAAAAAAGTAACTTAAAGCCACACAGAGATATATAGAACTTTATTTCTCTTTATTAATAGTTGAAGAAGAGTACAAGACTTGTATTGAAGTACAATGATTACAGCACATCTCTCTTTACATTGGAAACCAACTGAACAATGCTATACAACTTACATTTGATATTTGGATACAATGGATGACAACTCGATATACCGACTTGGCTCACAATCTCACTGGTACAACTGATTACAATGTTCCATACATTATGCCCTTTATAAACAGAAGACATCATCTTGTACAAGGAGAGCTTCTGTATGCCCAACAAATCTTCGATGCCGCGGAACCAATCAAGCCAATCTTCGTGTGTAGAATATTCCAAGCAAGAGCACCTGCCCACAAAACGTGGGTCAGCACATCATCTATGTACTGGCGAGTAGAATCCAACCCACTCGCATAAACCAACATTTAAAGTGATCATTTAAGCAAACATTTATTAGAATGGTCTTTCTACTTGGGGCCTAGCATCAGTTTACAGTTCATGGGCAATAATCAGAGTGAAGCATGTAAACATATTCTTTTTAACATTCATGTGGACATATCTTTTTAACATTCTTGGTGTTATCATGCAAAGGCATCATTGAGGCATACTAGGTATTATCATGAAAAGGCATCATTGAGGCATCGTTAACATTAGCATCTTAAACATGTTATAACAGTTATCACTTGAAGCATCACTTAGCATGTATGTTGTGTTTGAGCAATATTTAGCAAGGCATCTTTCTTAGCATACTGAACTTAACATGTTAAGCAGGATCTCATACTGAAAGGCTACATACAGCATCATCAAACTTATTTGGAACGTAAGCATGCAAGTTAAACCAACACATATATTGAATTATCATATTTAAGTGATTTCTTACCGATAGCCGACTCCCTCATACCTGCATCAAATACAGGTTAGCTGATATACTTACTCTGCCTGCATAAGACATTCATTAGCATGCATCCTGACTACATGGTCACTGGTGTTTAACCATACGGACATTGCCATATAGGTCTTCATTGGTAATGCGATGACTCCAGAGAAGGTAGCTAGCCCCAAAGGATGCCTCACAAAACCCGTGCCCCTACTGGCACGCCAATGTTTTCTCCTAGGCCGGATCGGTCGCCCTAACGTCCCGGGGTACCGTCCGAGAAAACATATCCCCATCACTTATGCATAAGTTGTCCTATGACCATGCGAATGCGTGTCCAACTCAATCGTGAACATAAAATGCATGGTAAAATATTGAAGTAAAGACAACAGTGCATCATCATTTATCTCATTCAAGTCATGTTCAATGACTCATTCATTCCCAACATTACCATCATTTCATTTGGTGATCTCAACGATCCCAAGCCTCATCAATTCTCATTCATTGCTTCATTGCAACATTTCTCATTTGTTCCTTCTAAGGAGGAACAACAGTATTCATTCATTTGAAAGGGACCTGTAGCATTTCATTCATTTCATAGGGACAATAGCATATTCAATTCTTTTCTCATGTATTATTTATGCAGCATCTCATTATTCAAGTGATTCATTCATTTCATCGATCTTAAGCATAAGGGACATTATCAATTCAATCTCAGGCATCATGTTACATTAGCAGTTCGAGTGTGATTCGTTCAGCAATTCAAAGTTCATGTGTTATTCATTCAATGATTTCCAGCATATGAATCTCTATCAATTTAGCAACTAAAGCATCGCATCACAATTATTCAATATTCAAGGTAAGAGACATTAGGGACATATTCATAGCAT
The DNA here is from genome assembly GCA_029216955.1 of Iris pallida. Classification (NCBI taxonomy): domain Eukaryota; kingdom Viridiplantae; phylum Streptophyta; class Magnoliopsida; order Asparagales; family Iridaceae; genus Iris; species Iris pallida. Next base: position 2,184,628 of record JANAVB010044620.1, on the reverse strand, counting down.
CACATTATTCCATTTATTAAGCATGCGGGAATAAGGAGGAAGGAGGACAGTTCCACTTGCCTTATATAACGGTCTTCCTGCTCCAATCTCATCAAGCATAGCTCCACCAGCGAGCCACATTCCAATACCCATTCCATCTAGCCAGCTAAGAAAGACTGCATCAGTCTCAATTCTCCTGATCTCCAACATAAGTCACGGTCCAACGTTCTGATCCCATCCAACAAGCCAACCAAATGCCTCGTGCAGAGCGGGGCATTACATAATATACCACTCAGAAAAAGTTTCGTCCTCGAAACTTAAGAAAACAACTCATCTACTAGATTCACTTAATCACAATGAGTTACTCATTCAGCTTCAATTCAATATTCATTCAGCCCACTCGGTCATTTCAAAATAGCTGTCCAATAGTATCATTTTAATCAATCAACGATTCAATCCATCTATCTCTTTTTCCAAATACTTGCAACTTCTCATTGATTCACCAATATTTTTCTTGCATTCTATCTTGGTCGCAACACATCACTTCATTTGGATCCATACACATATTTCAGGCGTCCCCAAAATATATGCATTTCAGCCAAAGTCTGCGTTAGTGCGATAAATTCTTCCAACAACATTATCTCAGTCGCAACCTATCACTTCGGCTGTATCCATACACATATTTTAGGCGTCCCCAAAACATATGTACTTCAACCAACTTCCATGATAGTATAATTCGATCAGCCACGATATAACTCTCTTTTCCAATCAGACTTAGTATCCTTTCAATTGACTTGTCACTTTATTCACTTTGCCACAATCACTATTTTCCAGGCCACCACTTAACATCAGGGACAATCTCCATCCAAGCATAACATTTCTAACATTCGATCAAGGGTCTAACTAGCCAATCATATCAAGGTTTCACAACAACAATCATTTTCCTTCCCAAATCCAACAACATTTTTCACCGAGGCAATTCATCTTTTCTAAAAGGTACAATCCAACATCACCAGCTATCGATTATCCGAGTCAGGGTATAATTCTATGCAACAGTCAAGGTTAACCCAGCTACCCGACTATAGATACTTATCCAACATTTTCCGTCATGAGCAGTCAATTCCATCTCATATAATAATTCACTATTCGATACATACAAATCAAGTCTCATCCCACGATTCCATTTTCCGTTATAGGCCGACACATAATTCTCAAGGGTCAAACATCTCTAAGGTTCATATTAGAGCATATACTTACAACTTATCATTCTTAGATCATACTCATCACCATCTCTCGTTCAATGCCACAAGGTCATTCTATGGGTCGCCAACGGCCATCTATTATTCGGTCCAGTCTCAATGGTTAGCTATACCGACAGCTATACCTAATCATTCAGGTGACTCCCCTAGAGCGGACGGCTACTAGGATTATACTAGTTTCTGCTTCTTAGGGCCAACAAGCAACCGGCAGTTCTAAGGAACTCTATTCAAACCTATGGGTATCAATTCAGTCTGAATAATGAATCGCCAATTGGGCTAAGCCAGCAATTGGTAAATCATCAACTGGTCGCTAGGGTCAAGTCTATCTATTCAGGGTCTTCCTCAAGGAAATAATTCCCACAGAGGCTCATTCTAGACTTACCCAACAATCGACTAAAATCGATCTATCAACATTACGGTCAATTCCAAATCCGACATGCGATATTCATCGTTCTAATAATCCATCAAGTAAATTTTCAATGATTCAATTTCTGGTCCAATTCCTTCGTACCCACATAAACCCATAACTAAGGTTAACTATTCAAGGGTCATCGATTCCGATAGTTTTAATATAACTATAGAATCATACTATTCGGTCTGTATGACAAGGTTGCACCACTAAGTCATAAGCCAACAATCTATATCCCAACCAACAATCACCTATATCGACATTATCCAACACGTTTGAAATTTCTTGTTCCCATTCGTTTCTCAATCATTAAACTCTCTTACGGGCATTCTTAAATTTTGTTCCTTTTCCAGCCGTCAAAATCTTATATGGACATTCTTAAAATTCTCTACCTCAAGGGTCCAGTAGTTCATTCCATTCAATCTGATAATTCATGTATCAATTAACCATCCTCTATGCAACACAAGGATTCAGGGTTGCTACTTGTCACTTTTCTGGTACCATTCAATTCTTGAGCATATATGCGCATAAGCAACGAATATCCTTTGGTGATCTAGATGGGTTAACATCTATTACACCTTAGGGTCAAGGCACAAATCTCTAATATTCCTTTGGTCACCGACAACTTTTTCCAAAACTTTCATCTTAGCAATCAACATTGTATTAGCCACAAATAATTTGCATCCAACCAATCGAAATCAACATTCAGATATTCTAAGCCACAACATTCTCTAGCCAAATCCATTTACTCATAGCATACTAACGGTCTTACTAGTCTGAGTCAGCACTCGACTAAACAATTTCTAACCAAAGCCACCTGTTATAATTTTCGACAATCTCGCTATCCAACATAATATCACCGTCAAGGGACACTCGAGTCATCTAGCCACAATACATGACTTCCAGCTAAGTCTCGGCACTATCCAGTACTCACAGATAGTCTCACTGCTATTCCATGGAAAGGGTCAACATACATCTCGTTCTGAGGTGGTAGAGGCAATATACCACTCAGAAATGAAGCCATCCTTAAACAATACCAACTCAATTCTATTCCAGACATTCGTGATCTATGATGATCACAACACTTAGCCAACATCTCGGGGTCTCAATAGTATAAGCCAACATTCTTAGCGTCTCTAAAGCACTTAGCAACACACATGAGTCAATTCACCAGTTCTGTCAAACTCATCCATCAACTATTTCATTCACAATTCTTTTCCAACATCACATGCAATTCTCATCTTGTCGCAGCATACATAGCCACCTTTCTTTTATTCCCGCATTCCAAACAACATTCACAATATAGCATACTATGGCATCGAGTCATTGTTAGGTTATTTGTGTCCAAACCAACAACAATCATTCATTTAGGGGCATCACATTGTATATAGACTTATTGTATAGAACATCCAGTGAACAGCCAAGAGGGTCAATGAACTTTCAAGTACAGATAACATAAGGATGATTACCGGACAACAATAGCATAATCGCGAAAGCAATCTTTGATTTAATCACGGAAGCAACGTTGAGTGATCGCGGAAGCAACTTTAGTCAATCATCGATGCAACTTTGATTTGAAATGAATCAAAGAAGAGACCAAGGACGTAAAGCCGTGCTCTGATACCAATTTGTCACGCCCCGATTCATAGAGTCATTTATTCACATATTTTATCTCTTGGAATCGATCGTCCTCGCTTGGGCGTGATGCCGTACAAGTCTGGTATTGCACTTGTACAAGGCAAAGATGGTACATACTCGATTATTCTTCAAATAGGAACACATCGCAGCGGCAGAAGCAGATAAATTGAATTTAGTGAGGACAATCTTTCTCATTGAATAGAAGTACATCACTTCTTTATAGCAGCGGAGAAAAAAAGTAACTTAAAGCCACACAGAGATATATAGAACTTTATTTCTCTTTATTAATAGTTGAAGAAGAGTACAAGACTTGTATTGAAGTACAATGATTACAGCACATCTCTCTTTACATTGGAAACCAACTGAACAATGCTATACAACTTACATTTGATATTTGGATACAATGGATGACAACTCGATATACCGACTTGGCTCACAATCTCACTGGTACAACTGATTACAATGTTCCATACATTATGCCCTTTATAAACAGAAGACATCATCTTGTACAAGGAGAGCTTCTGTATGCCCAACAAATCTTCGATGCCGCGGAACCAATCAAGCCAATCTTCGTGTGTAGAATATTCCAAGCAAGAGCACCTGCCCACAAAACGTGGGTCAGCACATCATCTATGTACTGGCGAGTAGAATCCAACCCACTCGCATAAACCAACATTTAAAGTGATCATTTAAGCAAACATTTATTAGAATGGTCTTTCTACTTGGGGCCTAGCATCAGTTTACAGTTCATGGGCAATAATCAGAGTGAAGCATGTAAACATATTCTTTTTAACATTCATGTGGACATATCTTTTTAACATTCTTGGTGTTATCATGCAAAGGCATCATTGAGGCATACTAGGTATTATCATGAAAAGGCATCATTGAGGCATCGTTAACATTAGCATCTTAAACATGTTATAACAGTTATCACTTGAAGCATCACTTAGCATGTATGTTGTGTTTGAGCAATATTTAGCAAGGCATCTTTCTTAGCATACTGAACTTAACATGTTAAGCAGGATCTCATACTGAAAGGCTACATACAGCATCATCAAACTTATTTGGAACGTAAGCATGCAAGTTAAACCAACACATATATTGAATTATCATATTTAAGTGATTTCTTACCGATAGCCGACTCCCTCATACCTGCATCAAATACAGGTTAGCTGATATACTTACTCTGCCTGCATAAGACATTCATTAGCATGCATCCTGACTACATGGTCACTGGTGTTTAACCATACGGACATTGCCATATAGGTCTTCATTGGTAATGCGATGACTCCAGAGAAGGTAGCTAGCCCCAAAGGATGCCTCACAAAACCCGTGCCCCTACTGGCACGCCAATGTTTTCTCCTAGGCCGGATCGGTCGCCCTAACGTCCCGGGGTACCGTCCGAGAAAACATATCCCCATCACTTATGCATAAGTTGTCCTATGACCATGCGAATGCGTGTCCAACTCAATCGTGAACATAAAATGCATGGTAAAATATTGAAGTAAAGACAACAGTGCATCATCATTTATCTCATTCAAGTCATGTTCAATGACTCATTCATTCCCAACATTACCATCATTTCATTTGGTGATCTCAACGATCCCAAGCCTCATCAATTCTCATTCATTGCTTCATTGCAACATTTCTCATTTGTTCCTTCTAAGGAGGAACAACAGTATTCATTCATTTGAAAGGGACCTGTAGCATTTCATTCATTTCATAGGGACAATAGCATATTCAATTCTTTTCTCATGTATTATTTATGCAGCATCTCATTATTCAAGTGATTCATTCATTTCATCGATCTTAAGCATAAGGGACATTATCAATTCAATCTCAGGCATCATGTTACATTAGCAGTTCGAGTGTGATTCGTTCAGCAATTCAAAGTTCATGTGTTATTCATTCAATGATTTCCAGCATATGAATCTCTATCAATTTAGCAACTAAAGCATCGCATCACAATTATTCAATATTCAAGGTAAGAGACATTAGGGACATATTCATAGCATCACATTATTCCATTTATTAAGCATGCGGGAATAAGGAGGAAGGAGGACAGTTCCACTTGCCTTATATAACGGTCTTCCTGCTCCAATCTCATCAAGCATAGCTCCACCAGCGAGCCACATTCCAATACCCATTCCATCTAGCCAGCTAAGAAAGACTGCATCAGTCTCAATTCTCCTGATCTCCAACATAAGTCACGGTCCAACGTTCTGATCCCATCCAACAAGCCAACCAAATGCCTCGTGCAGAGCGGGGCATTACAATTGTTGGCCCAATGATTGTATCATGTTTTTGAATATGATTAATCTGTTAAGTTTAGCATTTCATTATCACTAATCTTTGTACTATCACTATAGCTTTTCTACTTATACTTATACCTTTGGTGATATGTGCTTATTGTTTTACATATTAGTGATATGAGTTTTCATTATATATATCTTAAATTTAATTGAGTTACCAAAATCAAAACTATGTTTTGATTATGGTTATTCAATTAAGTTTAGCATTATGATATCACTAATATTTATGCTATCACTATAGCTCTTATACTTAAACTTAGCATTGTCCTATCGTGCTTTATCTTATCATATTTGCTACATGTATATTGCTTTGTTCGTCTAACATGTACATGCAGAAAAGCAATAAGCAAGATCAATGTGGACATATGCAATGAAAAAATTATGGTGGGCCAAAGACGACGGATCCCACATGATTTCTCTGAACCATCCGACGACATCTCCAGAGCCACACACTCGGGAGTTCCGCTGCCCGGTCAGCGGACGGGGGTCGAGGGGGCAGCGCCCCTCGTCGGGGGTTCGGGTGCGAAGCCCCCGAAAGGTATTCAGTTTTCACAAACTGAATATCTTTGGACAATTGCCGCCAAGGGAAAAGCCATCTCCTATCAAAGGAAGAAGCCAAGCCATGCCATTATCATTTCAAGACTCTGAAGAAGCCTACACCTGCCTAAGTATATCTGGAGTCTGTAATGAGTCTTAGGAATAATTGTAAACACAAGAAATGTATGGCAAAATCGAAAGCTAGGATAGAAATTAGCCCAGGATCATTTTCGGATAGAAATCGGCATACCGACAGTATTTCGGTCTATACCGACGGTATACCGATTTTGTTCACAGAAAGTTTCTGTCTACAAAATCGGCATACCGACGGAATACCGATCTATACCGACGGTATACCGATTCAGTAACGTTGAAATTCCAACGGTCGGATTTCGACCATTTAATGATCCCAACGGCTATATTTCTAGCCGTTGCTTTCCAGATCGGCATACCGACGGTATACCGACGGTATACCGATTATTGACTGAAAAGTTGCCTTTGAGCTCTTTTCAATGCTTGGTTATAAATAGCCTTGAACCCCTTCATTCAAGGTTGTTGCTTTGAGCCTAAAAATTTCTAAACCACCAAAGCCTATCCACAAACAACTCTACAAAGCTTTCATTTGCCATCCACAAATTGTGTTAGAGTTATTGAGTTGAAAAGTGAGATCTTCATCTTATTGTATAAGGAGATCAAAACCTATTGTGAAAGGTTGAAGTTGGAGAGTCTTCGGATCCAAACTCTCGGTTGAAGTTGGAGAGTCTTCGTATCCAAACTCTCGGTTGAAGTCGGAAAGGCCTTCGGACTAAAGCTCTCGTGTAAGAAGTTTGCGAGTTCTTCGGATCCAAACTCGTGTTGAAGTTGACGAGTTCTTCGGATCCAAACTCGTGTGTAACTATTTACTCAAATAGTGGATTAAAGCCAGAGAGTTCCGGGACTAGCGTGTCCCTTGGGAGGATACCAGGATATATCGTGTGTAGGTATTGTTATTGCTTCTTCTCTTGCACTTATATTTTTAAATTGTCCATTAGCTTGTGCTAAGTGCTTGATTAGTTAGCTTGACCCTATTCAGCCCCCCCCTCTAGGGTTCCTACAATTGGTATCAGAGCGAGGACTCTATTGTTAGGCTTAACATCCTTAGAGTAGATCCTTGTTAATTTTTCTATAGCATCGTATTTCTCCTCCTCAGATAAAGAGGGTTTTACTTCTAGTACCATGGACAATCATGTTCTTCTAAATGCAAAAAATGCTCTAAGTGGAAAGTCATGGCTAACCAACCTTAGAGATTCTTGATGACCTTCCATTCTACAAATGAAGAACTTTCAGAAAATGTTATTCATTTAGAAGAATCTAATGAGTTTTTGATAAATGAAAACAATGATTTATTATCTAGACTTGATTCTCAAAACTCATCTTGTATTTCTTTAAAGAGTTTGAATGAGGCTTTAATTTTGAAAATCAAATCTCTTTCCTCATCAATAGAAGATCTTAAGAGGCAAACACACGAGCTAAATCATTTGCATGATTCTTCTATTTACTCTTTAAAGAAACAAAATGATGATTTTATTTCTAGAATTGCTTTATTTGAAAAAGAGAATTATGCTTTAAATGCTAAATTTGATTCTCTTACTTTTTTGCATGCTGATTTGCTATTAGAACATGATATTTTTAAGACCAAATTCATGCATGCTCACTCTAGAGATATTCATCATTCTAGTGTGTCACATGTTCATAATTATACTCATTCCGATACATGTGCACACACTAGTATTAGGTGCTTCTATTGCTCTCGCATTGGACACATGAGCTTAACTTATCCTATTCGTAGGTGTTTTTCTACCAATGCTAGAGTAAATAGTATATGGGTCCCTAAAGCTAACAAATGTGGATCCAAGTTTATTTGGATACCAAAGTCTTCGCCTAATGTTGTAGGTGGAGCTTCTTATATCGGGACATAGCACCAAGGAGCGTGTTGGTGGTTGCAAAGCTCAAAGGTCATCTTCCAAGTAATTGTACCAACACAAGCGTGGCCACTAGAGCCACTTTGGTAACATGCTAAACGATTCTCTTTAAATTTTTTATTTTTGTAGAATCTAGCATGTTTCTCTTAATGTCTTGCTACTAGCTCACATTGATATCCTTTAGTTGCCTTTTATATAAATCAATATGAGATATAATACTAGCATGTTTAGTTAATTTTCTTATTAATTCTTTTATCTAGCATGACTAGTTACTCGGCTTAAATGATTAGTTCACACTATGTAGTTTATCACTCATTTTTGCATGTTCGTTATTCTTAATCTTTATTTATAAAGCATGCATATCACTCTAGTCCATAGGAGCTTGGTTTTGATTTGAGTTAATATGATTTTAACTCTCCGTCTTTAATGTTTTTGAGATAGTTATCTTTTTGTCGATTTGTTTTTAATATGTCATATTTACATTAATCGGTATTTGTGAATATATGTGTTTAGCACAAGCTTCTTATTACTTGACAAGTATACACTTATGCTTCCATTTTAACCTTGTGCTTATATAATATATTCATTATTGATTCTCATCTTTTATTTTGATTAAACCTCTTATGAATCAATTATGTCTTTGCCTAATAAAGCTTATTTATATGTGTTACATTCATTAAGGATACATGACTATATTCATTAAATTTTCATTTATATGTAGATCATGTATTTCTTATATTGATATATATATTTTTTGTATAAATATCTTTATGTTGGCATATGAGTTAAGCTAAAGTTTTATATGACTTGAAGATTATTTAATTATACTGGTTACCTTCAAACTTGTGCTTATCTCATACTTTAGCTATTGATTCCTTTGACCAAATTTGTGCTTCTTGAATCTATTAGCTTATTCCTTAAAGTCTTCTTTTGATGATATCTTTTTGACTTTTTGGTTGGCATTATGGATACATGTTCTCAATTGATTTTTGATCTTTTCATGTATGCCTATTCGTGATATGTATAGTTCATATATATAAATGATTCCTAACTTTTGATATTTATTTGTTTTATTCCTTTAAGTTAGGATGTGAGAGAAAATATTTATTAATATCTTGCTCTTGACTAATTATGGATGTTCTATTAAGGATCACATAGTTTTGTGCTTTACCTTGCATGTAAAATTTACCTTCTTAATTAGTGCACATTTTTTAGTTTGTATCTTTATAATTTACTATGGTGCACTATAAAAGCTCTTTGAAAAATGTACTCCTTGATATCTTTAGCACATTTAGCTTTCTTGATCTTAATAATCTTTCATTGCTCATTCCTTGGACACTATGCTTTCTTAAAATTATTGTTGCCCAATGATGCTTTTGTAGCACACGAGAATACATGTAATTGTTACATCATATTTCTCATGACTTTAGCTACTATGGTTTGAGCTTTTATGTTGAGATCTTCTATTTCTAGAGAATACATTTATGTCATAATGGCTATAATATTTTGCATTATCTAGATCGATCAATTATTTTATTATCCTGGACCAATCTCAATACTTGCCAAAGAGATTTATTTTATTATTTTTATGAATATCTTTTCATCCATATTTTGATAAGAGTTAGTTCATTTTTTTTGCTATCTTCTTGCTCTTATCATTGCTTAGTAAAGAGTCTATAAATCATTTTGATCATTCAAAATGTATGCCCTTAATCGTGAACTCTATGCTTAAGCAAGTATCTTTAGTGTTTGTGACTTAAAATTTAATGAGCACTTTTATCTTGTTAATGACTTACCTTATTAATCTTAATTAGTTATGTAACTTGCTTAGTTATGATATATTATTAAGCTCTATAATTTTGGTTCACTTACACACATCTAGCTATCTTCCTATACTTCAATCTATATATGATATGCTAGTTTACAAAAATAAGATTTGTGATATGCTTGCTCTCTAAAATTAGTTTAACAAATATTGATTTAATCGTGTTTCATTTGAGGGTTGTGATTCCTTAAGTTAACTTCCTTCCATACTAGTCATTAGTTAGCATCTCTTAAATTTTTCTCTTTTTCGAGTCATAATTTCATCATATTATCTTATTACATCTCTTTAGATTAAATTTATAATCATTTAAATAAGATCGACTCTTTTCCATATTCTTCATTGATTTGTAAGATTCTTTATAAATATGGACTTCTAATTTTCTCTTGATGAGATTTATTGTTGGATCATAACTATTCATTTGTTTTCTTTATGAGTGATCCAAATGGTTGAGTAGTCCTATATTATCAAGTTATGCGATAATCAGTTAATTCATTACTCCACTTTAACTACTCATGGATTATCACATATGGACCTTTGCTATTTGAACTTTATGAGTTATTCATCTATCTTAGCAAGGTTTGAATTTTACTCGTTGATTGGTACATATGTGGTAAAGCATACCTAGTCCATGCAAAGTATTAAATTGGTTGATTTTTTATATTTGATAATCATGGACATGATATTTGTGTTTTATTTTTACTTATTTTGTGCTATATTTGTCTATCATCATGATTGTTCTTAATTGACTTTATTTTTTTTCATAATGATATTTTCTCAAAAGATAACATATATTGATATATCATATTTAAATATGAGATCCTTCTATATAGACTAATGTATGCCATCTTTTGATTATATGTGCTTAATTGGAATATTCTTTTGATTTTTCATCTTTAGCGGCTATTAATTGGATCTCCTCTTGACTAAAGATGATATTATTCGTCTTTTGACGATATTGTAGCCTTATATGCATTGAGCAAGGGGGAGAAATCCATAGTTGATTTACCCCCAAATCTTTTAGTTATATATTTTATGCTATAAGTGCTTTGGAACTATATACGCATATTTTGAGGGGGAGCAAATCAATTGATTCAATTTATTTATACCCTTTAATATGTCGTATATCTAGTTCATCATGGACCCATATTTCTTCAATTTCATATCCTATTATTGTGGTCATGATAATTCTATTTTGTGAAGGATTTATGAGAGTTTGTGCGATTGTCTTTATTATCTTGACTCTTTCTTTTATATGAGTTAAATATGTCATCTTGTTAAATATTAACTTTCATATCTTATCTTGATGACTATTGTGCTTTCATTAATTTGGCTTTCCTTATACGCTTAATTGTTTTGGCTTTTTCTTGTTGAGGACTTATCCAAGACTCATGATTTATATCAACATTAGTAGTACTTTGAGGGGGAGCATTCAAGTCGACTGAATTTCTCCTTCTCAAGTATTTTTCTCCTTTACCTTCATGTTTTATCTAAAGGGTATTCATATAGCTTGATAAGGTAATTGAGTTCAAATGCATGAACTTGGGTAAGCAAATAGATTTTGCATATAAAGAGATTATTTTATATCAATTGCTCTATTTCACTGATCATTCATTATTTGCTCCACTATTTATTTGTGGACAATTTTGACTTTTAAATGGCTTTTTGATCAATGTTTCAAGTTTATATTTCAATTGGTATTAAGTTTATATCTTCCAACTATCTCAATTGGTATTTCTTTAATATCAATTACTTTGCAATTATCTAATCCTCATGGGCTTTCGACTGAAATCCTTGATTGAAATCTTTTATTTCAATTGGTATATCGCTTCCTTCCAAAATTAGAGTTTTAATTCATATAATATTATGTTTTGGAGTTTCTTGCTTGGATATCAAGTTGGTAAAACTATTTTTTTGACTGTTTATCAATTTTATTTGTTTTACCAACTATATTGTGTTTTGACAAGTTATTTTCTATTTGGCATTCTACATTTGATATGTAGTTTCTATACTTGTCTTTACACACTTCTCCCATTGTTCTTCATTTAGTATTTCTTGATCATGATTGTCTATGCCTTCCTCATGCTCTGGTTTATGTACTTAAGATTGATTTTCTTTTATCTTTTAGTATGGGGGAGCTTATTTTTGATCATGTCAAAGGGGGAGAAGTAAGTTTAAGTGGGGTAGAAGTAATCTAAGTGAGTGGTATGCTTTCAGTGATATTGCTTATGTCTTTCGTATATTAGTGATACATGCATCTATTATGTCCATACTAAACTTAATCGATTTGCCATAATAAAAAATGAGGAGATTGTTGGCCCGATGATTGTATCATGTTTTTGAATATGGTTAATCTGTTAAGTTTAGCATTTCATTATCACTAATCTTCGTACTATCACTATAGCTTTTCTACTTATACTTATACCTTTGGTGATATGTGCTTATTGTTTTACATATTAGTGATATGAGTTTTCATTATATATATCTTAAATTTAATTGAGTTACCAAAATCAAAACTATGTTTTGATTATGGTTATTCAATTAAGTTTAACATTATGATATCACTATAGTTCTTATACTTAAACTTAGCATTGTCCTATCGTGCTTTATCTTATCATATTTGCTACATGTATATTGCTTTGTTCGTCTAACATGTACATGCAGAAAAGCAATAAGCAAAATCAATTGGACATATGCAATAAAGAAATCATGGTGGGCCAAAGACGACGGATCCCACAAGATTTCTCTGAACCATCCGACGTCATCTCCGGAGCCACGCACTCGGGGGTTCCGCTGTCCGGTCAGCGGACGGGGGTCGAGGGGGCAGCGTGTAGTGCCCCGTCCCGCTCAGTCAATCGGCAGAATCAAAACGCCAACGGCGTTCGGACTTAGCCTTGCAACGGCTACTCGGAGATATTGCTCGGTCGAGGCGGCCGCTCGCTCAGGTGGGGTAGTTTCGGTGAACTTGCCTCATCTTTGCCTTCACATAATAAATCGCGTGTTTCAACTTGCACAAGTAGGCTTAATAATAAAAGCTACGAATCCACATAGCTAAGGGAATAATCCCGATGGACCGAATCGAGTTAGAACATGGAAAACGTCCCACGGTCGGCTTAGAGCTGGTGCACGGCGTGCTTTGAAAATAACACTCGGTCCTTCGTCCCGTGGCTTGGGAGAAGGAAAGTTGGCCTTCGACACAAAGTTATGAAATAGCCTAAGTCATAGGCGTCGTCTGCGTGAATGCTTGTTAAAGCATGCACGGTCCCGTCGAATTGTCCCGACACTTGAGTTGGCCTAAGTCATAAGCGTCGCCCGCGTAAATGCTCGACAAAGCATGCACGTTTCCATAACGCAAGGCTTGGCATAGCCTTTGCTCGTCCCTTGAGTCAAGTTATAGGCTCGATTAAGTTAGGCAAAGTTACGCCGATCGACCTAAGTCATTTCTAGTGCTGTCCCGCTCTTTCTGCGGTTGTCAAGTTAAATAGTCCCACGATCCCAAGGCCCGTCATATGAAGTATGACTTGGGCGATAGCGTCGCGTAGATCGGAAGTCGGTTTGAGACACGATGGCACGGTCCTAGAGTTTTAAGGCATGGGCCACGGTTGATTAATTGAGTTTGGAAAATGTCCAAACAGTTGTTCTTGAGTTGAGTGAAATGATAGGGCAAGAAAGAAAGAAGAATGCTCACGACTGGGTCGTTGAGGCAAGAAAGAAGAGTGCTCGCGACTACGGGTCGTTGAGGCAAAATCTCAGATGTGAGTAGTATTGAATTTATCCCTGAAGAGATGGTAACTGTAATGCCCCGCTCTGCACGAGGCATTTGGTTGGCTTGTTGGATGGGATCAGAACGTTGGACCGTGACTTATGTTGGAGATCAGGAGAATTGAGACTGATGCAGTCTTTCTTAGCTGGCTAGATGGAATGGGTATTGGAATGTGGCTCGCTGGTGGAGCTATGCTTGATGAGATTGGAGCAGGAAGACCGTTATATAAGGCAAGTGGAACTGTCCTCCTTCCTCCTTATTCCCGCATGCTTAATAAATGGAATAATGTGATGCTATGAATATGTCCCTAATGTCTCTTACCTTGAGTATTGAATAATTGTGATGCGATGCTTTAGTTGCTAAATTGATAGAGATTCATATGCTGGAAATCATTGAATGAATAACACATGAACTTTGAATTGCTGAACGAATCACACTCGAACTGCTAATGTAACATGATGCCTGAGATTGAATTGATAATGTCCCTTATGCTTAAGATCGATGAAATGAATGAATCACTTGAATAATGAGAAGCTGCATAAATAATACATGAGAAAAGAATTGAATATGCTATTGTCCCTATGAAATGAATGAAATGCTACAGGTCCCTTTCAAATGAATGAATACTGTTGTTCCTCCTTAGAAGGAACAAATGAGAAATGTTGCAATGAAGCAATGAATGAGAATTGATGAGGCTTGGGATCGTTGAGATCACCAAATGAAATGATGGTAATGTTGGGAATGAATGAGTCATTGAACATGACTTGAATGAGATAAATGATGATGCACTGTTGTCTTTACTTCAATATTTTACCATGCATTTTATGTTCACGATTGAGTTGGACACGCATTCGCATGGTCATAGGACAACTTATGCATAAGTGATGGGGATATGTTTTCTCGGACGGTACCCCGGGACGTTAGGGCGACCGATCCGGCCTAGGAGAAAACATTGGCGTGCCAGTAGGGGCACGGGTTTTGTGAGGCATCCTTTGGGGCTAGCTACCTTCTCTGGAGTCATCGCATTACCAATGAAGACCTATATGGCAATGTCCGTATGGTTAAACACCAGTGACCATGTAGTCAGGATGCATGCTAATGAATGTCTTATGCAGGCAGAGTAAGTATATCAGCTAACCTGTATTTGATGCAGGTATGAGGGAGTCGGCTATCGGTAAGAAATCACTTAAATATGATAATTCAATATATGTGTTGGTTTAACTTGCATGCTTACGTTCCAAATAAGTTTGATGATGCTGTATGTAGCCTTTCAGTATGAGATCCTGCTTAACATGTTAAGTTCAGTATGCTAAGAAAGATGCCTTGCTAAATATTGCTCAAACACAACATACATGCTAAGTGATGCTTCAAGTGATAACTGTTATAACATGTTTAAGATGCTAATGTTAACGATGCCTCAATGATGCCTTTTCATGATAATACCTAGTATGCCTCAATGATGCCTTTGCATGATAACACCAAGAATGTTAAAAAGATATGTCCACATGAATGTTAAAAAGAATATGTTTACATGCTTCACTCTGATTATTGCCCATGAACTGTAAACTGATGCTAGGCCCCAAGTAGAAAGACCATTCTAATAAATGTTTGCTTAAATGATCACTTTAAATGTTGGTTTATGCGAGTGGGTTGGATTCTACTCGCCAGTACATAGATGATGTGCTGACCCACGTTTGTGGGCAGGTGCTCTTGCTTGGAATATTCTACACACGAAGATTGGCTTGATTGGTTCCGCGGCATCGAAGATTTGTTGGGCATACAGAAGCTCTCCTTGTACAAGATGATGTCTTCTGTTTATAAAGGGCATAATGTATGGAACATTGTAATCAGTTGTACCAGTGAGATTGTGAGCCAAGTCGGTATATCGAGTTGTCATCCATTGTATCCAAATATCAAATGTAAGCTGTATAGCATTGTTCAGTTGGTTTCCAATGTAAAGAGAGATGTGCTGTAATCATTGTACTTCAATACAAGTCTTGTACTCTTCTTCAACTATTAATAAAGAGAAATAAAGTTCTATATATCTCTGTGTGGCTTTAAGTTACTTTTTTTCTCCGCTGCTATAAAGAAGTGATGTACTTCTATTCAATGAGAAAGATTGTCCTCACTAAATTCAATTTATCTGCTTCTGCCGCTGCGATGTGTTCCTATTTGAAGAATAATCGAGTATGTACCATCTTTGCCTTGTACAAGTGCAATACCAGACTTGTACGGCATCACGCCCAAGCGAGGACGATCGATTCCAAGAGATAAAATATGTGAATAAATGACTCTATGAATCGGGGCGTGACAAATTGGTATCAGAGCACGGCTTTACGTCCTTGGTCTCTTCTTTGATTCATTTCAAATCAAAGTTGCATCGATGATTGACTAAAGTTGCTTCCGCGATCACTCAACGTTGCTTCCGTGATTAAATCAAAGATTGCTTCCGCGATTATGCTATTGTTGTCCGGTAATCATCCTTATGTTATCTGTACTTGAAAGTTCATTGACCCTCTTGGCTGTTCACTGGATGTTCTATACAATAAGTCTATATACAATGTGATGCCCCTAAATGAATGATTGTTGTTGGTTTGGACACAAATAACCTAACAATGACTCGATGCCATAGTATGCTATATTGTGAATGTTGTTTGGAATGCGGGAATAAAAGAAAGGTGGCTATGTATGCTGCGACAAGATGAGAATTGCATGTGATGTTGGAAAAGAATTGTGAATGAAATAGTTGATGGATGAGTTTGACAGAACTGGTGAATTGACTCATGTGTGTTGCTAAGTGCTTTAGAGACGCTAAGAATGTTGGCTTATACTATTGAGACCCCGAGATGTTGGCTAAGTGTTGTGATCATCATAGATCACGAATGTCTGGAATAGAATTGAGTTGGTATTGTTTAAGGATGGCTTCATTTCTGAGTGGTATATTGCCTCTACCACCTCAGAACGAGATGTATGTTGACCCTTTCCATGGAATAGCAGTGAGACTATCTGTGAGTACTGGATAGTGCCGAGACTTAGCTGGAAGTCATGTATTGTGGCTAGATGACTCGAGTGTCCCTTGACGGTGATATTATGTTGGATAGCGAGATTGTCGAAAATTATAACAGGTGGCTTTGGTTAGAAATTGTTTAGTCGAGTGCTGACTCAGACTAGTAAGACCGTTAGTATGCTATGAGTAAATGGATTTGGCTAGAGAATGTTGTGGCTTAGAATATCTGAATGTTGATTTCGATTGGTTGGATGCAAATTATTTGTGGCTAATACAATGTTGATTGCTAAGATGAAAGTTTTGGAAAAAGTTGTCGGTGACCAAAGGAATATTAGAGATTTGTGCCTTGACCCTAAGGTGTAATAGATGTTAACCCATCTAGATCACCAAAGGATATTCGTTGCTTATGCGCATATATGCTCAAGAATTGAATGGTACCAGAAAAGTGACAAGTAGCAACCCTGAATCCTTGTGTTGCATAGAGGATGGTTAATTGATACATGAATTATCAGATTGAATGGAATGAACTACTGGACCCTTGAGGTAGAGAATTTTAAGAATGTCCATATAAGATTTTGACGGCTGGAAAAGGAACAAAATTTAAGAATGCCCGTAGAGAGTTTAATGATTGAGAAACGAATGGGAACAAGAAATTTCAAACGTGTTGGATAATGTCGATATAGGTGATTGTTGGTTGGGATATAGATTGTTGGCTTATGACTTAGTGGTGCAACCTTGTCATACAGACCGAATAGTATGATTCTATAGTTATATTAAAACTATCGGAATCGATGACCCTTGAATAGTTAACCTTAGTTATGGGTTTATGTGGGTACGAAGGAATTGGACCAGAAATTGAATCATTGGAAATTTACTTGATGGATTATTAGAACGATGAATATCGCATGTCGGATTTGGAATTGACCGTAATGTTGATAGATCGATTTTAGTCGATTGTTGGGTAAGTCTAGAATGAGCCTCTGTGGGAATTATTTCCTTGAGGAAGACCCTGAATAGATAGACTTGACCCTAGCGACCAGTTGATGATTTACCAATTGCTGGCTTAGCCCAATTGGCGATTCATTATTCAGACTGAATTGATACCCATAGGTTTGAATAGAGTTCCTTAGAACTGCCGGTTGCTTGTTGGCCCTAAGAAGCAGAAACTAGTATAATCCTAGTAGCCGTCCGCTCTAGGGGAGTCACCTGAATGATTAGGTATAGCTGTCGGTATAGCTAACCATTGAGACTGGACCGAATAATAGATGGCCGTTGGCGACCCATAGAATGACCTTGTGGCATTGAACGAGAGATGGTGATGAGTATGATCTAAGAATGATAAGTTGTAAGTATATGCTCAATATGAACCTTAGAGATGTTTGACCCTTGAGAATTATGTGTCGGCCTATAGCGGAAAATGGAATCGTGGGATGAGACTTGATTTGTATGTATCGAATAGTGAATTATTATATGAGATGGAATTGACTGCTCATGACGGAAAATGTTGGATAAGTATCTATAGTCGGGTAGCTGGGTTAACCTTGACTGTTGCATAGAATTATACCCTGACTCGGATAATCGATAGCTGGTGATGTTGGATTGTACCTTTTAGAAAAGATGAATTGCCTCGGTGAAAAATGTTGTTGGATTTGGGAAGGAAAATGATTGTTGTTGTGAAACCTTGATATGATTGGCTCTAAGTTAGACCCTTGATCGAATGTTAGAAATGTTATGCTTGGATGGAGATTGTCCCTGATGTTAAGTGGTGGCCTGGAAAATAGTGATTGTGGCAAAGTGAATAAAGTGATAAGTCAATTGAAAGGATACTAAGTCTGATTGGAAAAGAGAGATATCGTGGCTGATCGAATTATACTATCATGGAAGTTGGTTGAAGTACATATGTTTTGGGGACGCCTAAAATATGTGTATGGATACAGCCGAAGTGATAGGTTGCGACTGAGATAATGTTGTTGGAAGAATTTATCGCACTAACGCAGACTTTGGCTGAAATGCATATATTTTGGGGACGCCTGAAATATGTGTATGGATCCAAATGAAGTGATGTGTTGCGACCAAGATAGAATGCAAGAAAAATTGGTGAATCAATGAGAATTGCAAGTATTTGGAAAAAGAGATAGAGATTGAATCGTTGATTGATTAAAATGATATTGGACAGCTATTTTGAAATGACCGAGTGGGCTGAATGAATATTGAATTGAAGCTGAATGAGTAACTCATTGTGATTAAGTGAATCTAGTAGATGAGTTGTTTTCTTAAGTTTCGAGGACGAAACTTTTTCTGAGTGGTATATTATGTAATGCCCCGCTCTGCACGAGGCATTTGGTTGGCTTGTTGGATGGGATCAGAACGTTGGACCGTGACTTATGTTGGAGATCAGGAGAATTGAGACTGATGCAGTCTTTCTTAGCTGGCTAGATGGAATGGGTATTGGAATGTGGCTCGCTGGTGGAGCTATGCTTGATGAGATTGGAGCAGGAAGACCGTTATATAAGGCAAGTGGAACTGTCCTCCTTCCTCCTTTTCCGCATGCTTAATAAATGGAATAATGTGATGCTATGAATATGTCCCTAATGTCTCTTACCTTGAATATTGAATAATTGTGATGCGATGCTTTAGTTGCTAAATTGATAGAGATTCATATGCTGGAAATCATTGAATGAATAACACATGAACTTTGAATTGCTGAACGAATC
The DNA here is from genome assembly GCA_029216955.1 of Iris pallida. Lineage (NCBI taxonomy): Eukaryota > Viridiplantae > Streptophyta > Magnoliopsida > Asparagales > Iridaceae > Iris > Iris pallida. Next base: position 2,165,227 of record JANAVB010044620.1, on the reverse strand, counting down.
ACACTCGAACTGCTAATGTAACATGATGCCTGAGATTGAATTGATAATGTCCCTTATGCTTAAGATCGATGAAATGAATGAATCACTTGAATAATGAGATGCTGCATAAATAATACATGAGAAAAGAATTGAATATGCTATTGTCCCTATGAAATGAATGAAATGCTACAGGTCCCTTTCAAATGAATGAATACTGTTGTTCCTCCTTAGAAGGAACAAATGAGAAATGTTGCAATGAAGCAATGAATGAGAATTGATGAGGCTTGGGATCGTTGAGATCACCAAATGAAATGATGGTAATGTTGGGAATGAATGAGTCATTGAACATGACTTGAATGAGATAAATGATGATGCACTGTTGTCTTTACTTCAATATTTTACCATGCATTTTATGTTCACGATTGAGTTGGACACGCATTCGCATGGTCATAGGACAACTTATGCATAAGTGATGGGGATATGTTTTCTCGGACGGTACCCCGGGACGTTAGGGCGACCGATCCGGCCTAGGAGAAAACATTGGCGTGCCAGTAGGGGCACGGGTTTTGTGAGGCATCCTTTGGGGCTAGCTACCTTCTCTGGAGTCATCGCATTACCAATGAAGACCTATATGGCAATGTCCGTATGGTTAAACACCAGTGACCATGTAGTCAGGATGCATGCTAATGAATGTCTTATGCAGGCAGAGTAAGTATATCAGCTAACCTGTATTTGATGCAGGTATGAGGGAGTCGGCTATCGGTAAGAAATCACTTAAATTGATAATTCAATATATGTGTTGGTTTAACTTGCATGCTTACGTTCCAAATAAGTTTGATGATGCTGTATGTAGCCTTTCAGTATGAGATCCTGCTTAACATGTTAAGTTCAGTATGCTAAGAAAGATGTCTTGCAATATTGCTCAAACACAACATACATGCTAAGTGATGCTTGAAGTGATAACTGTTATAACATGTTTAAGATGCTAATGTTAACGATGCCTCAATGATGCCTTTTCATGATAATACCTAGTATGCCTCAATGATGCCTTTGCATGATAACACCAAGAATGTTAAAAAGATATGTCCACATGAATGTTAAAAGAATATGTTTACATGCTTCACTCTGATTATTGCCCATGAACTGTAAACTGATGCTAGGCCCCAAGTAGAAAGACCATTCTAATAAATGTTTGCTTAAATGATCACTTTAAATGTTGGTTTATGCGAGTGGGTTGGATTCTACTCGCCAGTACATAGATGATGTGCTGACCCACGTTTTGTGGGCAGGTGCTCTTGCTTGGAATATTCTACACACGAAGATTGGCTTGATTGGTTCCGCGGCATCGAAGATTTGTTGGGCATACAGAAGCTCTCCTTGTACAAGATGATGTCTTCTGTTTATAAAGGGCATAATGTATGGAACATTGTAATCAGTTGTACCAGTGAGATTGTGAGCCAAGTCGGTATATCGAGTTGTCATCCATTGTATCCAAATATCAAATGTAAGCTGTATAGCATTGTTCAGTTGGTTTCCAATGTAAAGAGAGATGTGCTGTAATCATTGTACTTCAATACAAGTCTTGTACTCTTCTTCAACTATTAATAAAGAGAAATAAAGTTCTATATCTCTGTGTGGCTTTAAGTTACTTTTTTCTCCGCTGCTATAAAGAAGTGATGTACTTCTATTCAATGAGAAAGATTGTCCTCACTAAATTCAATTTATCTGCTTCTGCCGCTGCGATGTGTTCCTATTTGAAGAATAATCGAGTATGTACCATCTTTGCCTTGTACAAGTGCAATACCAGACTTGTACGGCATCACGCCCAAGCGAGGACGATCGATTCCAAGAGATAAAATATGTGAATAAATGACTCTATGAATCGGGGCGTGACAGTAACACTATAGGTACAATGACTGTGTGATTTGAGTCGAGTCTTGCATGGTCATGGACAACTTGTCGACAAGATAGAGTTTTCCCGCACGGCAACCTGTGGCGCCACGGGACCGTTGCGGGCAAAAAGGGAAACAACTATGGCTCTGGGAGCCTAAATAGCTGCGCCTGGGGCAAAGTATTCGGTGGACGCGGATAGGGCTAGCTACCAAAACCGGTCCATCCTATACTCAGCTAAAAAGGAGTCCACCATGGCTCTGGGAGTCAGTGACCAAATCATATAGATGAGTCGGCATGGCGGCAATCCGCGTGAGTGCCTTTGGATTGGGTTGAGTGCTGAATGTGTGTGTACAAGTTAGAGTACAAATGTTTGGGCTTAAGAATGGCTACAACATAGGCGACGTGCTTCGGCACGAGATGTGGCGTCGAGTCTTGAGTTGTCTGCATAAGTGCATAAGTTGGTTGAGTTGTTGATTTTAAGTCGAGAAACCGTCGTAAGGCAAAGTTGGTTGAGCGACACTAAGATTCACGAGTCTTGATTGGGTCGGTTGGTGATCAAAGTAGCACGGGCCGCGAAGCGGCGATATGGTTAAGTCTTAGTGAGTTGCGAGGCATGGCCTCAATATGGATTTCGTAGCACGGTCATATGGAAAATGAGTCTATCGTGTAGCTGCGTCTCTGATTTTGGCCGTAAGGCAAACACGACTTGATAGGTTAACGTTGTTGGCACGAGAAGTGGTCTAAGAACAATGTATGAGTTAACGTTGACATTGCAAGCACGGGATGGTTCTGATACACAAGTTGCGCTAAGGCGCCGGTCCTAAAACTGATCCTAAGGCAAAAGTAGAAAGACAATACAAAAGGGGGCATTGTTGCACAAAGTAAAGTAAACGTGTTGGTTTTGTATGGGTGGGCGAGGAGCTCATTCCACCAGTACAGTTGAGTACTGACACCCACATAGTTTACATGTGCAGGCACAGGTAGAAGCTCGTGGCGCGGAGCTCGCTTGGATGCGTCGAGGCACGGAGTTCCTTGGCGATTCGAAGTGTGCGGCCGCATGGAGACAGACTTATACGGGACATAATGTATGGACATCGCCTTCCAAAGCTTCCGCTGGATCAAGACTTGTAATTGAGAGATGAGAGAGAGCTGAGTGAACTTGTAAAATGTGAGAAGAGTGCGCTTGAGTGATGGTAATATTGGCCTTGCGCCCCCAATGTAACCGTTGTTTCAATATCAATAAAGAGTTTCTTTGAATGACTTATGTTTTGTTATAAATTCCGCTGCTGTTATTCAATGTCTCTGCTTGGGACTTCTGTGCGACGACCCCGTCGCAGCCGCTGAAATCGGCCGTTATGGAACCTGCCTTGCACGAGCGCAATCTAGGCTCGTGCGACATCACGCCTTAGCGTGGACGATCGCTCCTACGGGAGCGGGGCGTGACATAATGGTATCAGAGCACGGCTTTACGTACTTGGACTATCGATTGAATTCTTTAACTCGTTGTTTACGCGAACTCTGAAATTGCTTCCGCAAGTTGATATCGTTGATGCTCTCTCTCTCAATTGTCCCACGGGATGTCCATACAATAAGTCTATCTATTTTGCAAAACATAAGAGAACAGTTTTTGACAACAAAACAAAAAGATGGTTCGCGTAAGCACGGTTGGCTAAGTCGGGCTGGGCATATACACCAAAGTTGCGTCGACCTTAGAAAAGTCGAGTGCGGGATTCAAATTGTGTCGGACGAAAATGAGTTGAACTCGATTGAGTAAGTGAGATGACTATCGATAAGGGTGCTATCGAGGGACGATAACGTCGATGCGATATAGATGAGCGTGCTTGGAAATTGAGGAATGGTTCGAACGGAAAATTTGAAGAAGTGGATTTTGATTCGAATGATAAGTTGAGGATTTGTTGAATGACTTCATCCCTGAGTGGTGTATGCGATAGCCTTAGGGATGTCGATCGATTGATTGAAGAAATTGATGTTGTGAATGATTCGGGGGATAAGCATCGAACTTGAACTTGAATGTCGAGGGGATTATCCAGACGAACGATGGCACAATTCGCACAACTCGAAATTTGGTTGCAAAAGAAGATCGTCAGGTTACGCATATCGTCGATGGTATTGAGGCGTATCAAAGATCGATATGCGATAATTCGGGGGTACTCTGACTCAGCGAATGACGATCGTGCAAGTGTCATTGTTCAGTTGGATGCCATACTTAGGATTTTGATTGAAATGAATGTTGGATGAAAGTGATAGTGTCTTGATGGTTACGCGGATAACCACAACGTCGACATTCTTGTCTTGTGCGAGCGCAACTCCAGCCTCGCACATGCGTCGCGTCGGATTTGAGGCGATCGTTTCGCGTGAGCGCTGACATGGTGATTCATGTCGCGGGAATGATCGAACTCGGAAAAATCAGGACGCGGCAACTTTGATTGTCTCGACTTGTTGGCTTGATGCGAAGAAAAATTCGAGGATGCGAGTACTTGCGATTGATGAATGAATAAAACTTGAGGATTGAGTAGGTCCAATTCGCGCATCAAGAATGAACTAGTCTAGACACAAAACAAGAGTTACATTCCGATGAGGATGACTATCCCGCGGGAGCGTGCATGGTGATTCATGCCCACCGTGGATAATCTGAATCGCGTGAGATTGGGGCGCAACATATTGTTAAGCTAGACGTCCTCATGATCGAATACGTTAATTGGGTTGAATGGCTTAGGGAATATGAAATGTGAATTATGGTTTAGCAATGGATTGTGTCGTAGCGTGCTTGACTTGGAAGGGGTGATAGGAGGATTATGTCGAACGTGTTCGAAGCGATAGACTATACGAAATGGCTTGATGAACGAGTGATATCGATATGTCAGGGAATTGGTTGAAACATGAGTTGTCGTAGGATGGCTTTGTTGAATGACTCGGACCCCGTGCGACCAATGTTGGGATGTGTGTAGGCAATCTATGCTCGAAGTTTAGAAATCGGAGTGATGCGAGCTTGGGTAGAAAACCCCGTACTATCAACTTGGTTTGACCTTAGGATGGGGTCAGCGTTGATATCGTTGTTTGGGAACTATGATTCCAATACTGACGGAAAGATATAGCCTAGCGGTTAGGCAGACGTTCCCGGTACGGAGCGATAGGATTTGTGGAGGCACCACTCGCGAGTATCGGTTGACATGCATGTATATCAGGGACGCTTGAATATGTGCACGATCCGGCCCGAGTGGTGATGGCCGGATTCGCTATCACGAGGCTTGGTTGAAATGCATGTATTTTGGGGACGCCTAAGATATGTGCACGATCCAAACTAAGTGATACGCTGAATCAAGTGAGACATGAGGAATGGAAAAGTGTCGAGGATTTTGAAATTGTATTGAAGGAAAGATCGAGGGTAGCACGAGCGTGGCTCGGATTGAGAAAACGCATAGGCGTAGTGTGTGCGAGAGTCTTGAATGTTGAGTAAAAGTGATAAGTCAATAAGTGTACTCAGTTAGTTTCGAGGACGAAACTTTTTCTGAGTGGTGTATGATGTAGTGCCCCGTCCCGCTCAGTCAATCGGCAGAATCAAAACGCCAACGGCGTTCGGACTTAGCCTTGCAACGGCTACTCGGAGATATTGCTCGGTCGAGGCGACCGCTGCTCAGGTGGGGTAGTTTCGGTGAACTTGCTCATCTTTGCCTTCACATAATAATCGCGTGTTTCAACTTGCACAAGTAGGCTTAATAATAAAAGCTACGAATCCACATAGCTAAGGGAATAATCCCGATGGACCGAATCGAGTTAGAACATGGAAAACGTCCCACGGTCGCTTAGAGCTGGTGCACGGCGTGCTTTGAAAATGACACTCGGTCCTTCGTCCCGTGGTTGGGAGAAGGAAAGTTGGCCTTCGACAAAGTTATGAAATAGCCTAAGTCATAGGCGTCGCCTGCGTGAATGCTTGTTAAAGCATGCACGGTCCCGTCGAATTGTCCCGACACTTGAGTTGGCCTAAGTCATAAGCGTCGCCCGCGTAAATGCTCGACAAAGCATGCACGTTTCCATAACGCAAGGCTTGGCATAGCCTTTGCTCGTCCCTTGAGTCAAGTTATAGGCTCGATTAAGTTAGGCAAAGTTACGCCGATCGACCTAAGTTTATTTCTAGTGCTGTCCCGCTCTTTCTGCGGTTGTCAAGTTAATAGTACCGATCCAAGGCCCGTCATATGAAGTATGACTTCGGCGATAGCGTCGCGTGTAGATCGGAAGTCGGTTTGAGACACGATGGCACGGTCCTAGAGTTTTAAGGCACGGGCCACGGTTGATTCATTGAGTTTGGAAAGTGTCTAAAGTTGTTCTTGAGTTGAGTGAAATGATAGGGCAAGAAAGAAAGAAGAATGCTCACAACTTGGTCGTTGAGGAAGAGAGAAAGAAGAGTGCTCGCGACTACGGGTCGTTGAGGCAAAATCTCAGATGTGAGTAGTATTGAATTTAGCCCTGAAGAGATGGTAACACTAGAGGTACAATGACTGTGTGATTTGAGTCGAGTCTTGCATGGTCATGGACAACTTGTCGACAAGGTAGAGTTTCCCCGCACGGCAACCTGTGGCGCCACGGGACCGTTGCGGGAAAAAAGGGAAACAACTATGGCTCTGGGAGCCTAAATAGCTGCGCCTGGGGCAAAGTATTCGGTGTACGCGGATAGGGCTAGCTACCCAAACCGGTCCATCCTATACTCAGCTAAAAAGGAGTCCACCATGGCTCTGGGAGTCGGTGACCAAATCATATAGATGAGTCGGTATGGCGGCAATCCGCGTGAGTGCCTTTGGATTGGGTTGAGTGCTGAATGTGTGTACAAGTTAGAGTACAAATGTTTGGGCTTAAGAGTGGCTACAACATAGGCGACGTGCTTCGGCACGAGATGTGGCGTCGAGTCTTGAGTTGTCGGCATATAAGTGCATAAGTTGGTTGAGTTGTTGATTTTAAGTCGGAAAACCGCCGTAAGGCAAAGTTGGTTGAGCGACACTAAGATTCACGAGTCTTGATTGGGTCGGTTGGTGATCAAAGTAGCACGGGCCACGAAGCGGCGATATGGTTAAGTCTTAGTGAGTTGCGAGGCATGGCCTCAATATGGATTTCGTAGCACGGTCACATGGAAAAGGAGTCTATCGTGTAGCTGCGTCTCTGATTTTGGCCGTAAGGCAAACACGACTTGATAGGTTAACGTTGTTGGCACGAGAAGTGGTCTAAGAACAAGTATGAGTTAACGTTGACATTGCAAGCATGGGATGGTTCTGATACACAAGTTGCGCTAAGGCGCCGGTCCTAAAACTGATCCTAAGGCAAAAGTAGAAAGACAATACAAAAGGGGGCATTGTTGTACAAAGTAAAGTAAACGTGTTGGTTTTGTATGGGTGGGCGAGGAGCTCATTCCACCAGTACAGTTGAGTACTGACACCCACATAGTTTACATGTGCAGGCACAGGTAGAAGCTCGTGGCGCGGAGCTCGCTTGGATGCGTCGAGGCACGGAGTTCCTTGGCGATTTGAAGCGTGCGGCCGCATGGAGACAGACTTATACGGGACATACTGTATGGACATCGCCTTCCAAAGCTTCCGCTGGATCAAGACTTGTAATTGAGAGATGAGAGAGAGCTGAGTGAACTTGTAAAATGTGAGAAGAGTGAGCTTGAGTGATGGTAATATTGGCCTTGCGCCCCCAATGTAACCGTTGTTTCAATATCAATAAAGAGCTTCTTTGAATGACTTGTGTTTTGTTCTAAATTTCGCTGCTGTTATTCAATGTCTCTGCTTGGGACTTCTGTGCGACGACCCCATCGCAGCCGCTGAAATCGGCCGTTATGGAACCTGCCTTGCCTGCACGAGCGCAATCTAGGCTCGTGCGACATCACGCCTTAGCGAGGACGATCGCTCCTACGGGAGCGGGACGTGACACAGCGCCCCTCGTCGGGGGTTCGGGAGCGAAGCCCCCGAAAGGTATTCAGTTTTCACAAACTGAGTATCTTTGGACAATTGCCGCCAAGGGAAAAAGCCATCTCCTATCAAAGGAAGAAGTCAGGCCATGCCATCATCATTTCAAGACTCAGAAGAAGCCTACACCTGCCTAAGTATATCTGGAGTCTGTAATGAGTCTTAGGAATAATTGTAAACACAAGAAATGGATGGCAAAATCGAAAGTTAGGGTAGAAATTAGCCCAGGATCATTTTTGGATAGAAATCGGCATACCGACGGTATTCCGGTCTATATCGACGGTATACCGATTTTGTTCACAGAAAGTTTGTCTACAAAATCGACATACCGACGGAATACCGATCTATACCGACGGTATACCGATTCAGTAACGTTGAAATTCCAACGGTCGGATATCGAGCATTTAATGATCCCAACGACTATATTTCTAGCCGTTGCATTCCAGATCGACATACCGACGGTATACCGACAGTATACCGACTGTATACCGATTATCGACTGAAAAGTTGCCTTTGAGCTCTTTTCAATGCTTTGGTTATAAATAGTCTTGAACCCTTCATTCAAGGTTGATGTTTTGAGCCTAAAAATTTCTAAACTACCAAAGCCTATCCAAACTCTACAAAGCTTTCATTTGCCATCCACAAATTGTGTTAGAGTTATTGAGTTGAAAAGTGAGATCTTCATCTTATTGTATAAGGAGATCAAAACCTTTTGTGAAAGGTTGAAGTTGGAGAGTTTTCGGATCCAAACTCTCGGTTGAAGTTGGAGAGTCTTCGTATCCAAACTCTCGGTTGAAGTCGGAGAGGCCTTCTGACTAAAGCTCTCGTGTAAGAAGTTGGCAAGTCCTTCGGATCCAAACTCGTGTTGAAGTTGACGAGTTCTTCGGATCCAAACTCGTGTGTAACTATTTACTCAAATAGTGGATTAAAGCCGAGAGAGTTTCGGGACTGGAGTGCCCCTTGGGAGGATACCAGGATATATCGTGTGTAGGTATTGTTGTTGCTTCTTCTCTTGCACTTATATTTTAAATTGCCCATTAGCTTGTGTTAAGTGCTTGATTAGTTAGCTTGACCCTATTCACCCCCCTCTAGGGTTCCTACAATTATGTGAGTGGGAAGAATTGCAGTAATGGAGCAGAATTCAAGGCTTAGTCCATTCTTGTATCATGCTGTTATTTAACCCATGCGGAAAAATTCAAGTCGTAGCGACATCTATCCTAATGCATGAAGGGCAGTCACTCTGGGGAACTCTCAACCCATATATATTGAGATATGTGGGGGATTGTTGGTGTTTTTGTCTTTGGACTACTGTAAAATAGGTCCACATCGTCTACACCACTAAGTGGGTATCTCAATATAATGCTTTGCGTGTGTTGAGGTATGCATATGGGGTATGGTGGGGCACATGTGGGTGCCATGTGGGGTGTTTTTCTAGAAGAAAAATGACCAACTCCAACAAGAAAGCTTGTTGCTTTTTGCCATCCGAATTCGGACTCGAATACGGGCTCCAGGATACTTCGTGCATGCACGGGCACATTTGGGGGGTAGGCGTGGACTTGTACACGATTATGCTGATTGCGGGATGATCTAAAATATCAAACTTTATTTTTGAGTATTGATATTTTAGTCCCACATCGGATAGGAGAAGAAGTGAAGTCTCACTCTACTCTGTATATAGAGTCCCCTGGCCTCTTTGTAAGATGCACTAAATAAGAAAGTAAAGGGAGCCCGTTCGAGTCACAAAAAGTTGACTAACGAGCGTTTCAGAGGTTCTGTAGAGAACTTGCTGGTTCTGGGAAGCATATCGTATAAATAATCTTGCTTTTAGCAACGGTGATTTTCATCACCCCAGCATGGCTATTGAAAGCTCATCTTTCTTTCTTCTTCTTCTTCTTCTTGGTTGGCTGTAGGATATTTTGGAGAGCAAACTTGTTTGCCGGAATCTCCAAAATCATAAAACTCAGTTCAGCCACTTTTGGAGAGAGAACTCGTTCGCAGGAATCTCCAAAGTGTTGAAACTCAGTTCAGGTACTTCTGGAGAGCAAACTCGTTTGCAGGAATCTCCAAAGTCTCAAGAAAATTAGGAGAGCAAACTTGTTTGCAGGAAGTCTCTGAAATCCTATAAAATCAAACAGAGAGCAAATTTATTTGCACATTGAAGTCTCTGTCTCTGATCGTTCTATTCAGAACAAAGAGCAATTTTTTTTGCATATTGAAGTCTCTGTCTCTGACTATTCTTCCATCTATGTCTGTTTCGGGAATAACATGGGTTGAGTTCAAGAATCCCTCCCTATTTAGTACTTCAACATACATTCGGCCCCAGCAAAAGGGAAACATAAATTGAACAGGCTGCAAGATGGGAAGAATTGTTCAGCCCATCAAAAGACCTTAGATGACATGGGCTTGGGCCGCGATAACAACATTCAGAGGAACCCGAGTCTTGATGGGTTAGTGCCAATTGGCCGAAATATACGACATGTGTTGATGCAAGAGAGGGTGGAAGTTTTTGATTGTGTCGAGGCGGGGGCTCTGATACCATGTAAAAGGAAATGATTAGATTGATTTCATTCATGAGGAACTACATATATATATATAGGAGGCTAGCCTCTCATTATTGTCTCTACCCGATGTGGGACAAAGGCCAATGACTAATATAACTAATACTTAACATGAAGTTGTAGGAACGTTGAGCACCTCTTTAGGGGGGGGGGGGGGGTTGAATAGAGTGCGTATATGCAGCAGAATAAAAATAATCACTTAAAAATAATTATGGCAGTAATTAATTAATACGAAGTAGGCAATAAAAATAAATGCGTAATGTAAATGAGTTCAGAGAAGCAAACACAAACACTAAGGTTTATACTGGTTTCCCTCTGGGAGGACTAGTCCATTCTCGAGTACTCTAGCTCGATGTTGAATCCACTGTCTCGTGAAACACGAGCTTTGAATCTGAAGCGCTTGTAGCTCCTTATAACACGTGCTTTTTATTCGAAGAGCACTAATTCAACTTGCAAGCCTTTGATACGAAGGACTTGCCGACTTCTGGAACAGTACGAAAATTGGGATGTTTTCCAAGCTATACATCTTGAACAAACTTCTAAATCAAGACCGCACTGGCATATAGTTGGATGTGGGTTGTAAACTTGGTAGATAGAAAGGTTAAAGCTCAGGTAGAACTCTTGAATAGAAGAAGAAAAGAGTGAGTTGAAATGAATGGGGTTTTCTTCTCTATTTATAAGGGTTCTCGGGACCGAACTCGGGCAGAGTTCGGTTCCCTAACGTTCAGAAAATCAAACGTTGAAGCCGATTCTATAGGAAGACCTAATCCAAAGGAATACTGGTTCAAGGTGACCGAGTTCGGTCCGAGTTCGGGAAGAACTCGGTCCGAGTTCGGTTGCCCTTTGACCAGGATGGTCAAAGTGAAATTTGACTAGGTTTTTGGGCTCTTTTTGAATGGGCTGGCTTTTTGATTTGTGGGGTATAGAAGCCAACCAAGTGCTAGCACGACTCAATGCATATATTATCCTATAAAAGAAAGATAAAATACAGAATAAAATATAAGGACATGAGCTCTTTGATGACGCATGATATTTGAGCAGACTTGAAGACGCATTTTTCCTTGACGGCAGTTGTCCAAAGATATATAGATATTGAAATTTGAATACCTTTTGGAGGCTTTGCCCCCAAACCCCTACAGGGGACGCTGCCCCCTCGACCCATATCCGCTGACCGGACAGCGGAACCCCCGAGTGCGAGGTCCCGGGTAAGGTCGTTGGACGGTTCAGAGAAATCTTCTCGTATAAACGTCGTCTTTGGCCTATCATCTTCATTACATATGTCCTAGTTTGATCATGCTTACTGTTTGTCTATAAGTACATGTTAGGCGCAAAGCAGTATAGCAGTATGATAAATTTAATGAATAATAGGACAATGCTAAATTTAAGTAGCAACGTGATAGTGATTACATGAATATTAGTGACGTCATTATGTTAAACTTAATTGATTAGCCCATATTGAAAAATATGATACAATAATTAGGCTAACAATCTCCTCCTACAAATCAGTTAAGTTTAAGATATACAATAGATGCATGTATCACTAATAAACACATAATAGTAGAATATTGTGGGCTAACTTAAACTTATTTCTCTCCCATTAACATGATAAAAAATAAGCTCTCTCGTAATAAGATATAAAACGAAATTAATCATAATAAAAGGAAGCAGAAATAATCATGAACAATGATCATAGTTCAAACCAAAATCTGATAAAAAAATATCTATAGTTTGGAAAGCGACCAATAAAGGATTTAGAAAAAAATAGATACCAATATAGTAGAAATCAATCATTGGTCATAAATAATCCATGTAGGTCTAGTATATACTAATATAAAATACCAAATATAATATGTTTAGAAGAATATAATACTTTTAACAATGATCACAAAAAAATCTGATCCACAATTTACCCATACAAATTAGTGAATCACTTCCATAAAGAATAATCATTGAAAATAAAAAAAATACTAGAATATATCTACTTACCCAAGTTCATGCGTTTGAACTCAATTACTTTAGCATGATATATGAGTATCTGTTAGATAAACATGAAGGTAATGGAGAGAAAATACTTGAGAAGGAGAAATTCAGTCGACTTGAATACTCTCCCGCAAAGTATGACCGGTCTAAATATAGGTAATCATGAACTTTGAGATAAAACCTCAACAAGGAAAGCCAAAATCATAATAATAGCTCAACTATTATCAAGATAAGAAAATCAAGGTAATATAGGAAAATTATAACTTGTAAACCCATGAAAATGAGAGAACCAAGAAAAAAAAGAACATTCATATATTCTCTCATAAAATCATTAAAAATCAAAATATCATGAAAAAATCAACAAGATATTTTAAATAAAAAATATGTTCATGATGAACTAGGTATACCACATATTAAGGGTATAAATGAACTGAAACAATTAATTTGTTTCCCCTTAGAATATGTGTATCTAGTTCAAAAAAATTTATATGCATAAGATAGATAAAATCAATAATCACAATGTCTAAGGAATATCTTAGATGTGCATCTTTCTTCCCTTTGCTTAATGCATATAAGACAAAAAAATTATGAAAATGAAAACAATCATCTTTAGACAAAAGAGATAATATTTATTAAATGAACACTTAAGATACACCATCAAAAGATATTTCAATTCAACATATATAATCAAAATACGATGAATAAGTCAAAAGACGACATAAATTGATCTATGCAATAGAATCAAAATACGATGAATAAGTCAAAAGACGACATAAATTGATCTATGCAATAGTATCTCACAATAGACAAGTTAGATCAACATATGTTACCTTTTGTGAAAATATTAAAAGATAATATTGTCCGTCAAAATGAAAGTCCAAATCTAAAGACGAAATCCATATCTTTTTGCTTAGAATTGAGATCAATCCAAGATTGTAGATCGATTTAGAGAAAGCAAAATATTATGACGATATAAGTGTACCCACTGGAATCGAAAGATCTCAAACAACAAAAAATTCAAATCATTTGTAGCTATAAGCATAAGATGTATCAATTACATGTATCCTTATATGTGCTACAAAATCATTGGATAACAATAAAATATATAGCATTTAAAAATCAAAATGTAGGGCCTAGATATGCTGATGTATTCTGGAGCCTAGAGGACTGGGTTCAGTGCCTTGGATCCAAAACTAGATAATAGTTGCAAGTAGACCTTAATAAATCTTAAGTCTATAAAGTATTGATCACTTTGTGTTAGCTGTAGGGGCCGGTTCCCAGCTAGCGGCAGTCCAAAGACTAGTACACCGTATCGCTTTAGGCTATTTACACATGTATGACAGAAGGGCCCTTCGGCTTGTACCCAAAATGATCTCTACTTTTAAGAACTTAGATTTAAAGGAATATATCCAATATCATCAAACAACATCGAAATCCAGAATCCCTGGCTAAGTATAAGAGAAGTAAATGCCCAAAGAATGAGCAAAGAGTGATCATCAAGATCAAAATACTAAAACTATTTTTTTTTTAAAAAATCATAGTGCACTATAGAGAGAAATATATAATATAAATGTGCACTAATAAGTTTGGTGATATCTAAAAAGGCATACATGAAATAATTTAAATATGTAAGAGTCATGTATCCAAAATGTTAACCAGAAAGCCAAAAATATTATCATTAAAATTAATCAATAGCTAAAGTATGAGGTAAGCACAAGTTTGAAGATAACAAGTATAATTAAATATTTTTCAAAATAATATAGAACTTGAGCTGAACTCATATGCCTCCATAAAGATATTTATACAAAAATATATATCATATAAGAAATACATGAGGTATATAAATGACAATATATGAAGTAGTTATGTATCCTTAATAAGCATTGACAAATTATCACAAGATAAAAAACATGTATAAATATGCTTTATTAGGCAATGATGTAATTTATTCATAAGAAGTTAATTAGAATAAAATATAAGAATCAGTAGTGAATATTATGCATGCACAAGGTTAACATAAAAGTATATGTATATACTTTTCAATAAAAGGAGACTTGTGCTGATATACATATTCACAAAATACCGACCAAAGTAAATATGACATGTTAAAGACAAATCGGTAAGAAGTAACCAATTTAAAAATATTAAAGACACAGTCAAAATACATTTAACTCAAAAAAAACTTTAGCTCCTATGGACTAGAGTGGTATGCATGCTTCATAGATAAAGACTAAGAGTAAAGAGCATACATAGATAAATACGTTACACTAATAGAAAGCGAGTAAAAGACTATTTAGTGTGAACTAATCATTTAAGCTAGGATTATATCTCACATTGATTTAAACAATAAACAACTAAATGATATCAGTGAGAGCTAATAACAACATCAATAAGAACATGATAGATTCTATAATTAGAATCATTCAAGAAAAATCATTTAGCATGTTACCAAAGTGGTTCTAATGACTATACTTATGTTGGTGTAATTGCTTGGAAAATGACCTTTGTAGCTTTGCAATCACCAACATGCTCCTTGGTTCTACTTGATATAAGAACCTTCACCTGTACCAAGAAATGAAGACTTTGGTATCCAAAACTTGGATCCACATTTGTTAGTCTTAGGAGCCCATTTGCACAAGTTTATATCAACAAGTTTTCTAGTCTGAAATTGACTAGAAATGTGTCCGTTCATATCACAACAATGACAAGAAGAATAGACATTTGTGCAATGTGCATCAGTATGAGAACGTGATTTGGTATAATGTGTCTTGCATGATTGACTATAATAAAAAGCATAGTTATGTTTAACCTTACCTGTGCCAGATCCTTTTTGAATCTTGGGTTGTGTCACATGCCTTGTGTATGAGTGTCTTGGGTTGAACAACTTGTTTACCCAATCTTATCTCTAACTTCTTAGAGCATGCAATCAAAATATCGTGTTTGACAGTAAATGCATCAACTCTAAGTAAAGCAATAGAATACTTCTTCTTTTCTGATTCTAAATCCTCCTTAAGTTTAGCATTTTCTTGAGTGTTTTTCTTAATGCAATCAAGTGCCTTATGCAATCTAAACTCAATTGTGGAAATCTCAGTAGAATTATCAGAAGTAGAAGCATTTCTAGCATCATTCAATAAGCAAGTAAGATTTTCATTCTCACGCTTATAGGATAGAATATCCTTCTAGCTTGCTTATACTTATCTAATACTTTCTTGTGTTCTTTCAATAGATCAGTGAAAGCATCAGATAACTCATTATAAGGGAATTCATTCTCTTCAATAAAAGGATTATTCTGTACCTCATTGGATAATGCCATTGAGCATATATTTGCAGCTCGACGAGATCTCTCTTCTTCTTCAGAATCGCTTGCTTCGTTTTCACACCATATGTTCGTGTTAGCGTATTTGCGAGACGACGACCTTCCTTTGTTTGATCGTTTGTAGCGATTCTTCTTTCTAGCTGTAGTAGAGCAATCTTCTATGATGTGGCCTGATCTTCTGCAGTTGTGGCATACAAGCTCTTCTTCATATAAGGGATTGTGTTGTACCTTAAATCCCAATTCCAACATGCACATATTTGTATCATTATGAGGACTATCCTCTTCTCTGGAGTTGCTAGCTTTGCTTTCGTTCCTGCACTCATAAGTAGCTTCAAGAAGTTTCCAAATTTTATGAGATGTTGTGCAAGTAGTAATAATATTGAATACAGTTATGTTTACAGCACAATAAAAAGCATGCATTGCTTTTGCATTAACTAGCTAACTTTTCTTCCTCCGTGTAACAATAATAAGGCTTGTTAATAATAGAGGAAGTGAGAATAGAGGTGATAGTAGGCTTTTTGTAGCCATTGACAATACATAACCATAAGTCAAAGTTTAGAGACTTCAGGTAGAAGCTCATTTATGTCTTCCAATAAGTATAGTTCGTTCCATCAAATAGTGGGGGCTATTTGTGGACTGCCATTCATCGTGAATATAGATTTCACGACTGTTATGTATTCACTCTAGAGTGTTATATTTGTATATAACCTGTTCTGATACCAAGTGTAGGACCAATTGGTATGAGCAATAATATCTATATAACAAGCACCCGCTCTAATACCAATTATAGGAAATTGGAATCAGAGGGTAACAATTGATAATAAGGATCTACTCTAAGAATATTAAGCCAATAATAGAATCCTTGCTCTGATACCAATTGTAGGAACGTTGAGCACCTCTAAATGGGGGGGGGGGGGGGGGTGAATAGAGAGCGTGTATGCAGCGGAATAAAAATCACCACTTAAAAATAATTATGGCGGTAATCAAACTAATACGAAGTAGGCAGTAAAAATAAATGTATAATGTAAATGAGTTCAAAGAAGCAAACACAAACACCAAGGTTTATACTGGTTTTCCTCTTAGAGGACTAGTTCAGTCTCGAGTACTCTAGCTCGATGTTGAATCCACTATCTCGTGAAACACAAACTTTGAGTCCGAAGCGCTTGTAGCTCCTTACAACACGTGCTTTTTTTATCCAAAAAGCACTACTTCAACTTGCAAGCCTTTAATCCGAAGGACTTGCCGACTTCTGGAACAGTATGAAAAATGTAATATTTTTCAAGCTATTTACAACTCGAACCAACTTATAAATCAAGACCGCACTCGCATATAGTTGGCTGTGGGTTATAAACTTGGTAGGTAGAAAGGTTAAAGCTCAGATAGAACTCTTGAATAGATAGAAAAGAAAAATGAGTGAGTTGAAATGAATCGGGTTTTCTTCTCTATTTATAAGGGTTCTGGGGACCGAACTCGGGAGAGTTCGGTTCCCTAACGTTCAGAAAATCGAACGTTGGAGCCGATTCTACAGGAAGACCTAATCCAAAGAAATACTGGTTCAGGGTGACCGAGTTCGTCCGAGTTCGGTTGCCCTTTGACCAAGTTGGTCAAAGTGAAATTTGAGTAGGTTTTTGGGCTCTTTTTGAATAGACTGAATTTTTGGTTTGTGAGGTATAGGAAGCCAACCAAGTTCCAGCACGACTCAATGCACATATTGTCTTATAAAAAAGATAAAATACAGAATAAATATAAGGAGATGAGCACTTTGATGACGCATTTCTTCTTGACATTTGAGCAAACTTGAAGACCCCTTTTTCTTGACGGCAGTTGTCCAAAGATAAACAGATCTGAAAATCTGAATACCTTTCAGGGGCTTCTTTCCCGAACCCTACATGGGACGGCCCCCTCGACCCATGTCCCCTGACCGGACAGCGGAACCCCTGAGTGCGAGGTCCCGGATAGGTCGTTGGACGGTTCAGAGAAATCTTCTCGTATAACGTCGTCTTTGGCCCATCATCTTCATTAAATATGTCCTGATTTGATCATGCTTACGGTTTGTCTATAAGTACATGTTAGACGCAAAGCAGTATAGCAGTATGATAAATTTAAATAATAGTAGAATAATGCTAAGTTTAAGTAGCAACATGATAGTGATTACATGACTATTAGTGACATTATTATGTTAAACTTAATTGATTAGCCATATTCAAAAATATGACAATCATTGGGCTAACAGAAGCTAATAGTGAAACCTATGGTGATCAGGTGAATATATCTTCATTAGTGCAAGGTCGTCATAGTCTGGACCAAACTATATCAGAGCAAACAGAAAGACCTGCATTGGATCAAGAGAATAGCAAGGCGGATGCAAGTCAAAATGAAGTAAAAGGGCTAGAAGGGAAAATCTGGTGCATAATTGGACTGGCTGCAAAGGAGGACCAAGATTTGAGATGTGAGGATTATAGTCAGCTTTATCCAAAGAACATTCAGGGGGATGGTTCAAATCAACAAAGTAATTGAGAGTTTGGGCCTAGATAGTAGGAAACTAAAGGAGAGTCTTGTTAATGTCCAGTCCATAAAGCACAAGGACAACATCATACCAACATATGAGTATTTGGCAAAAATAATAATCCAATACCTATGGGACCAAGTGAGTCATGAACTGAAGAGAAGGGATATGAAATGGGGCGGGCCTAATCATGCACTAGAAGGGATGTCAGGTGTGCTCAATCGATAAGGATTTAAAAACACCAGGGATGGGTATTATGGTCATAGATGGATAAAAGACCTGGTATGCTGGGAAGGGGGGGGGGGGGGGGGGGGGGGGGGGGGGGGGGGGGGGGGGGGGGGGGGGGGGGGGGGGGGGGGGGGGGGGGGGGCATGGAAGGCTGGACCATCAAAAGTCTTGAACACAAACTGTTTATGGAAACTGAGATTTATCTTCAAGGTCAATTTTGGGGTGATCGCTTGGGGTTAAGGGGAAGGGGATTTGTTGCTGCAAGGCTTGCGATGGTTATGGTTCTGATGGTCGTCGTGCAGCGGACAACATGTCATGGGGAGGGAGTCTTGGGCTATGTTACCCGGACCACTTTAAGGAGAAGTATCTGTATCTACCCGATAGGACATGGGTATGGGTATGGAATCTGTGTCCGATTCTCTACGGTGACATCGGATCCTTCATGGTGACATTCGGAAGACTGGTAGTGAAGTTGATAGTTTATTTAATCTGGTATTGATGTAGATAGTTTATTTTAATATAGTAGACTGTTAGTAAAGTAGTAAGGAAGCTAAAGGGACGGTCCCTTTGGGACTTATTCAACTAGTTCAATAAAGTTTACTAGTAATTTATAATTATAGATTCTCTTTTATGAAACCTTAATCATATTTCCGTACCAGTATCCAAAATTTGGATTCTTTTTAGCCGTGTCCGTGTGTCCTTCAATTATGAATTTGAAGGACCCGACACTTGGATATGTATCCGTACCCGACATCCGTACCCGACACCCGTACCGAGTCCAGGTAACATACATCTTGGGTCGACGAATTTGAATCCATAAGGGTTGTTATCACTCAATAGAGGATTTGTGGCCATAAAGGTTGTTGGAAACTAAGAGTTTTGCTGCCAAGAGTATCATTGGACATTAAATAAGATACGTGGAGGGATGTATTGATATACTTAGAGAAGTTGTAGTATGGATATTCCTGTCCTATCGTTCTTCACATTACATTAATATCTATGAGGATTATTGCACCGACAGTCGATATGAAATATTCTGGCCTTAGGAATGCTTGAAGTTCTAGCTCACTCTCTCATAGCCTTGACCGTATCAGTGCCCACTACTAGACCATCATTTGAAACAACGAAGTAAGAAAATTGAATGATGTGGTTATACAAACATACTCGAATTGAGTCACATTTTCCCCAACGTGTAAAGTAAGGAACAACAGTGTCAAGATGGTCTTCCCGAGTTACCTATTTTTTTTTTTTTTTGACTTACATAGTTAGAACATTTTCCAAATTGACATAAGATTTCTCCTTATAGATCACATTGCCATCAAAATAAATGAGCAAAAACTTGTCTGAAAACCACACATTTATGTCCTCATGAATGGCATAGTGCATTGGACATCCTATTTGATGTGTTGGTACGGTCCCGACAACTGTTGACGTGAACCGAGTAAGTTGATGTGGCAAAAAGGTTGTTCATCTAGGATGGAAGAAGGAAGGTCCGACTGATGTTATAGACGAAGGATCCAGCTAGGTTCGTCTCTCCCCCAACCCATGTCACTAAACAAAGTGTCACGATCCATTCCCAAATAATTAGGTACGAGTGCATGGCCAAGTCCAGCTTAAGCTGCAGTGTCGACAGTAGAACATTGTCTATACCTCTCGATGTCAACATAATGTCCATACACTTCATAATCAAAACAACAATTACTATCTAGCTCATTTTCAACTAAACATGTAGATAAGAAAACAAATAACTAAAAGTAAACTAATTAATTAATTAATTGAAGTCCTTATGACTCCAAAAGGAAAATCAGAGGCACAAATAAAGCTCTACTAAAAGTATAAGCAAAAGCAACTAAGGGGACGTTTGGTACACGTGATTTTTTTTATTATCAGAAAAATTTAGAATGTGAAACCTGTTCTGTTTAGGTTATAAAAATTTATTCTTTTGAATTACTAATGCCCAGGTAAACAATTTACCCACAAAACATCGGAATCCTATTCCTTAAAGAATAGGTGGGTATATTTTTTTTGCACGACAATTTTTTTTGTTGCTTTTTTTTATAACTCTTATTAATATATTTTCTTTTTTTTATACCTTTTCATTTTATAATATTTTTTCAGTTTTATTGTTCTTTTTTTTTTTCATTTTTTAAGGTTTTTTGGGTTTTTTCAGTTTTTAAGAATTGTTTTCAGTTTTTTTTTTATTCGTTTTTCAAATTTTTAAGGTTTTTTAGTTTTTTTTCAAGAATTTATGTTTTTTTTTCAGTTTTTAAAATTTTGTCTTTTGTCTGTTTGCTTTTGCTTTTGTTTTTTGTTTTTTGTTTTTAGTTTTTAGTTTTTAGTTTTTTTTTTCATTTGTTGAGGTTTTTTTCAGTTTTTTAAAGATTGTTTTTAGTTTTTTGTTCTTTTTTTAAAGAATTTTTTTTCATTTTTCATTTTGAACGTTTTTTTCCCATTTTTTTTCGTTTTTATTTTTTTGAGAATGACTTTTTGTTTTATGTTTTTTTTTCTTTCAGTTTTTTGTCTTTTTCATTTTTCTTAGAATGAATTTTTTTTTTTTTCATTTTTTACAGTTTTTGTTGTTTTTTTTTCTCGGTTTTTTTATCCTTATTAAAAAAATTTGTTTTTATCTTTTTTCATTTTTTTCTCGGGAATATTTATATGTTCACCAAACATGGGAATATAATTTTTCATGGAATTTAATTACCGAAAATTTGATTCCAAGGAATATAGAATTAGCTATATAGTACTCCGCATACCAAACATCCGCTAAATGTCTCCACTGGAATAGGATCCGATTTTTCAATATCGCCTACCTCTCCCTCAAAAGGTCCATAGTGTGTAGGGTACAAATCGTTTTCTCTAAAGCTGTCAACTGTTAATAATTATTCAGTCAGAATTGAGTAAAGTACATATGAGTAAAGTACTCGAGTAAGGTACAATTGATAGGTATTAGTATGCAATCTTAATTTGCCCTAATGTTCCTAGACAATCTATCATTCTATTGTGATGTAATAGCTTGGTTATGAGGGGGAAGAACTCATCTAAGAGGCTGATGCAAGGAGGGAAGGGGGAGCCTATTGCAAGTTCAGTTCATCCTGACAAACCTTTACTAAAACGACCATTATTTGAGCTAGAAATGTAAATAGTAAGGTGAAAAATGTTATTTAACTAGAATGTTCAGTTCTTTAGCTGGTTTGTTTATTTGGATTAAACAAAGGTATAAAGCTACAACTTGTGTTGCACAATTCTAGGATTATTCCAAAGTGAGTTGGAATAATCCAAGATGTCAAGGTTTGTGTCGGAGGTTTAATTTAGGGTTCTTTTCTTCGATTTAATATATCTTCTGTAAGTCGAATAGGACTGATTATCCCTATATAAGTTTTCCTTTGATATAAGATATCTCTTGGAAGGATTTGTATAGAAACACTATACTTGTTATTTGGAAAAATTGCAGAAGAAAATAGGAGTCTATTCTTTTATTGTTATGGATCTCTTGGTCATGTAAGGGAGGGAGTCACTGTGCATTGTAATCTTATGGGATATTTACGGGTGTAATCTTTGTACCCTCCAGCCAAGTTGGGAGAGAATAGTAAGTAAATTTTATTTTGGAGATGTTATCCCCTATAACTAAAATTTGTGGTTCTCTTTTACATTTTCACATCAAACCTCTGGTCTCTTTCATCACTCATGTCCCAGAAAAGTTGTTTAGGTTCTTCTACCTGTCTTGATGAAACCCTTCAAGGAGGAGGCGATGGACAATATACTAATGTATGTTCATTCAATTGGCTAAAACTGTACGACTGGGAAAAGGTAGGTCTACCTACAGTTGAGTAGTCTAGAAGGTTTATGGCAAGACCTTCTCTTCTACCTAGGATAAGAATTTGCCATCAGAAGAGATGGTTGACTACATGTTGATAGGCGGTGATAAATTTTGGTCAATTCATTTGTGGATATTTCTCATGTCTATACCTGATAGTATTTTGATGGGAGAAGGCTTTGATGGTGGTGATGATTCGTGATGTGAATCTTTGCATTTCTTTATTCTTATAGCATGTTTGGTGGTTAGCAAGTTTATGCATGAGTTGACTAAAATCATTACGACGGTGATACTTCATTAATATTATGCTCAAGTTTTTATATGTTTACCCTTGCAGTAGAACACTATGACCAATGAGCTGTTGAATTCTTACACAATAAGTCTCAGCGAGTATCTAATTATGTCTGTAATCGCTGGTGCTGTTGAACTATTACTGGTTTCTATATCCTTGTATTCCAGAATTGGTATTGCCTTTCCAAGACACTGGCAGAGGCTGATGCTCTGGATTACGCAGCAAAACATGGACTTGATGTCGTGACTGTTTGCCCAGCCATGGTTTGGGTCCATTGCTGCAAGCCACAGTGAACTCTAGCAGCTTGTTTCTCCTCAATCTATTAAAAGGTATGGCATTATATTTGCACTTGTAAATATTATGATCTTGCTAAATATTTTGTTTAACTCTTAGTAATGGCATAAAGCACAATCATTTTTTGTGAAAGAGAAAGAACCAGATAGAAACTAGCAATCATTGTTCTGTATAGGTGTGTTTATCAATATATTTTATTACCAATAAGTCTATGAATATCTCTGCTGTCATTGACCAATGCCTCTTTAGCTTTAATTCTTTTTATGGCCATCGGAAAAGGCTCTATGTTTGGTCAAGTCATACCATGATCTGGTCTAGGCGTCATGGGGGATTGATGGTCCTCAATTGTCGATCTTGATCAGTCATTCCATCAGGGTTCTTCTAAAATTTTGGACGATGCTAAGCGTCCCTTTCTGACAACGTACAAGCAAAGTATAAATAATTGAAATTAATAACAAAAACAAGAGCACAATAATATAATGTGGTTCCGATGAAGTTTGCCCTACATCCATGGGACAAGGGAAGAATTTTTTTATTGAATCAAGAGAAAACTTTACAAGAGTTAGTACAATAATACTGTATCGTACAAACCTCCCTTATGATATCTCCAACTAACTCTCTTCCTTATTCTCAATTCCATTGGAGTTTCCTACGAGCAATTCCTCCTTAAACCTTTAATAGCCTCAAACGCACATAAATTAGGGTTAGAAATAACCTTAAATATGCTCTCCTAATATTGTTAACTAATCCTAGCCATCGAAACCAATCTAAAACTCAATCTGAATAGGGCTTTCCTTATTTGAACATGAGCTATATTCCACCAATCTCCACCTTAGGCTTGTTATTCAACTAGCCACCTTCTGAACATTGTTGCGGTTGGATTTATATTTCCTTAGACTTTAGTTTCTCCTTAGTATTTTCTTGCCTACTGACATAGTCTTTTACCTAGAATAGTAAAACCGATATCCAATATAGTCTGTCCAGAATTGCGAAATTGCCATGACCCTCCTACCGAGCCCGTGAATCTTCCTCGTATCCGAGTACCTGGATAGAAGTCAAGACTGACTTGATCTTCTCCATAAGAATCACCTTCGATAACATATCCGTCGGATTCACCTTAGTAATGATTTTTGTAATGTCAATCTCCTTGTGGCACTATTCCCTTATCTTGTGATATCGTACTTCGATATCTTTCATTCAACTACGATATACTTGATTCTTCGCAAGATGAATCGTACTCTGACTATAAAAAACAAAGGAACATGCATCTTCTCTAATCAGGGCCTCTTTTGAAGCCTCTACTACTGCTATGTATTCTAACTCCACATTTGATAGAGCCACAATATCTTAAAGTGTCAACTTTTAACTGACTAGAGAAGCTGCAAGTGTGTATACATAACATATAGTTGATCTTCTCTTATCCGAGTCACTAGCATAATCCGTATATCCTTGCAATTGACTCGATCCATGTTCTAACTTGTGAAACAACAAATCGAGATCCTTACTACATTTTAGATACATAAGTATCTACTTTACCGCTTCCTAATGAAATCTCCCTGGATTTGACATGTAGTGATCAACTAAACTGACTGCATATGATAAATCCGGTTGAGTGTATATCATAGCGTACATGAGTGAACCCAGTGCACTAGCATATGGTACTCGAGAGATCTTTTCCTTCTCTTTTGTTTCAGACATTCCTTGGAGGTTAATTTAAAATGATCAATGATAGGGATACTCATTGTCTTAAGTCCTTTATGTTGAATCTCTCGAGCACCTTCATAATATACTTCCTTTGGGATATAGCTATAGCTTACCATCTTTCATGTCTAAATAGATTTTCATCCCAAGGATTTTTTGCTCTAGCTAAACCCTTTATGCCAAATTCTGCACTTCAATGAAGCTTTGAGCGCCTTTTATTTACCCCATACTCTTAGGTAATTAATATGCCATCGACATATAAGAGATATATCGACGAACTATCCTTGAGCCGCTTCAAATACACGTAATTATACTCGCATCGAGAGAAATGGGTTTTAACACGACGAGTTGAAGCCATACATTGAAATCCTAGGTTGTATCTCATGTGTATTTATATTTGTTAGAATATTTAGTATGTCATATTTAGTAGATTGTATTAGCATAAAGGATATTGGAATATCCTGCAGACATATTTGGTATGCCAGAATATGCTACAGGATATTCCATCATTGTAATATTGACTGTAAGGCTATATAAAGCCAAGAGGACTATCAATAAAATAATCAATCAATTACAATATGGTATCAGAGCCAAGTTTCCACAAACCCTAACCCTAGCCGCCACTAACCTACCCACCCCTCAGCTATTCCTACCAAACCCTAACCCTAGCTGCCACCCCGCTTCCCCACATGCAGCAAGAGTCCACGAGCGCGCGGCCATAGCCCCCGCGGCTCCCACGTGCCCCGCGGCGGCTGCTGCTGCTGCGGTGCTGTTGCACGCGCGCCGGGCGCCACCCTACGGCGCACACGACTCCTGCTGCTGTTGCCGACACTGATGCACGCGACGGCACTTGCGTCACCGCTGTTCGGATCGTTCCGAAAGTTGACACTGAAGGCCTAGATCTGATGAAAAACATGTTCGGATGTAGAAGCGGACGACGAGGACGAGCGTGAGTCGTGTGGCGGGTGTGACGTGATCATCAAAGAGGAGGATCGATGGAGGAGATCATCAAGAAGCTGGATCCTACGGAGGTTGCGACGTTGATGAAGATGTCGGCTGGTGAGAGCACGACACGAACGTCGACGAAGTTGGAGCTTCCCTCCATCGATCTGAAGCTGGATGGACCAGCTACCTATCTTTGTTGGTCACGGCAGGTGAGGCAAACCCTCGCAGGAAAGAACCTAGAGGGATTCCTGTCGGGCGAGAAGACAGAGCCGGACGAGGGCTCGGCAGGACACGACGAGTGGAAGTCCACTCATATGGTGATCTACATCTGGCTTCTCAACTCCTTAGTCCAGTCTATTGCTGCCACAATAGACGACATTGAGATGGTGAAGGATGTGTGAGAGAAGTTGAGGCGAACCTATGATGGTGTGGGGAACAACTTATGGGTCTTCCAGATCAAGAGGGAGATCGACGACACCGTATAGGGAGAGAAGACGGTGCAGGAGTATGCCACGGAGCTGGAGCGTCTGTGGCTGGATTACGATCACACCTCAGATCGGACAAGCTGCGGGGACCCGAAGTGTAAAGACAGACATGTATGTCTACAGGAGAGGACGATGAAATTCCTCAAAGGTCTGACTGCAGCATTCGTTCAGAGGACGACCCTACTTTTCGCCCACCCGAAGATCCCCTCTCTTGAGGAGGCTATCTCAACCATGATCCAGGAGGAGACACGCATCAGACTGCAGGCGGGGACAGGTGGTCCTCCTGAAGCAAAGTCAGCACTGACGGCCACCAGCTCGGGCGACACATGGCCTAAGGGAGAGGCCTGGCAGCACAACCGGCAGTACTACAACTGCGGGGAGATGGACCACCATCGGTATGCTTGCACCAAACCACCTAAGGAGGGAGATTCAGGTGGTAGACGGGGACAATTCGGTGGACGAGGACATTTTGGAGGACGTGGCCGTGGTCGTGGGGGTCGACAAGACGGTCGAGGAGGTTAATAGGCAAACCTGCTGGTAGCAGAAGGAGTTGGAGGAGCTGGCAACACCTTTACTGAGGAGGATCAGGCACTGGTGGACATGCTGGAGATGCTCAAGAGGATGCAGCGAACGTCAAATGATGGAGACATGAGGAGCGCAACATAGGAGGCGTCCACCTCATTCTTTGCTGGAGGCAATGCTGCCATGTATGCCCATTCATCAGAAGGTACTGACGACTCACTTGCTCTTGCATCCATTGCTTCCCTTAAATCGTCAGACTGGATTATCGACTCGGAGGCATCTCGGCATGTGACGGAGAATGCTAGTAAGTTCTCCTCCTACACTCACCTAGCATCAGCAGACATCATTCAGACAGCTGATGGCACTTTCCAGCGAGTGGTCGGTAAGGGTACTGTTAATTGTACAGGTTCAGTAAAATTATCCAATGTTTTACATGCTCCATCTTTTCCAGTCAGTCTTTTGTACATTAGCTCTATTATCCTTCAACTTAAATGCATTGTTTCTTTTGATATCCCTAAGGTGATCTTCCAGGAGAAAGAGACGGGACGAAGACTTGGGACTGACACTTGGCAGGGACTGTGGTACCTGGATCGAGAAGGACTGGACTCGGCATTAATGTCTATTGCAGAGAAGGCTGGTATGGGAGGACTGCAGATGAGGGCTGAGGATACTTTGATACTCCATCATAGGAGGTCGGGACATTCCTCCTTTGACACTTTAAGTAAATTGTATCCAGATATTTATGAAAAATCAAATAAAGAGAAACTAGTATGTGATGCATGCGAGTTAGGCAAACTTATTAGGAGTTCATATATTGGTACGGGTCATAGGAGCTCTTCTGTTTTTGAGGTAGTACACTTTGATGTTTGGGGTCCATGCGCCACTAATACTATGAATGGTTATAAGTACTTTGTTTCCTTCATTGATTGTGCTTCTCGTGTCATCTCATTGTACTTGATGAAAAATAAGAGTGATATACCTATTTGTTTTCGGGATTTTCACAAACATGTCCAGACTCAGTATGGGGCAATTGTGAAGCTACTGAGGTCTGACAATGGAAAGAAGTATACAAACAAAACACTTGCAGAATACTTGTCAGTACACGGGATACAATATCAGACCACCTGTGCATACACACCTGCACAAAATGGCGTAGCAGAAAGGAAGAACAGACACTTTCTGGAGGTCGCAAGAAGCATGATGATCGACATGAATGTCCCACAGAGTCTGTGGGGGCATGCTGTATTGACAGCAGCTCAACTAATCAACAGAATGCCTTCGAAGGTCCTGGGATGGAAGTTCCCATGTGAAATATTGCAAGGCAATAATAGTGGGATACTCCCACTGAAGGTGTTTGGGTGCGTATATTTTGTGAAGGACAACATGCCGTCAGTTGGAAAGCTTGATCCTAGAGCAGTTAAGTGCATCTTCATGGGCTACTCGGCGACTCAGAAGGGGTACGTGTGATGGAGTCCAGTAGAAAAGAAGTTTGCAAGTATGGATGTCCACTTCGGGAGCATGAGCCATACTACCGTCAAGAGGGAACTTCAAACCACACGCCTAATACTGCCTGTATGAGGCGAGAGGAGGAGAAGGAGAGCTCGGTGGTGACCGAAGGGGGAGAAGGAGAGCTCGGTGGTGACCGATTTAGGAGTTTGGCATGGAGACACGGTTAAGGAAGAGCAGGAAGGTGAAGAGGAACATGGGGAGGAGATGAGAGGTGTTAGGCCTACGGCTCAGGAGGAGTTAGTTACCTACAGTAGGAGATTGAAGCAAACTGCAGGAACAATACCTACAGTGCCAGTGCCAAGTCCCTTGCCTGCATCCGTCTCGACTCCTGAGACACCTACACTACCACCACCATCCCCTTCAGGTGATATCATTCTTCCTACTTTCACACCATTGTCAGTACGGAGGACCACTCGCAGCAATACGAAAAATCCTCCAAACAGATGTGGTTGGGACCTTGCTTAGTTTGTTTCTTATGACCACATCTTCTCTTATCATGGAGCATTTATTGCATCTTTGGATAGTATTACTGTACCTAACAATTGGCAGGTTGCCAAGAACAATCCAAAGTGGAAAGCGACAATGCTCGAGGAGTTAGGAGCTCTTGAGAAGAACCACACTTGGTAGCTGGTGAGACTGCTAGAGGGGAAGAGCGCAGTCGGATGCACGTGGGTCTTTACTGTGAAACAGAACCCAGATGGACAGGTTGAGCGCTAAAAAGCTTGACTGGTCGCAAAAGGATACAGTAAGACGTACGACATCGACTATGACGAGACCTTTGCACCAGTTGTAAAGATGAGTACCGTCAGGACCCTGATTTCTTTGGCAGCGAATGGTGGATGGAAGCTACACCAACTGGATATGAAGAATGCATTTCTTCATGGGGATCTGGTGGAGGAGGTATACATGGAGATACCACCAGGATTTGGCACCAACCAGACAGTGGACAAGGTCTGCAGGTTGAAGAAGTTCCTCTATGGACTAAAGCAGTCTCCTCAGACATGATTTGACAGATTCAGGAGGGCGATGATAGGGATGGAATATCAGCAGATCAATGCTGATCATATTGTATTCTTCAGACGGAGTGGAGGCCACATCACCATGCTTGCGGTGTATGTGGACGACATGATTATCACAGGAGATGATGAGCAGGAGATCGCCCGACTCAAGAGAAAGCTTGGCAGGGAATTTGAGGTGAAGGACCTTGGTCTTCTTCGCTACTTCCTTGGGATAGAGATCGCTCGAGACGCAGAGGAGATTATTCTTTCTCAGAAGAAGTATGCACTGGACTTTCTTACAGAGACATGGATGTTGGGGTGCAAACCTGCAGCAACGCCAATAGACCAGAGGTTCAAGTTGGAGGCCGCGGTTGGAGACCCAGTTGATCGAGACAGATACCAGAGACTGGTGGGCAAGTTGATCTATCTGAGCCACACACGACCTGATATCTGCTTTGCAGTGAGTGTGGTGAGCCGTTGCATGCACGACCACGAAAGGGTCATATGGATACAGTGTACCAGATTCTGAGGTACTTGAAGGGTGCTCCGGGAAGGGGCTGGTATTCAAGAAGAACAATCATGTGAGCATTGAAGGCTACTGTGATTCTGACTGGGCTAGCGGTGCCAATGACAAAAGGTCTACCTCACGATATTGCATATTCGTAGGAGGCAACCTAGTCTCCTGGAGGAGTAAGAAACAGTCTGTGGTGACCAGATCGACAGCGGAAGCAGAGTACAGAGCTATGGTCCTGAAAGTTGCAGAACTGCTATGGTTGAAGAACATGCTGATAGAATTGAAGCTGATTGAGGTGCCAAGATGAAGTTGTTGTATGACAACCAATCAACTATTAGTATCGCCAACAATCCAGTACAACATGACAGGACCAAACACATCGAGATTGATAGGTTCTTTATCATAGAGAAGCTGGATAACGAATTGCTGGAGTTTGGCCACGTTTGGACCAGGGATCAGGTAGCAGATGGACTAACCAAGGGACTTACCTCTGTGAGCATGATTAGAGGATGTGACAAGATGGGCTTAGTGAATATCTTTCGCCATCTTGAGGGGGAGTGTTGGAATATTTAATATGTCATATTTAGTAGATTGTATTAGCATAAAGGATATTGGAATATCCTGCGGACATATTTGGTATGCCAGAATATGCCACATGATGTTCCATCATTATAATATTGACTGTAAGGCTATATAAAGTCAGGAGGACTATCAATAAAATAATCAATCAATTACAACAATATTGATAAGCAATACATCAACAATTACTATTGCTCTATGTTACCTTCGCACTATGTTACACAAACTCTCC
Organism: Iris pallida; assembly: GCA_029216955.1. Taxonomy (NCBI): domain Eukaryota; kingdom Viridiplantae; phylum Streptophyta; class Magnoliopsida; order Asparagales; family Iridaceae; genus Iris; species Iris pallida. Next base: position 2,134,901 of record JANAVB010044620.1, on the reverse strand, counting down.
ACGTTAAGGGGAAGTACCCGTGTCGACCCGATAGGACATAGGTATGGGTATGGAATCCGTATCCAATTCTCCATGATGACAACCAGATCCTTAATGGTGACAATCTGGAGACTGGTAGTGAAGTTGATAGTTTATTTTAATGTGGTAGTGATGTAGATAGTTTATTTTAATATAGTAGACTGGTAGTAAAGTAGTAAGGAAGCTAAAAGGACGGTCTCTTTGGGACTTATTGAACTAGTTCAATAAAGTTTACTAGTAATTTATAATTATAGGTTGATTTTTTTATGAAACTTTAGTCGTATCCCCGTACCGATATCCAAAATTTGGGTTCTTTTTAGCCAATTCCGTGTCCTTCAATTATGAGTTTGAAGGACCCGACACTTGGATATGTATCCGTACCCGACACTCGTACTCGAGTCTAGGTAACATAGCCTCCACATCAATAAACTATAATGGTGCTTTGATGACCGTATGTTCTTTAGTGCCAGAAACTTCCACCTATACTGAATAATTGTTTTCTGATGTGTTACTCGTCTCTTTAGACTCTTTCTCCACGTCTTTCAACATGAAAACCTCATCGAAGATCACATCAATAGTGAACACTCTTCTGCTTTTTGGATATAATAACTTGTAGCCTTTAACTAATGTTTGAATCCCAAGAAAATGCATCATTTCGACTTTAATTTTAACTCCATTAGGTTCTGTCCTTCTAATTTACACGTAAATAGGCAGGGACCCAACACACGTAAAGAATCATAACCGACTGGCTCTCCTCACCATATCTTTTCAGGAATATGAAGATCAATTGTTGTTGATTGTGATATGTTGAGCAAACAATATGTATAATTTACTGTCTCCGTCCCGAAGTCCTCCGTAAGGCCTGCCTATAACTAGATAATCCTTGTCCTCTCTAATAGTGTCCTATCATGTGGTCTGCTACCCCGTTCTGCTTTGGACGTCCTGAAACTCCTTATACTTCATAAGGCCTTCTTATAACCAGATACTCATTTTCCTATATAATAGAATCATGTTTATTCGCTCCGCTATCCCGTTCTACTTTGGACGTCTTGAAACCGTTCATTGTCTCTGTATACTATGTTCCTTATAATACTTACTAAAACCTGTCGAGGTTTACTCACCTCCATTACCCCCGCAAATACTTTACTGTTAGCTTTTTCCACTTCTCTGAGACCATTTTCCACTCGAAATCTGGAAAGCACCTATCATGTAGTACTCAATACCTTCCTTTGATGGAATCAATGATAGTCCTTATATGTTTGAGTAAATGTAGTCGACAAGTTCTTCGGTCTTGTATAAGCATGCTTGAAGCCTACTTATGTTACTTTTCCCGTGTTATACTTGCACAAATCTAGCTCGCACTTTTTAAAACCCTTTGTCAACTCCTTTTTGTGCAACTCACTAAGATATCTCTCTCTCTCTCTTGTGGCCAAGACGCATATACCACGACTTTGTGATATCCTCCATTTGTTTCTTTATAACGATGGCTGCACCACCAGTAACCGTGCTCCATTCCATCTGATACAAGTATGACGACATTTGTTGTCCTTTCATAGCCACCAGATTATCTTTAACTATCTTTAAAACTGAATTATGGCCGAAGTGAAGTTTGGAGAGAAGAGAAGGAGAAAGGAGGAGAGAATACGAGAAAGGAGATTGCAAGGGCTTTAAACACTAGGTTGCATCTCATGTGCATTTATATTGATAAACAATACATCCACAATTACTAGTGTACCCTCATAAGATAAATAACAATAATAACTTTAACATCCTTCCTCAAACTGGAGCATATAGATAAGACATGTCCAGCTTACTACATAAATCAGAAAATGGACCACGAGCAAGTGGTTTGGTGAGGATATCACCCAATTGATTCTCAGACCGAACATAAGGAGTGACAATATGTTTCTAAAGCAACAAATTATGAACAAAATGACAATCCACCTCGATATGCTTGGTGCGCTCATGAAACACCGCATTACTGGCGATGAAAATGACCGACTGATTGTTACTATACATCTGCATAGGAACAAGAACCATAATTCCCATTTCATGAAGAAGAGACTGCACCCACATCATCTCAAAAGCTGTATGAGCCATCCCATGGTATTTGGCTTCTGCACTAGAACGAGCTACAACATTCTGCTTCTTACTACGTCATGTGACAAGATTGCCATCCACAAATGTACAATAACCAGAAGTAGACCTCCTATCATTGCGATTGCCTGCCCAATCAGCATCACCGAACCCCATCACCGTAAGCAACTGTGAAGGTTTGTGCAACAAACCCTTTTTAGGTGCACCCTTCAAGTATTGTAGAATACGAGAGAGAGCCTCCAATATGGTTGCTGAGGGGCATGCATAAACTGAATAACTACTCCAACTGCATAGGTGATGTCTGGTCGTGTAAAGTAAGATATATAAGTTTTCCAACCAGCCGTTTATAATGTCCAACATCCTCAAATAACTCTCCACTGTCAGCATCAAGCTTGTCATGATAATCCATAGGAGTCTCAACTAGCCGACACTCCAACGTCCCAATCTCTATTAGCAAGTCTAGAATATACTTACGCTGCCGATAGATACACAACCTTTTTAGATCGAGCAACCTCAATTCCAAGAAAATATCGAAGAAGATTCAAATCCTTAGTATGAAACTGACGACTAATGTAGGTCTACAAGTCTACAATCCCAGCAAAATTACTCCAAGATATAATGATATCATCAACATAAACAATCAACACGATAATACTTGTCGAGGAAGAACGACAAAATGCTTAATGATCTGATGTGGTGCGTCGAAACCAATACTGAATAAGAAATGAACTGAAGTTGTGAAACCAAGCTCGAGGTGGTTGTTTCTGTTGTTGTTTTGGCCTTTAGCACTAGAAACATAGTCCTACATTGCCTAGGCCAAATGGTTGATATCTCTTTATATAAGCTTTGCTTGTTGAGAGATGCATATGTGGTTATGGAGAGGCACATGGGTGCCATGTGGGGGTGTTTTTCTAGTGGGAAAAAGGCTAAATCAACAATGAAGCATTAATGCTTTTTGTAATGCTCTTGGAATTTATTCCATTGGAGCTAAGTCCCGTAGGGCTTCGCAACTCCGACTCAGACTCGGACTCGGGCTCGGAATCGGGCTCATGGGCTCATGAGACGTAATGTGGCGTTTTGTTGGCGCACTTTGCACATCAGCATCGTCGCTAGGCGCATAGTGCGCTTAAGTTGCGCTTGTTGTGCGAGCCTCTGTGCAGCCGATCGTGCGTCCGTTCGCGTGGCCCGATCGCGCGGTCAGATGGCGCGACCAATTGGCGCGGCCAGGTAGCGCTGCCCGATGGCACGCCAGTTGGTGCGGCCTGATGGCGCTGCCAGTTGGCGCGGCCTGATGGCGCTGCCAGTTGGCGTGCTGTACGCAGTTGGTGCAGCGGTGCGCGCTGTACGCCAATTGGCTCAATCGTGTCTGTGCATGATTTGAGCGGTTACGAAACGTTCGGGAGCGATTTTTCCTATGTCCTAAACGTTTTGCATACTGGACGGTTACTGCGCACGTCTATATAAGTTGCTCTCTTCTCTCTCATTCAGTTCAGTTCATTCCTTACAATTTTCTTACGAAATTCACGAGAGCAGAGAAGAGAGGAAGAACGCCATCCGAGGAGTCTTTGCGTTGAGGAGTCAGAAGAACAGAGTGTTTCAAAAGTTCATCTCTGAACTTGCTGGTTGCTGGAAGCTGATCGTGTGGGGCGAATCTAGCTTTGAGCACCGGTGATCATTCACCCCAGCAGGTCGTTCTCTCATTCCGTCCATTTTATTCTTCTGTTCATCCACTTGCAACTCGTTCTGAACGAGTACAGTTCTGATCTAATTAGATACTGTTAGTGGAATTTCATCGCTGCTGCTACGAACTCTTTTGTGCCTTCTTCGAAGTGTTATATTTGATTTCATTTCTCAGAATCCTCCGGGATCTCTGTCGTGCATATTCTTTGAAGTGTTGCATAATATCACTTTTCTATCGAAAATCACGTCCCGGGACTAACAATTTCAAAGCTAGATTTCACAAGATGGAAAACTTTCGTACTTCACTCATCGATCCTAACTTTAGCAAGTTAGAGAAATTCGATTGAGAGCACTACCAAATCTGGAAGAGGAAGGTTAGTCTTAATCTTCAACTTGCGGAAGTTGACAACGTGCTAACTGAGGAAGAACCAACTGTTCAAGAAACTGGGCTAGCAGCCGCAATTACTGCTGCTACTAAAAGTTCGACCAAATGTAGAAGGGAGAATAGCCTATGTAGGCTTCTAATCCTTAATGCTATGGAGGACTCCCTAGCGGAATCATATTCTAAGAAAACTATTGCCAGTGAGATACGAGTCTCTGGAAAAACTGTATGAAGATGACAATAACATGAGCAATATATTTATCGTTGAGAAATATCACAAATGGCTCTTTGAAGACGAGAAGACGATACTGCCTCAGGTGAAAGAGTTCCTGAAGCTGCGTCAGAAATTGGAAGACGAGGGGATGCCCCTCAACGACAAGTTTGTTGTTGGGGGAATCATCTCTAAGCTCCCCGTTGGATGGAGTAAATTCTATGCGAATATGCATAGGAAGAAATTGGAGATCAGTCTCGAAGATCTCCTGCAAGAAATCTATGTTGAGGACCAGATGAGGGCTCAACTGAAGGTGGACGCTCTGTCAAAACAGATGGCTAACGCCAATTTGGTCCACACCAAGGAATCCAAGGGAAAGCAGACGGCTTCCCACAACACGAAGAAGGACCCCAATAATCTGAAAGTGAAGGAGACTTCTTTCAAGCAACAGAAGCCAAAGTCTCAACTGGCTTGCTTCAAATGTGGCAAGAAGGGCCACTTCAAGAGTGAATGCAAATCCAAGCCTAAGCAATCAGAGCAAGGTGAGCCTAGTAAGGTTTCAATGATCACTGACGTTATTGACATGATTGCACATGTCACTACGGTGGGGGCTGACTCTGACTGGTGGGTAGACACTGGTGCCACCTGCCATGTCTGCTCAAGAAAGGAATGGTTCTCCACATACATACCAACTTCTGAAGTTGTTATGGTGGTGAACCAGGCACAAGCTGAAGTGCAAGGGATCGGGACGGTGGTGTTGAAGCTGACTTTAGGGAAGTCTCTGACGCTTCAAGGTATGAAGTATGTACCTGCTATCGCAAAGAACCTGATCTCTGGAGGCCTACTCTGTAATGCAGGCCTAAGGATAGACATCAATGCTGGTCAAATGGTGATGTCCCTAAAAGAAACATACTTCGGGAAAGCGTTTATTACCGAAGGAATGTTTAAACTTCAGCTTGTAAATCAGTCTAATGTTATTAATGCAATCGCTCAATCTGATTATACTCTTGAGTTGTGGCATAATAGACTAGGACATGTTCATTGTAAAAGAATAAACATAATGTCTAGTTTAGGACTTATCTCCAAATGTGGGGATAAGGTAGAGAAATCTGAAGTATGTGCTCAGACGAAGATCACAAGGAAACCCTTTCCTCGGGTTAATCGAAGCACAGATCTTCTGGAGTTGGTACACTCCGATATATGTGACTTCAAGCAGTTCTCTACAAAAGCCGGGATGAAGTATTTCATAAACTTCATTGATGACATCTCAAAATACGCATTTGTCTACTTGCTCAAGGCTAAAGACGAAGCATTCGAGAAGTTCAAAGAGTTCAAAGTCGAGACTGAACGGCAAACTGGACAACAACTCAAGAGAATAAGAAGTGATCGAGGCGAAGAGTATCGGTCTCATGAATTCACATCGTTCTGCAAAGAACATGAAATTATCAGCGAGACTACTGCTCCATATTCTCCTCAATCTAACGGAGTAGTAGAAAGGAAGAAGAGAACGTTGACAGAAATGATAAACTCAATGCTGTTGACTGCGGGTCTTCCGAAATACTACTGGGGAGAAGTTGCATTGACGGCCACTTTTATTCTGAATAGAGTGCCGCATGCAACTTCGGACGTTACTCATAAACTCTGGTTCAAAGTCAGACCAAACTTGAATGTCATTCGAGTGTAGGGGTGTCTGGCATATGTGAAGCTCCCAGATCTGAAGATTCAGAAGCTCGGGATGAGGACTACGAAGACGATCTTCTTGGGTTATGCCGAGAATAGTGATGCTCAGAGATTTCTTGATATTGAATCAAATCATATCATTGAATCTCGCGACGCAGAATATTTTGAAGATAAATTTGCAAGGCACAAGAACATTGTTCTTGCAGATATTTCGGAGAACAATGAGGGTGCGCAGGAAATTGAAGTTTCCAATGAGAACGTAGTCCAAGAAGAAGTTGTTGAAACAACTGTTGAACCAGAAGTCGCTGAGTCGTCAACTAAGCGAGTGAGGAGGCCGAAGGACTTCGGAAATGACTTTGTCACCTATCATGTGGAAGCAGATCCTCTTACATATGATGAGGCGATGAAGACCAGAGATGCTGTTTTCTGGAAGGAGGCGATAGACAATGAAATTAATTCTATCACCTCTAATAACACTTGGGTGTTGGTTGATCTTCCTGAAGGAGCGAAACCCATCGGATGCAAATGGATCTTCAAGAAGAAGATGAAAGCAGATGGAACTATTGACAAGTTCAAGACTAGACTGGTAGCCAAGGGGTTTTCTCAAAAGCACGGCATTGACTACTTCGACACGTATGCTCCAGTAGCCCGGATGACCGTCATCAGAATGTTAACTGCTCTCGCAGCAATACATAAGTTGGTGATACATTAGATGGATGTAAAAATAACTTTCCTGAATGGCGAGCTGACCGAAGAGATTTACATGCAACAACCAGAGGGATTTGTCGTCAAAGGTCTTGAAGACAGTCTGCAAGTTGGTGAAATTCTTGTACGGTCTTAAACAGGCTCCCAAAATGTGGCATGAGAAGTTTGACAAGGTCATAAGGTCAAATGGCTACAGGGTCAGCGAGACGGACAAGTGTGTTTACACGAAGTTCGCTGATGGAAGAAGTGTAATCGTTTGTCTGTACGTGGACGACATACTGATCCTAGGTACGAATATGGGCTGTGTCACGGAGACAAAGAAGTTCATCTCGACTAAGTTCAGCATTAAGGACTTGGGGGAAGCTGATGTGATCATGGGGATCAAGATCATCCAGACAGACACTGGACTGGCGCTGTCACAGTCTCATTATATTGAGAAGATGATCACACGCTACGGGTACCAGGATCTTCCAGTGATCGATACGCCTTACATATGTGATCTGAAGCTAAAGCCTAATTTGAGGGAAAGCGTCAGGCAGCTGGAGTATGCAAGCGTTATCGGGAGTTTGATGTATGCTACTTACTGCCACAAGGCCTGATATAGCTTTCGTCGTGGGAATGTTGAGTCGGTTCACGAGCAACCCAGACGTTAAGCACTGGAAAGCTGTGAAACGGATAATGAGATATCTCAAGAAGACTTAGACATATGCACTGCACTACAGCGGAGATCCGCCGGTAGTAGAAGGCTTTAGTGATGCCAGCTGGTGCTCAGAGTTGGAGAACGAGAGATCCACAGGTGGATTCATTTTCACAATGGATGGAGCTGTTATATTGTGGAAGTCGAAGGAGACTATGCTCTCTCGTTCCTTCACGGAATCTGAGTTCTTTGCACTTGATACCGCAGTGGAAGAAGCAGAATAGCTTCGGGAGCTCATGTATGATCTTCCAGTGGTTGGGGCACAGATACCGACAATTTCGATATACTGCGACAACCAGGCGTCTGCGGCGGCGGCATCAAATGATCTCTTCAACGGAAAGAAGAGAGCTGTGCGGTTAAAGCACAGAGCAGTGCACGATCTCATCAAGAGGTGTAATTGTAGTGATTGATGTCGGAGTCAGGAGAACCTGGCGGATCCGTTCACAAAAGGTCTTAAGCGCCAGCTGGTCGAGGACATAGCTTGTAAAATGGGCTTGAAGGTATTCCGATATTGTGTTATTGTAATCCTACCATAAAGTTTTATGCTATTAGTTCAAAGAAAAATATACTAGGCATCTAACTTTTGGTTCAAGGGAGGACCACTAACTGGGAAAATATTAGGAACAATGGGTACATGTCCTCTGTGGCATGGAAATGATACGGACCTACAACCACTGTTGTCTACTATATGTTTTCTGTAGAAAACAGATCATGTGATGAGGATGGCTTAAACGCCTTAATGAGTTCTCAGGCAGAGTGAATGCTTGGTGTGCTTTACATGAAGCACGGTAGCACAATACTACAAGGAGTGTATCTCCATGCTACAGTGGGATGACTCCACCATGAGGTTCCCACGTAGGGGTAATGCCTCGGCTTTGCGAGCCAAGTCACAGCTACGTAGCACCGCAAATAGGCAGGTAGCCTAATGCTGTATGATGAAATTAAAGAGTTGTACACAACACTACAAAGGGGACGGTGTCCTCATGTTACAGGGGCACGACACCACGATGAGATACCCAGATAGGGGTAAAGCCTCGGCCTTGCAAGCCATGTCGTTGCGGCGTAATACCGCAAGGAAGCGCAAGGCTTCATGCTGGATAGTTTGGCACTACAGAGAGGCTTGTGACCTCATGCTACAGTAGTATGACACTACGATGAGGTTTCCGGGTAGGGTTACTGCCTCGACTTTAAGCCATGTCATAGTGGCGTAGCACCGCAAGGAAGCGAAATATTCCATGCCATGTCTCTTTAATGAGGAACTCACCTATAGTGTATGGATAGAGATAGCAGGCCGTCTGTTAAGGGTAAACTTGTAGACGCCCAAAATAATACACTGAAATCAGGCTGGCACATGGCCTTTAATGTGCAGCCAGAAGCACATGTGACTACATTGTGTGAGTGGAAAGTATTGCAGCTATGATGCAGAATTCAAGGCTTAGTCCATTCTTGTATTATAGTCTGTTGTTTGACCCATGCGGGAAGATTCAAGTCGTCAGCGACATCTAATCTAATGCATGATGGACAGTCACTGTAGGGAACACTCAAATCCATATAAAGAGATATGTGGGAGATTGTTGTTGTTTTGGCCTTTAGCACTAGAAACATAGTCTCACATTGCCTAGGCCAAATGGTTGGTATCTCTTTATATAAGCTTTGCTTGTTGAGAGATGCACATGTGGTTGTGGAGAGGCACATGGGTGCCATGTGGGGGTGTTTTTCTAGTTGGAAAAAGGCTAAATCAACAATGAAGCATTAATGATTTTTGTAATGCTCTTGGAATTTATTCTATTGGAGCTAAGTCCCGTAGGGGCTTAGCAACTCGGACTCGGGCTCATGGGCTCATGAGGCGTAATGTAGCATTTTGTTGGCGCACTTAGCACGTCAGCATCGTCGCTAGGCACATAGTGCGCTTAAGTTGCGTTCGTTGTGCGAGCCTCTGCGTAGCCGATCGTGCACCCGTTCGCGTGGTCCGTTCGCGCGGCCAGATGGCGCGACCAATTAGTGCGACCAGATGATGCTGCCCCATGGCAAGCCAGTTGGCGTGGCCTGATGGCGCTGCCAGTTGGCGCAGTGCGCGCTGTACGCAGTTGACACAGCGGTGCGTGCTGTGCGCAGTTGGTGCAGCGGTGCGCGCGCTATTCGCAATTGGCGTGCGCTTTGCGCCAATTGGCTCAATCGTGTTTGTGCATGATTTGAACGGTTACGAATTGTTCGGGAGCGATTTTTTCCATATCCCGAACGTTTTGCATACTGGGCGGTTGTAACAACCCGCTCTGCCCTAGCGGAACGCCGATTCAAACGGCAAGTGCAACGACTCAAATGAGCCGTCGACTCGAAGAGTTGCGTCGACCCGATGAAGTATCGATGTGAATCGATGCAAGACTTACATTGGCCCGTCAAGATGAATCCAGACTTAGACTTTCAAAGACGCGCTCGGAGTATCGCTCGGTCGACGCGATCATCGCTAAGGTGGGTGGCTCCGATGAACCTATCTTTGCTTAGCCTAGACACATAATAATACAGACACTATTGCTGGAATCGCTTGGCGATAACACCGTGCATGCTAACAAAATGATTCAACGCACCTAGCTAAGGGAATAATCCCATCTTGTATGCTTGTATAGAACATGGAAAAGAACTTGGAAAATATGCGATCTCTCGCATCGCACTCCACGCTCGTGCAAACACACAACTTATTTTTCGAGTAGATTTACTTATGCGTTCAATTATGAACGAGATGCTTGTCACTTAGAATCGTATCACAACTTGAGACCTGAAACAATAAATGGTTCACTAAAATGAGAGGAAGACTATCAATATAGTCGTTCCGAATAGAGTACTAGTAACATTGAAATGCTTCGGGACCGATGGGTCGCTAAGGCGGTTCCCGCACAGGAATGTATGAATGAACGAATAAGTGAATGAATGAATCAACAAATGAATGAATACGTGAATGAATCAATGGATGAATGAACAAGTGAAAGAAAGAAAAGAAAAGAATGAATGAAAGAAAGGAAAGAAATGGTTAGCGACAGATATGACGGGGACGTGCAACGGGGCTCGCTACCCGCGCTGCATGCCGCCGCCGCCAACCTGGTCAATAATGCCTTATGGCTCTAGACAGCCTAATAAGTTAATTCATTGGCTCAAGACAGCTCGACAAGTTAAACTAAAAATAAGAATACGAAATGGTCACGGACAACTCATGCACGAGTGACGGAACAAACGATTCCAAGGCAACGATCACGACATCGTGGCCGGCCTAGGCGGAATCATGGCTTATGGGCGGCTTGTGTGCAGGCTCGGGCACACAAGAGACGTAAGATCGGGTATTGCGTAGACTATCAAGGTGTACCAGCTATCACGCTTGATAGATGCGAATAAAAAGGAGAACATGTCCAAATGGCTTGTGGTGCCTAGCGACCGATACATATAGATTAAGTTGGCTCGATTGCGGCAAATCCGCGTGCGAGACCTTGCATTGAAACAAATAAATCTGACTAGCTGAATATGCTATGTTACGGAATGAAACATATCTAAACAACATTTGAGTACAACACATCCTGACAACTTGAGTAAGCTGAACAACTATAGAACTGAACGAAGCGCCTTCTGAACAGGCTTGAGTATAACACAACAAATGAACTAGAGTACTTCGTACAAATGAGTTAGAAACACGCCTTCGACGCGCTACCACCTGAGACCGGAACACGCCCTTGACACTTTTGAATACTTATGCAAACCTGTCAATTCATAATGCATAATATGTTGGCTAACTTGGTTTACTTTGGACAGGGACGATCATACGGTAAGTATGGTAGTTGCGCATGTTTTACTTATGCGACACTTGAAAACGATAACACGGGATAGGCTTTGAATGTTATGCCATGAAACTGATCCTAAGGCAAGAATAGTAAGACAATAAATGATAGATGGTACACAAAAGTAAATTGAACGTGTTTGGTAATGATAGCGAGTGGGCGAGCTAGCCTCCCCACTAGTGCATAACAATTTACTGATATCCACATAGTCTGCTTGCAGTGTGCGGGAGAACCACGTTGGGTGCAGAGACTTTCCTCGAACGTGCTAAGGTGCCGAGCTATCTCTGGAGCCTTGGAGCATTGCAAAGGAACTGAAGCACCATATACAGGACATAATGCATTGGAACATCGCCATGAATCATTCCATCTTGTAAGCCAGTTGGCACGCCTATTATGTTTCGAGAGAGAGCTTGAGTGAATTGTAATCTCGGCATAACGCCGCTTGTACTACTTCTTGAATATCAATAAAGACCATTGAGTTTGTTTCAAATTGTGTTCATTTACTTTCCGCTGCAAATGGGGACACTCTGTGCGACTCTGTGGCCTAGCTTAAATCGACCATTTCTGAACTTGGCCTTGCACGAGCGCAACCTAGGCTCGTGCGGCATTACGCCTTAGCGAGGACGATCGATCCTACGGGACCGGGGCGTGACAGTGGTTACTGCGCGTGTCTATATAAGTTGCTCTCTTCTCTCTCATTCAGTTCAGTTCATTCCTTACAATTTCCTTACGAAATTTCCGAGAGCAGAGAAGAGAGGAACAATGCCATCCGAGGAGTCTTTGCGTCGAGGAGTCAGAAAAGCAGAGTGTTCCAAAAGTTCATCTCTGAACTTGCTGGTTCCTGGAAGCTGATCGTGTGGGGCGAATCTAGCTTTGAGCGCCGGTGATCATTCACCCCAGCAGGCCGTTCTCTCATTCCGTCCATTTTATTCTTCTGTTCATCCACTTGCAAGTCATTCTGAACGAGTACAGTTCTGATCTAATCAGATACTGTTAGTGGAATTTCATCGCTGCTACTACGAAATCTTTTGTTCATTTTCGAAGTGTTACATTTGATTTCGTTTCTCAGAATCCTCCGGGATCTCTGTCGTGCACCTTCTTCGAAGTGTTGCATAAAATCAGTTTTCCATCGAAAAATTATGCCCCGAGACTAACAGTTTCAGCCCATATAATGGTTTCTTCAATCGACATACGAGTTTTCCACTTCCAGCCACCCCATACCCTGGTGGTTGATCCATATAGACCTTCTGTAAGTCACCATGCAAAAAAGTATTCTTTATGTCCAACTGATATATAGGCCATTGGCGATTAACCGCAGCAGAGAAGAATCCGAACTGAATTCAGCCGAGCCACTGGAGAGAAAGTCTCCACATAATCCACACCATATGTCTGGGTAATACCCTTTTGCAACCAACCGTGCCTTGAGGCGCTCAACTGAACCATCCGGATGATACTTAACCGTGTACATCCATCGCCAACCCACTGTCTGCTTTCAAACTGGAAGTGATGTAAGCTTCCAAGTCTGATTTTGATTTAAAGCACACATCTCCTTATCCATTGCATTTTTTCAACCAGAAGATGACATAGCCTGCTTGTAAGTTTTGGGAATGGAATGGAAGACAATGAAACAACAAATGAATAAAAAAATGAAGAAGTATGGTGTAAAGAAACATAATTAAAGATGTGATGTTTGTTCTTTGTGGTGCAAAAGCGTTTACTTTTTCTGAGAGCAATAGGAATATCATCCGGATATGTGGTGATGGGAACATAAACCGCAGGCTCGGAAGCTGATTGGTTGAGGGCTGAATTCTGTAGAATAACTGGCCTGTTCTTGGATCTCTGATAAACCTGTGGAGAAGGAATGGAGACAGAAACTGATCCAGGAATAATCGGAAGTGATGTGATATGGAAGATACCAAATCTGATGAAAATGAAATAAGACGGCCTCCTAAGGGAAAGAAAGGGGTAGACTCAAAGAAGGTAACATCTGCACTGGCCTAATACTTGCGTGACTATGGATTGTAACAATGATAACATTTTGTAGTACGAGAATAACCAAGGAAAAAAAACACTTAAGAGATCGAGGAGACAACTTTTCTCGATTAGGTTCCAAGTTGTGAACCAAAGCGACACACCCAAACACTCGAGGAGGTAAGGAAAAATGAGGGACACATGTATATTATATGGAGAATGGAACTTGATTATTTAATACAGATAATGGCATGCGATTAATTAGATAACATGCGGTAAGAACGATCTTCCCAATACTGTTTAGGGACATGCATGTTGAACATGAGAGTTCGAGCAACATCTAGAAGGTGTCGATGTTTGCGTTCGACTATACCATTTTGTTTAGAGGTGTGAACACAACTGGTTTGATGAATAATGCCACGATTAATACAAAAAGTGTTTACAGACGATTGAGTATATTGCAAAGCATTATCAGAACGCAGGATTTTGATGCGTTTATCAAACTGAACATATACTTCATTATAAAAAGTAGATAACACATTTGGAAACTCAGATCTTTCTTTTGTTAAATAACACCAAGTCATTCTAGAATAATTATCAACAAAAATAACAAAATACTGAAATCATTTCAGACTTTTGACTCTAGGCGGACCCTAAATATCATAATGAACAAGTTCGAAAGACTGCAACTGACGACTTTCAACATGACGAGGAAAAGAACTATACTGATGCTTGCCTAACTGGCAAGCCTCACATTCAAGAATAGAAACATGACTCAAACTAGGAACAACTCGACGCAACTTAGCCAAAGATACATGACCAAACGATAATGCCATTGCAACGGAGAAGTAGAAACAGAAGTGAAAGCCTTTTCATGTATATTCAAGTAATACAATCCATCTCTTTTATGTCTCGAACCAATCATCTTCCTCGTCCCGAGGTCCTGAAAAACACAAGAATTGAGAGAAAATGTTATAGAACATTGAAGATATTTGGTTAACTGGCTCACAGATAGCAAATTGAAAGAAAAATTATGCACACATAATGAATCAAATAGTGATTGATTGAGTAGGGTGAATGACACATTTTCCAAGCACATGACGGATAGACCCATCAGCTAAGATAATATTATGTTTCATAGGACTACGATGATGAAAGGGATAATTTGTACTAGACATGTGAGAACTTGCTCCTGAGACGATGACCTAAGAGGTGGATGGTGACTGGGTTGCTACAAAAGCATGATTACCTATATGTGCCATGGTTGTAGTAGGTTGAGAGGTGGTACTAGCAAGCGCATTCAACTTCTAGAGGATCTGTTCTAATGGAGATGAGGTATCGGACGTGGAAGTCTGACTGAAACCTGAAGTATCATCTCTAGGAGCAGAAGTGGTGACTTGAGACTGCATATTCTCATCATGCACTTGATATGCATATTCTGGTTTATCCCACTTGTTCCAATAGTAATCTTCGATGTAACCGAACAGTCCACAATAGGTTACACTTTCGTGGTTGGCCACGACCACTACCACTACGACCATCACCATGACCACTTCCTCGACCAAAAGTACGACCACGACCTCTACCACTACCATCACCACCACCATGTCCACCACGTCCACCACCACAACCAGCAGTACTAGTAACTATGGCAGAAGAGTCATTACTCGGCACCACAGAACTCTGTCCTAGAAAGGAACGATTGATACAGAAGATAGTATCTGCCACCGCAGGTAACTGCTCTCCAGCAAGGATCTGAGCCTTATAAGGTTCGAGTGCAGGATCCAAGCCGGCTAGGATAAGTGAAATATGAAACTCTTCCTTCTGTCGTTGAGCTTCCTTCAAATCAGTAGTAACATGATGATATTGTAACGGTTCCTCCCACAAAGCCTTCTTTGAAGCTAAATATTTATGCACAAGCTTTCCCTTTTGCTTTGTATTAGTCAATAACTTGTACAACTCATAGATACGTGCTATGTTCTGCTTCTGCGAATATGATTCTTCCAGAGATGTCCAAATCTGTTTGGAGGATTCACACCACTGAACATTAGAAGCGATGTGCGACTCCATAATATGCCACAATCACGACATAACGTATGCAACAACACTCATCCAATCCTCATACTCGGTGGACGTTTCAGGCGGGGGTTCTTACGTCAAAGACTTCAATTTCTTCTTCGTCCTAAATACTACTTTGATAGACTTGGACCAAGCAAGGTAGTTCGTCCCATTGAGTTTCACCGCTGTTATCGATTTTCCCTATTCATCATTACGAATAACAGTAAAAGGAGAACCACATCCGTTACTAGGACCAACACTATTAACCTCGTCAGTAGTTTCGGTCCCCGCCATACTTACATATGCAATAGAAAGACGAGATCTCTGGACCCTAGATCTCACAATGAATCACAATCGACAATGAACAACCAACGGAGATATGTAGAAATTCTAGATCTCACAACGAACCACGAAGTACCATGAACAACCAACAGAGATATGTAGAAACCCTAGATCTCATAAATGAACCACGAACGACCACGAACGATGAACGACCATGAAACGTTCGATCGACTCAGTCGTGGATAGGATGTACAGTACCTTGAAAATATGTTATGATACCATGTGAAGTTTGAAGGGAAGAGAAGAGAAGGAGAAAAGAGAATATAAGAAAGGAGATTGCAAGGGCTTGAAACCCTAGGTTGTATCTCATGTGTATTTATATTGATAAGTAATACATCAACAATTACTATTTACCCTCATACGATAAAAAACAATAATAACTCTAACGTCCAACAAACTTGCATCGTACCGTGTCCAACGCTTCCGGAGAAATAAGGTTCTTTAATTCTGGAATGTCTCTCACTTTCACGAGTGTTTGCACCACATCACCAAACATACGAAGCTTGATGTTTCCTACACCAACATTTTTGCATGTTGTATTGTTCATGTCACGACCTGCTTGCAAATATTTAGGTACGAGCACGTGAATACATCCAACCTTCTATATTCATAAGTCACAATATCATATCAAGTCTCACATGCACTGTCATCTAGAATATAACAAAAACTTAATGGAGACTAAAAATCATACGAATGAAAAACATGTACTTAGGCTATAAGATATCAAAAGAAAGAGTAGGACACAAGGAACCTCAAACTTAATGTTGAAGTACCGTAGATCATGGTAATAGTCATCTAAGTTGTCGTGTTAGTTATCCAGTCAGGATTGAAGCGAATACATATACTAAACACGAACTAGCACACGTAAACAATATATGTATGTAAAATTATATGACTAAATTCACAATATGTTTGCTTGACTGAATTCACAATATGTTTGCGATCAGACAGTCATACAGTAGATGTATGGTTGAATTCATAATATAATCAAGATCAGACAGTCATACAAGAGATGTATGATTGAATTCACAATATTTCATTCAAGATCAGACATCTATATATGAGGTGCATGACTGAATCTACAATATTATCAAGCATTCAATAAGGTAAGCCACATACCTACTAGTTGTCTTTTCCCATACCTGCATTCACTACAGGATCACGAGAAACACGTAGAAACTCGATGAACATGATAAACATAATAAACGATACAAGACTAGTCATAAAGCATATTACATATATGAAAACTGAAACTAGATTCGTTAGTACTGTACACGTTATATCAATCGAGACGGAAAACGGAACAAGCCAACTTGATACGAACACACCAATGCTATCCTTGAGCTAACAGACCACAAGCATCGAACAATTGTGTTGGCATCAAGAGTTGCACCAACCAAGTCAACTTAGGATTTATAAATATAACAAATTTCTTTTTAACAAGTTACTAGGTTACTTATCTATAGGTAACGGTGGATTTAAATCTAGACTAGCAATTCTATACCTCGAATTTCGTACATCGAAAATATGCGACACGCAAATCGAGACAAGATTATTGACAAGAAATCAACGGTTTTGTTTTGGCGATCCGTATAGTCATATCGTATACTTCAGCTATATGAGTTTAGCTGGAATTGACGGATGTCGGTTTCAGATGTACGAATTTCGAGATATGGTCTCATTACGATCTAACTAGTAAAGTAAAGATGGGATGAAACAATCTATCAAACAATGCTGGATTGAAACAAAATTTGGAATTCTAGAAGAAAATCTTACCAAGAGTGCAACGGGAAAAAACGGATCGACGATTCATCTATCGGATCTCTCCGCAATCGCAAGCAAATCAAATTTGGACGATCGACAATGTTGCGACTCGCATGCGCTGTACGAACGCAATATCCATAATCCAACGTTTAGATTAAATGACAGAGCGACGAAGATTATGCAGTTCGTTTGAAGTCAAACGTGTGTCGGACGGCTAAGATATGACAGTAGGAAGTCAAGGGTGTTGTTGGACATTATAGACACCTCTAGTATTGCGAAGCAATTTCACCCATCAAACTTCGCCATGGTCATACGAAATTCTCCACAGAGGTATATGGTCATGCCACAAGCACAACGGTGAAGATGGAGCACGAAATTGTTGAGCAAATTGAGCGTGACGATCGAGCAAAAGTGATTGCTACAAATAGGGTGTTGTGTCATGTCTCAGGTTTGTAGCAGGACTCACATGGAGTGCTGGGTACTCCTGGGGGATCAAAGTAGGTATTTGGAGGAAGGAAAAGGAAAGAGAAACATGGTGATTGAGGCGGATTTTGAATCGAGTGTTTGGAAGGGTCAAACACGCCAAGGATACAGAGGGGACATGAGGTGGAGAAGATTCTCATACGGGTGCAACAGTAGTTGTTGTGTCCCTTATAGGGAGATAGGGAGCTGTTCAGGGAAATTAAATTTGGGTTGGGATTCCTAATAGGAATCAGGGTCGAATCAAAGGCAGCCAGATCAATGGCTGGAAAATGTTTCCGCCTCGATCCCACAGTTCCAATCGAAGGAATCGAGTCGGGCGGATCCTAGGCAGGTCGGGTAGCACTCTATAGCACAGATGAAATCCAATGGTCTGGATTTAAAGCCTGTTGGAATGGAGGGATAGGATGGTTAACTTAAATTCCTGGTCAGGTTCAGGTTGGACCCTAGTAGGTTTGGCCCGACCAGGTAGAAAATTATTCAGAAAATGATTAATTGATTTTAAAATATGTTTTATAATTCAAGAAATTGCTTTTAACCTATTTATCAATTAACTAAATTGGTTTTAGGGAATGGAAGAATACGACTATGGAAAATTTCCTTAAAAATTCTAGTAAATAGTTTAGGCTATTAAAACTCTATCCTACGATTATGATTTCAAATGGTAAATCCTACAAGTTATTGTAAATACGTTTTCTTAGTACTTTTCGAGGTTTTTAATTCTCAGAAAATTTCTAAATTTCTAAATTTCTAAAATGGGTTTGTGAGTATTCTAAGGCCGTACTAACTACTAAGTTTCAATAGAGGGTTTCTAACCTATAATGAGTTCGGTCATTAGCGTTTAATTCTATAGAGATGTCATATAAGTAACTCTAATCAAGTCAAAACTCCACCCATTTTTCGAATTTTGGTGTGTATAATTAGGTTCCTGGTAGTGAATGTTACATTTCCCCATAAGTATAACACCGCCGAACTCCTTATACATGCCGAGTCATTTCCTGTTATGACACATGATATGGACATCCTCCGAGTAAAAAATCCAAGTTCCGGTAAAAACATTCTTCCCGCTATGTATCATAAGTACATCACACAGTACTTCTCAGCTTCCGTTGCAACACTAGCTTGATTTGAATTGCTTGTATTGATGCTTTTAACCATCTTTTCTAGCCAATGCTTATACTTCGGACATTGCTTCCCTTCGCTATCAAGTAATGCACCTCATGGGCCTCCTTGAAGTCTACTTCCGTTTAATTCGTGGAGGTCGTCAATGAAAGAAATGTCTTCTTCTCCTCTTACAAAGATTCGATTCGGGTACTTCTCTTTAAAGGCGTAAACGCGTACTTTGCCCCATCCCTCACTAGCCGATAAGTATTGTCATGTCGATCTGCATTGCACCAATGTCGAACTGTCATGGTCTCCCAAGCAACATCGGACATATGTTGAGCATGTCCATAATGTCGTAGTAGATCTCATTTCTATTGAATAGAGAAGGAAACTCTACACCGCTTGATCACCCTAACATTCGGTACCTTTTGAACCCATCCGACATAGTACGGTTGTGCTTCTCCAACGTCAACCTATGTCTTGGACGATCGTCAATAATGATTTTTGTTGGTGGTGGTTGTCGACCACGATCACAAATCTCATGTCATTGATAGTGGGCAATCCTTTGGGACATTGCGGGGTTACGGACCCAGAACCACTGTTACCTCTGATATTGTGTCACTGCAATCCTACCATAATGTTTTATGCTATTGGTTCAAAGAGGCATTTAGCTTTTGGTTCAAGGGAGGACCATTGACTGGAAGAATATCAGGAACAGTGGGTAATCATTTGGGAATTACGAGGTTACGGACCCAGAACCACTGTTGTCTACTGTTTGTTCTTTGTATAGAACAAAGTCCTGTGAAAGGATGGCTTGGAAGCCTTAATGAGTTCTCGGACATTTGGGATGCCCGGTGTGCTTTACAGGAAGCACGGGTAGCACAGCACTACAAAGGAGCGTAGTACTCCATGCTACAGTAGGGTGACTCTACATAAGGTACCTAGTGAGGGTAAAGCCTCGGCTTAGGGCCAAGTCACAGCGGCTTAGAACAGCACATAGGCAAGTGAGCCTAATCTTGTAGAATGAAGAGTGGTAGGCAGCACTACAAAGAGGTTGGACCTCATGTTACAGTGGTGTGACACCACATGAGGTACCTAGAAAGGGTAAAGTCTTGGCTTCGCGAGCCATGTCACGGCGACGTGACACCGCAAGGAAGCGAAAGGCTTCATGTTGAGTAGTTTGGCACTACAAAGAGGCTGGGCCTCATACTACAGTGGTATGACACCACATGAGGCATTGTCTCGACTTTGGGCTATGTCATAGCGACGTAGCACTGCAAGGAAGCGAAAGGCTTCATGCCAAGACTCTTTAAAAGAACTCACATAGAGTGTATGGAAATAGATATAGGTCGTCTCTTGAGGAAAACCTTGTAGACACCCAATATACATACACCGAAACCAGACGGGCACATGGTCTTTCATGTGCATCCAGAAGCACAGTTGATGTCATTATGTGAGTGGAAAGAATTACAGTAATGGTGCAAAATTCAAGGCTTAGTCCATTCTGTTGGCCCATTGGTTAATGATCACACCTGATTTTGATAATTAACGTCAACTTTGGTCGATACGCAAAATATATATACTGCTACGAGTTTACAGGTTTCAAGTTAGAAGAATGACTGCGTCCTAAATCTGCGTCCTACTGCTACAAAGTACAAACAATCGTGTCGTTATCAAGAACCAAACACAAAGGAATCGAGATCAAGCTTTTTCATGTTTTCTTCTGTACTTTTACTTTTATTGAGTCTAGGAAGAATATGTAAGTGATCAGGATCGGTACTGGCTTAGGTTTTCTCAGTCCACAAACATATATAGCCTACATTTCCAAGTCCATATTCTAAAAAGCCCAAAACCCGTGCAAAGTTGGCCCAAACTGTTCTTACCTAACCCTGGCAGAACTCGGCCAGAACTCGGCTCGAGTTCGGCCCGAGTTCGATCTAGTTAGTTTTCATATTAGTTTTGAATTTCCTTCAAATTTGCATCCAACGTTCGAATGCGAGATTTCTGCATCCGAACTATGCCCGAATAACTTTCCCATTTCCAAATCACTCATTCATTCAATCTTCTCTTCTCTATTCATTCCTAAGTGTTTTCTACAAGCTACACTTTCAAATCAAGCCTATACTACTCTTAACCAAGCCAGTACATTTTCTGTTTAATCTAGAGTTTGGTGTTAAAGAATTGTATCGTAGGCTGCATTCAGAAAACGTTCCAGTTTTCAAATCGTCCTATGGAGTCGGTCTTGCGCTCGTCGCCAAGCACGGTGTTGTAAGAAATTATAAGCTCTCAATTAGTTTGTGACAGTGGATTAACATCAAACAAGAGTACTCGAAACTGGACTAGTCCTCTCAGAGGAAAACCAGTATATATCGTTGTTTCACCGAGTTTGATTTTCTTGACTCTTATTTTACTGCTATTTATTTACTGTCATTTATCTGCCATAGTATATAGTTTGATACCCTTTTTTAATTGGTGATATTTTTCGCTGCACACGCACATACTCTATTCACCCCCTCTAAAGGTGCTAAACGGTCCTACAATTGGTATTAGAGTAGGTTATACATATACATAACCATCTAGAGAGTATATATCTATGGCAGCCGTTGAGTCTATATTCAACGGTGAAGGGCAATTCACAAATAGACCTCCATTATTTGATGGAACGAATTATACCTATTGGAAAACACGGATAAGTTTTTTTATACAGTTACTGGACTTCGATCTTTGGTCGATAGTAATAGACGGTTATAAAAAACCGCCTAGAACAATGATTGATGGTGTATTAGTAGACAAGCCACATGACAAATACCCTGAGCATGAAAAGACACAAGCTAGTCTAGATGCACGAGCCATCAATGCACTATTCTGTGCAATTGACAAAACCGAGTTTAATTGCGTATCTACCTGTACGATATCTAATGAAATTTGGAGACTTTTTAAGGTAACTTATGAAGGGACTTTCCAAGTGAAGGAATTCAAATCGGTAGATTAACACAGGAATATGACTCTTTCAAGATAAAACCCAGTGAGTCAATTACACAGATGTTCACTCGTTTCCTTGATATTACTAATCCTTTATAATCTCTTGGTAAGGATTACAGCAATCATGACAGGAAGGTACTGCGGGCTCTAACAAAGAACTGGAACCCGAAGGCCACCGCGATCATAGAAGTAAATGACCTCACCATGATGACATTGGAGACACTGATGGGCAAGCTCATAACCCATGAGCTGGACTTGCAAGAATTTGAAGAAACAACTCCCAAAGAAAAATCAATTGTCTTCAAAGCTCAACCAGAAAAGCCTCATGCAATAATTCTGATGAAGAAGATTCTGATGGTGATGAACAGGCCCTGCTAGTCAAAAATTTCAGAAAATTCTTGAAGTTTAAGAGATCAAACCGAAAGCAGAAAGACATCCACGAAAGCAACGAAGAAGAAATAATCTGCTTCGGATGTAAGAAGTCGGGGTATATAAAGAAGGATTGTCCACTGTCAAAGAAAAGCAGTCTATATGACCGATCAAGATCGAGCAGAAAAGCTACAACTGGTCGTAAGTACGCAAATACAAGCATCTGGCACAAAAGTGAGGCCAGCAAATAGAGGAGGAGAACAAACCGAGCAGTACTGCAAATGTTTGTCTAATGGCATACGATAAGGAATCTGAAAACCCTATGTATGATGATTTTACTTTCGATGAATTAGAAAATGCCTTTAGCGAACTACTTGAAGAACACAGAAATGTGTTGGACAAGTATAAGCAATCTCACAAAGAGATTAAGGTATACACAACCGAAGTAGCTAGATTGTCTAATCTTATTGAAGACATTAAAGAGACATATACTACCGGTAACATGGAAGAGATAGCTAAACTTAAATTGGACTATCATGAGGCTATCCTCACCATAAAGAAGAAAGAAAGAGACTATGTCAAGGTGCAAGAACTTTATGACATAGAGAAGAAGAGACACTTAGTCCTAATACCAAGCATACACCAAAAAGAACTAAACCAAGGAAAGCACAAAAGTAACTTGTTTCTCACAATCATGCTTTCACATAGAGGTTTCCAAGAAAGACAGAGAAATTTGTCAACACAGAAACCAAGATCACAATTTCAAAAATCACATGCACATACTGTGGTACATACGGGTACATATCACAGTACTGTAGAGCTAGAAAGCTTGTTGGCACAAATTTACTTGCTTGGATTTTTAAGACTAATCATAATGGACCCTTGAAGAAATGGGTACCAAAGGATTCATCTACTCGTTTTATAGGTGGACCTTCAGCCCTCATGTTAAAAGCAAGTGGATACTCGATAGCGGATGTTCGTGACACATGACTGGTGATGCATCTTTATTCGCTACGCTATCGATGAAGAAAGAATGATATGTTTCCTTCGGCAACAATCTGAGAGGTGATATTATAGGTAACGACACTATTGGTATGTCTTTCTATCCAGAAATAAAAGACGTTTGTCTAGTTACAGAATTTAAACATAACCTATTGAGCATAAGTCATTTGGCAGATAATGGTTATGACGTCAATTTTGTGAAAGACAAATACTTTATATATGAGATGTCTACTTGGAATCCCGTATATGAAGGGATCAGGGAAGACAGTATTTATGTTTTCTTTCTAGAACGTGCTAACAATGTAGGTAAGTGCCTAGAAGCCAATCAGGATGGAAGCTGGCTATGGTACATGAGGCTAGGACATGCAAACATGGACACCATTTCAAGACTATGCACTAAAAAGCTGGTAAAAGGACTCCCAGAAATTACCTTCAAGAGAAATATGGTATGTTCAGACTGTAAAAAGAACAAGACAACTAGGTCATCTTTTAAATCCATCAACGCTGTAAGCACTTCTAGCCCTTTGCAGTTAATTCATATGAATTTTTTTGATCCTAGTAGAGTCGCTAGTCTTGGCGGTAAACTCTATGCTTTTGTTATAGTTGATGATTTTTCTCGTTATACTTGGGTGTACTTTTTATCAAACAAAAATGATGTTGTTTTTGAATTTCAAGTATTTTACAAAAAGATACAAATTGAAAAAGGCTTCATGATTACTCGAATCCGAAGCGATCATGATGGCGAATTCGAAAATACTGATTTCAAAAAGTTTTGTGATGATAATGGATATTACCATGAGTTTTCTTGTCCTAGAACTCCTCAACAAAATGGTGTTGTGGAGCAGAAGAATTATACTCTAAGCGATATGGCTAGAGTCATGCTGAATCAGCATAATCTTTCTAAATATTTTTGGATAGAAGCTGTAAGTACAGCATGTCATTTTTTGAATAGGGTGTTAATTCAACCTATATCGAAAAAAATCCCTATGAATTGTGGTTTGGAAGGATTCTAAACATTTCTTCTTTCAAAGTTTTTGGTTGTCGCTGTTTTATCCTGTACACCAAGGACAACTTGGGTAAGTTCGACTCGAAGGCAGACAAAGGGATATTTCTCGGATATGCTGCCAAGAGTAAGTGATATAGAATTTTCAATAAAAGGTCTATAATTGTTGAAGAATCTATTAATGTTACTTTTGATGAGCTCAATAGTTAGAAATCTAGCGACAGTGATGACGAAGATGTACAAAACAAATTTAAGGCACCTGAAGATACTGATACCAACAATAGTTATCTGGAGAGTCTGTCGAAAAAGATGAAATTCATGCCAGACCATCCAGAGACACTGGTTATAGGTGATGTATCTAAAGGAGTAGGTACACGTTCTTCTACTAGAGATATAGCAGCAAATGTAACTTTCATTTCTCAAGTAGAACCTAAGTCAGTAGCAGATGCTTTTTTTGGTGAGTTTTGGATTGATGCCATGCAAGAGGAACTTAATCAATTTGAGAGAAACCAAGTTTGAAAACTTGTTTCTAAACCTATTGGTCAATCGATAATTGGTACCAAATGAGTGTTATGAAATAAATTGAGTGAGGATGGATACGTTCTACGCAAAAAAATACGTCTAGTTGCACAAGGTTATAATCAAGAAGAAAGAATTGATTATGGCGAGACATATGCTCCTGTTGCTAGACTAAAGTCTATCAGCATGTTTTGTGCATTTGCATGTTTTCACAATTTTAAACTTTTTCAAATGGACGTGGAAAGTGCATTTTTGAATGGATTTTTAAAGGAAGAGGTTTTTGTGAAACAAACCCCTGGATTTGAAGATTTTCAAAAGCCTGATAACGTTTTCAAGCTTAGAAAGGCGCTTTTATGGACTCAAACAAGCACCGCATGCTTGGTATGAACGCCTAAGTGCTTTCCTACTTGAAAATGACTTTTCAAAAGGAAGGGTTGATACAACCTTGTTTATCAAAACTTCTGTTGACAGTATTTTACTTGCAAATTTACGTAGATGACATTATTTTCGGTTCTACCAACGAAAATCTTTGTCAAGATTTTACTAAGTAAATGCAGAGTGAGTTTGAAATGAGTATGATGGGAGAGCTCAACTACTTCTTAGGACTCCAGATCAAACAACACTTGTATGAAATCTTCTTCAATCAAGCCAAGTACACGAAGGATTTACTAAAGAAGTATGACTGCGACAACGTAAAGCCTATCGGCATGCCAATGACAACATCAACAAGACTTGATATTGGTAAAAGTGGCAAACTTGTCGACCAGCGTAAGTATCGAGGTATGATTGGTAGTTTACTCTATTTAACTGCTAGTCGTCCTAATATAATATTAAGCATTTGCATTTGTGCAA
This sequence comes from Iris pallida, assembly GCA_029216955.1. NCBI lineage: Eukaryota > Viridiplantae > Streptophyta > Magnoliopsida > Asparagales > Iridaceae > Iris > Iris pallida. Next base: position 2,109,164 of record JANAVB010044620.1, on the reverse strand, counting down.
GATATCAAGCTAATTCTAAGGAATCACACATATGCGCCGTTAAACGTATCTTTCGATACCTTAAAGGAACTTCTACAGTCGGCTTATGGTATCCCAAAACTACATCATTTGACCTGATCGGTTACTCAGATGCTGATTTTGCTGGATGCAAAGTAGACCGTAAAAGTACTAGCGGTACGTGTCATTTCCTAGGAAAAGCTTTAGGTCCGTTTGGATATGTTTTCTAAAATTTTGTCCTGAAACAGTTTTCTGAAAGTAAGTTATAAAGTTGTTTTCTGAGTATAAAAAATTTGATTTTGTGTTTGGTTACTTTCATATGAAAAATACTTTTCAAATGCAAAAGTTGTAGATTCTGTTTGATAAAATATTTTTGGACAATAATTTTTTTAATAAAATTTCATAAAATATTTTTAATTATGTTAAAAAAAATCTAAATGTGTCCATTGCTGCTCGTGTCCAACTATGTCCAATATTTATAGTTATATTTTCTCCCAGCCGTGTCTTGTTCTTCCAACCGTGTTCTAACCCAATCGTGTCCAGTTCTCCCAAACCCTAATCCGTCGACGCTGGAAGGAAGGAGCACGATGCCTCTGCCAACTCCGACCCCGATGTCAGGCGCCACGGCAAGCGCCGTGCATGGCCGCCCGCGACAAGAACAATGAAACCCTTGTCACCTACGAGGCTTGACCCCGCCTCATGGCGAGGAGGAGCGGCAAATGGTGGGGGACACGAGTGAGACATCTAGCGAGGAGGAGCGCCGGCCATGGCGAAGCAGCTCATGGCGAGGAAGAGCGACGGGTGGCTCAAGGTTCTGCTACCGCGAGGAGGAGCGACGGACGGCTATGGCGAAACAGCTCAGTGGGTGGGAGAAGAAATTGGTGGAGAGGGATGAGAGAGTTGACAAAAAATGGTGGAGAGAGAGAGAGAGAGAGATGGTGATGAAGAAGAAGAAAAACAAATGGAGGATAGAGTCAAATGTGAGGAGAGAGAAAGATGGGAGGGACCCTGCACGAGTACAGGAGGAGAGCAACGGTGGGTGGGAGAAGAAAATTTGCACTTAGAAAAGAGAAAATTTCTCTTTTCTGTAAACAACTTTAAAACGTTGATTTTGGAAAAAGCTTTTTGAAACCATTTTTGTGAGTGGGACTAAGCAAACACAGTTTTGGTCACCACCCACGTTTAAACTCAAAAAACTGAGTTTAAACGAGCAACCAAACACAGCTTTAGCCTCTTGGTTTAGCAAGAAGCAAAACTCTGTAGCATTATCAATAACAGTGGTTGAGTACATCGCCATAGGACGTTGTTGTGTTTAGATTTTGTGGATGAAGGAAACCCTAGAAGACTATAATCTGCACTACACTAATATACCCATTTACTGCGATAACACTAGCTAGCACTATTAACTTGACTAAGAACCCAGTATGTCATTCACGCACTAAACACATAGAAATACGTCACTACTTTTTGCGTGATCACCAACAACACGGAGATATCTGCTTAGAATTCATTGACATATCATATCAACTGGCAGACATATTCACAAAACTACTAGCTGAAGATCGTTTCAATTATCTGCGTCGAGAGTTAGACATACTTGAATATTCAAAGTCGTAATGTTGTTATGATTAACAAAAATATTTAAAACTTCATATTCAGCGATTTATTAATTGAAGTTACTTTGGGTACAAGCCGAAATGATCCTTCTTTCAACAAGGCGTAAAAGCCTAAGCGACATGGTACCAAGTGTCTTCGGACTACCGCTAGCTGGGATCCGTCCCCTACAGCTATCCCAAGGTGATGAATATTAATTAAATCAATGAGTTAAAAGTTTATGAGTTATTTTTATCATTCATTACTCATAAATGACCTAAAATCCAAGTGGCCGAACTCGGACCGAGTTCTGACCGAGTTCGGACCGAACTCTGTGGGGACTATTTTTATAAACAACAGCGAACCAGCTGCCCCCTCTCTCCCTATTCTTCATCCCCTTCCTCCGAACAGCCGCCTTCAAAACCTAAAACCTCAACCCTAGGTTTTAGAAAACCCCTTTCCAAGCCTCAAAACCCTATTTTCTTGGATCTAAAGGCTCTAGGAAGGCGTTCTCCACTAGTTTTTGATCTCCATTGAGGTATATCTCTATCGCTTCTTTCTCAAATTTTCATGGCTTCTAGAATTCCCAAGAGGAATAAAGCTAGAGACACCACTTCATCTTCCACATCGGAGTATGAACCGGTCAATGTGTTCAGTCCCGCTCGTCCCGATGACGATGAGGATTATATAATACCCAACCCTCTGTCTCTTCCGAAAGATCAATCGCTTGGTTCTCTCTTTTTCGACCTCGGAAAATTTGTCCGGAAAAAACTATCAATTTTATTGTTCTTTCAGAATATGCTGCAACTTTTGATAACTTAGGACTCCGAGATTTTTTAGGGACTTCTAATCAAATCTATGATAATGCTGTACTGATGTTTTGTTGCAACTTGCAAGAAATTGATGGTAGTATTCATTCCTCTGTCAGCGGCAAGGAATTTGAATTTAACTCGAAAGACTTGAGCGAATATTTTCTTATGCCTGATAATGGTGACGCTCTAATTGATATTACAAAAGTTTAATTTCTTGCCGACATGACCCTTGAATCCTTCAAGGTTGCGTTGTGTCATCCGAGTCCAGGTCCCCGGTCACGGTTGTTCGTACGTCACCTGAACCAACAATTCTATGAACTTCATCGTATTACCTATTCATCTATGCTACCTAAGACGGGATCCACTGACGAGATCACGCTCTTAGAGCTATCTGATATGTATCATATACATTTTGTGGTTACATTCTCTTTTCCCAAGATTATGATATCATTCATGACTAGTTGTCGGTGAGCAGGCCGCAACCTCCTACATCCTATGCATCTGACGGTCATCTGTCAGAAATTTGACATCGATTTAGAGCTTTGTCTTGTTTCTGGAACGCCTTCTGAGCTATTTAGATCTAGGAAGTTCCCTCACCCTCCACTTCCACCTAGTGATGCTCCACCTCCACCTCCACCTCCACCTGCTCCAGCTGCAACCTTAGCAGATGCTCCAGCCCTTGCAGCTCTAGGCCATACTATTGATGAGCTCTATCAGATGTTCGATGGTTTTGTCACTCTCCATGGACAACAACATCAAAACTATTTGGCTCACTTTGGAGACGTTGAGTTTCGCCACATTTCTCAGGCCCGGTCTTGAGAAATGAGATGGCTGATATTCAGTGGACGATGGCACATCATCCCACTGCAGTGACGACCATTCTCCGTCACCCTGGTTTCGACGGACCGAGACTCGAGGATCATCCTACTTTCGACTTCTTCGATCCGACGACAGCCTACTTCGATCCTCAGCCTCCTGCTGATGATCCGGACGGTGCTGATGCTTTGATTATTGTTTTTAGCTTAGTACTTTTTGTGGACTTGTCTGGTGATTGATGATCATGTAGTGACACATTTTCTACATTTTGGACTATTTGTAGCAGTGTCTTATTTTATGCACTTTGGACTTCAGTTGTAGTTGCTTTCATTTTGCTTTTTGATAGTTGGTTTCATCTACTAATGTTTTCTTACTGGTACTACTAATGTTATCATACTTGAGATGTTGGCTTGTTAGTTCCTATCATTTTTTTATTCCTCTGTTTTTCTTTGTCATTGTGGATTTATCAATTACGGGGGAGCCGTATTTTAAGTACATGACAAAGGGGGAGAAAGAGCATATACCAAAATTTTCTCCATTAAGAACAAGTCAGGTATAAAATTTCAAAGTTACATATTAATTGTTATACTTTGGTATAGACTCGTTATACTTTGGTATAGACTCAAAGTTTGTCAATTATCAAAATGGGAGAGATTGTTGGCCCATTGGTTAATGCTTACACCTGATTTTGATAATCAACGTCAACTTTGGTCAATACGCAAAATACGTATACTGCTGCGAGTTTACAGGTTTCAAGTTAGAAGAATGACTGCATCTTAAATCTGCGTTCTACTGCTACAAAGTACAAACAATCGCGTCGTCATTAACAACCAAACGCAAAAGAATCGAGATCAAGCTTTTTCATGTTTTCTTCTGTATTTTTTACTTTTATTGAGTCTAGAAAGAATATGTAAGATTGATCAGGATCCGTACTGGCTTAAGTTTTCTCAGTCCACAAACATATATAGCCTACCTATCCACATTTTCAAGTCCATATTCTAAAAAGCCCAAAACCCATGCAAATTTGGCCCAAACTGTTCTGACCTAACCATGGCAGAACTCGGCCAGAACTCGGCTCGAGTTCGGTCCAGTTAGTTTTCATATTAGTTTTGAATTTCCTCTAAATCTGCATCCAACGTTCGAATGCGAAATTTCTGCATCTGAACTCTACTCGAATTCGATCTACAAAAACACTATAAATAGAGAACTTTTCCATTTCCAAATCACTCTTCATTCAATCTTCTCTTCTCTAATCATTCTTAAGTGTTTTCTACGAGCTAAACTTTCAAATCAAGCCTATACTACTATTAGCCAAGCCAGTATAATTTCTGTTTAATCTAGAGTTTGGTGTTGAAGAGTTGTATCAGAGACTGCATTCAGATAACGTTCCAATTTTCAAATCGTCCTCTGGAGTTGGTCGTGTGCTCGTCACCAAGCACGATGTTGTAAGAGACTACAAGCTCTCAATTAGTTTGTGATATAGTGGATTAACATCGAAACGTACTTGAGACTGAACTAGTCCTCTCAGAGGAAAACCAGTATATTTCGTTGTATCACTGAGTTTGATCTTCTTGACTCTTACTTTACTGCTATTTATTTACTGTCATTTATCTGCCATAGTATATAGTTTGTATATTTTTTTAATTGGTGATATTTTCTGCTGCACACACACACACTCTATTCACCCCCATCTAGAGGTGCTCAACGGTCCTACACATTCTTGTATCATGCTGTTATTTAACCCATGCGGGAAGATTCAAGTTATAGCGACACCTATCCTAATGCACGATGGACAGTCACTGTGGGGAACGCTCAACCCACATATATTGAGATATGTGAGAAATTGTTGGTGTTTTTGCCTTTGGACTAGTATAAAATAGTCCCACATCGACTACACTACCAAGTGGGTATCTCAATATAATGCTTTGCATGTGTTGAGGTGTACACATGGGGTGTGGTGGGGCACATGTGGGTGCCATGTGGGGGTGTTTTCTAGAAGGAAAAAGGACCAACTCCAACAAGGAAGCTTGTTGTATTTGTCGTTTGGGCTCGGACTTGGACACGGGCTCCAGGATACTTCGTGCATGCACGGATGCGTATGCGGGGTAGGCGTGGACTGGTACACGACTACGCTGATTGCGGGATGATCTAAAATATTAAATTCTATTTTTGAGTATTGGTATTTTAGTCCCACATCGGATAGGAGAAGAAGTAGGTAGCCCGTTCGGGTCACAAAAAGTTGACTAACGAATGTTCCAGAGGTTCTGTAGAGAAGTTGTTGGTTCCTAGACGCAGATCGTATAAAGGCGAATCTTGCTTTGAGCAACGGTGATTTTCATCACCCCAGCAGGGTTTTGTTGAAATCTCCTCTTTCTTTCTTTCTTCTTCTTCTTCTTCTTGGCTGGCTGCAGGATATTTTGGAGAGCAAAAATGTTTGCCGGAATCTCCAAAATCATAAAACTCAGTTCAGGCACTTCTGGAGGGCGAACTCGTTCACAAGAATCTCCAAAGTGCTGAAACTCAGCTCAAGTATTTCTGGAGAGCAAATCGTTTGCAGGAATCTCCGAACTCCCAACTTAAGGAAATTAGGAGAGCAAATTTGTTTGCAGGAAGTCTCTGAAATCCCATAAAATCAGAACAGATTGCAAATTTATTTGCACATTTAAGTCTCCGTCGATGTGTTCTTCCATCTAGATCTGTTTTGAGAATAACACAATGGGTTTGGAAGAACAACTCGTTTTTTTGCAAAGAATCATCGTGTCCTGGTGTTGCCATGGGATGCCTCTTTCATTTTGGATTACTTACTACGAACATTACATTAATACGCGTAGCATTTGTCAAATTGGCCTTCTATTCGTCTGTCTATCCTCCTATAGTCTCCATAGCGTCCGTGCCCATTGACATTGTCCCACCACTCGTTGCATTGATTAATCGGCTTGTCATCACCATGATCGTTATCACAACCCCTCCAGATGAGATCACCTTGCCCCTCTTTTCTCGCGCTAGTCGAATCCACACAAGTCCTCCGTGGACGATTACCTCGAGCTGATACATAGTCTCCTGGGAGGTCGCAAGAGTTGCTCAGCTGTCACGCCGTTTCCGGATTCAAATAGGTTTCCTCAACGATTCCTTGAAGCCTACTACCCGCTCAACTCGTCGGATCCATATATTCATTTTCCGCACAAAGACTTCAATGTGACGTATTGTCACAAAAAGACCTTCATACTCCTGCCTTTCGTTAGGAAGATGTTGGTCTATGTTGTCATTGTTGGTTCCAGGCATGCCTTGCTATACATTGAGGCTCTGATGCCAGCTGACAGTACGGAAACGCCAACTGCTAAACCAACGACATGGAATACAATGACTGACACCTCAACTTCCACACAAGAGAATTAAAAGTGAAATAACTTTATTGATAACTCAAATAATAACATTCAACTTGTTCATTGTCTTGTACGTTTTTTTTTTAAGAAAAAACATAACTTGAAACCTAAGAAAGAATCCTAAACAAACTAACCAAAATATATACTAAAAGATTTAACCAAAATCGTCCAAAAATAGGTTCAGCTGGTCTTGATCCGGTATTCTAGTTTTGGCGCAACCATAATGTCGTGTTTTCTAGCACGATTTTGTGCAGTAACGAGCACAAACCAGAATTTCAGTCACGCTCACCGGATTTCTGGTCAGAGCCTGTTTTCGGCATAATCTATTTGATCGCTTCCACGTCAGGCAAGTTCACCTGTAGTCTGAAACTACAGAGAAACATTTTTGTTCAAATAATTTGTTGTCAATTATACAAATCCTTTCTTACATTCATCTTTTTAAGAATCAGCCTCAGTAACCATAGAACTATCCTGTCATTTTCTACAGCAGGATACATCATTAATTTGTCAATTATGATTTATGAAGTATCTCTTACATGTAAAGGTATATTTTTATGGGTTTTCTTTTACATGCTTGAATAGAGTAAGAATTATGCAGAAGGAAAATTATTATTTTCTATGGGAAGTTTGACAAAATGAGAGAATCATCTTAGGTGGTTTAGACACATGAAAGCCAATGGATGCTTTTGTGAGAAGGAATGATAATATAGTAGTTAAAAGTAGCCGCTAGGGCTAGAGATAGGCCACGAACATGATTTGAAGTTTTAAAGATAGATATATTTTCTGAGAGGACATGGCAATGAATTGAAAAAAAATGGATTCAACCGTTGACCCCCAAAAATTGGGTTAATTGTTTAATTTTTTTAGAATCATGTTTCAGTTTCTTCCTTGAAAGTGAACTTGTACAGTTTCTTTTGGCTCTTGGATAACCTTGTCACTTTGTAGCTCTCTTCTTGGTTACTACTTTTCTCTTTCCTCTGTCACCTACACTTTTCTGTTTCTGGTCTATTTGCCTGATTTAACCCTGTTCTAGGGCCTTATTCAATGGGTTTAATACCTTATAACGCGTAATTTTGCAAGATAGTAACATTATTCCTTCACTTATACATCCAATCGCTCGTTCATGTAGTATCTGATTTATATAGCAAATCATAAATGTTGGATGTCAAATACCTATATCAAGACGTAGCGATCCATCCACACTAGTGGTTTGTGTAACCCTCTTTGGCATTGTGCTCAAATTGTAGGAAATCACGAGTCGGTAGAGAACAGAGTCCTGTACTTTGTGGATGTTCGAGATGTGGCAGATGCACTGCTTCTGGTATATGAGAAGCCAGAAGCCTCTGGCCGATACATATGCGGACCCCATCGGACTAAAACCAGCGAGTTGGTCGAGATGCTAAAGAGCATGTATCCACAATACGACTACCCAAAGAAGTAAGCTGTAGTCTCAACTTATTACCAAACTTGTGTAATTTTATTTGATTCTCTTTTTCTCCACTCACCAACCATACAAATTCTTACTTGGCAGCTATACTGAAGCAGATGCAAGAGGGGAGATGGGTTCAGAGAAATTAAAGATGCTGGGGTGGAAGTGCAGAACATTGAAAGATACACTCATCGACACGATCAAGTATTATCAAGAGGCCGGTCTTTTGAACAAGTAAACATAATAGACCCATTAATTAGAGATTTATGGGCCTGTTGTGAGTATATTTGCAGTTTAACTTTATGTGAGATGCAAGAACTATGTGAAGTATACAAGATCAAACGATACAATACAATACTTTTATAAATAAAAGGCAGAGGGATCTTGTGTGGGAAATCAAGATAATGCCATTATTTGATCCTTGAGAAGAGTGTTTTGTTGTTATAGCTCTTCTATTTGTGTCTATCAGGACCACTTTGTGATGTTTCTTTGGTACAAGGACCACTTGAGCTTAATCACGTTGTATAAGTAAAGTTGAAGAGTAGCTGGTGGCTCCCTTTCATTGAAGAATAGTATTAGCTTATCACTTTTCCATCATACATGGTAAGAGTTGTGAGACTATAATTAGGTAAGTTATTAGCATTGTTTGGGGCTTGACTATTGTAAAATGACAAAATCAACCTAAGACCTTTAGGGTTTTGAAAATCGAAATTGAACCAAAAGGTCAACAAAAATTTCTATAATAAGTACTTTCTATTTTCTTCTTTTTTTCTTTTGGGAAAGTAATAATTAGGTAAGTTATTAGCATTGTTTCCTGGCCTATGATATTGGATTCTTATGCAAAAGAGAGGAATGGGGTTGGACTTGATTTCTTTCTAAATTGAAAGATTTAGGGCCCAATTCTTCTAACAACTTAAAAAAGGAAAAATAAATAAATAAAAAAATACAGTGACCCCCCTCCCCCCCCCCCCCCCCCCTCCACCCCAATATTTCATGAGTATTATAGGGACTACCCATATTTCGAAAATAATTACACTGACCACCCCTCTTTTATAAATTTTATAAAACATAATGGGGTGGTCAGTGTTACAAGTTTTCATAGAAAATATAAACTATAGGGGTGGTCCGTGGAATTAGTTTCAACGTAGGGGTGGTTTCTGTAACGAGTGCAAAATATAGGGGTAGTTAATGCAATTTGTCCGAAAAGAAAAATGATAACAAGTGTCCTAAGGGTACATGTTAATATATTGATGAATACGTAATTTATAACATGGGAATGCTTATAGCCAAAAAAACATGTATTCCAATAGTAAATAATTGACGGGTTTTGTTAATACGTGTCCTAAGGGCACATGTTAATATATTGATGAATACGTAATTTATATGGAATTTTCCATCTTCATATTTATTAATGTATATTTTACTTTAAAATGTGTTTTTATAAATATAAAATGTACATTGGTAAATGTAAAATGTGCATTGATAAATGTGCTGCTAGAAATATTCATATAAATGTACATTTATCAATGTTTTAACATGTGCCTTGGCACATGTTAACAAAACCCATAATTAACTAGGCTTATGCATGTGGTGACCAAAAACAATTGTTGGGAATAACAACAAAATTTATTTTCAAGATATGTTTTTGCAACAAACCAACAACCAACTATGGATCTGATGGCTGATTTTTTTTTTTTTTTTTTGAAAGATAAAGATCACAAAAACAAAATGCAGAGACACTAATTTCTTATAAACTAGTTACAACTTTCTCACAAAACCTTATCCAAAGATGTGAGGTATGCCTACAACTCTAATAGATACAAAAGAACAACGGCAATGCTCGCAATACTTACCCTCCCAATGAATACAAATAAAGCACTCACCAAAATCTGAAAGGGATGCCGAATCCACGACCCTGTCGATGCATTCTTTTTCTTAGTCTCTTTACATGTTGTATACCGAGTTCCCTACGAAGTCACTGCTTGTCAATTCTCCGAACTGCTACAGAGATTGACTCTCCAAAATAACTCTCTAATTTATTTGTCCTCCATCGGATTTTATATATACCATCCCCCAACAAAAGCTATAGCCATATTTATATATAGATAATTCCCTTGAGGAATATGATATTAGCCTTCTATTCCATATACATATTAGATTCCTTATTCCTTATTCCCCACTATCGGGAGAATTATTTGCACGTCTTCCTAGTGGTGGCCATGTTGAATGCCTTCCGGCAAAGCTTTTGCTTCTCTAACAGTAGACACTTTGTGAACATGTCCGTACTATTCTTTTCGGTATGGATATTTTATAACACCAATTACTTCCTATTAAGAACGTGTCATGAACCACTTAGTGGGACACGATTTTTAGACATAACAAATTAATTTTACACCTTACTTTTCTCATTCCTTGTTGGAATGTTCTGACCAAACTGTCCGTCTCTTAGACCATTGTTTACATACCTAAATGACAATTGACAAATAAGACTAGTGTGGTAAGATCCATCCCTTTGAAATTGAAATTCCATCATTATTTGATGAGATTAGGAGTTTTCATCTTGCTTTTATCTATCTAACATTATGTATGTGCTAATGAGCTCAAAGACATCTATAATTGTGACACATATTTCCTAATTATGAATGCTTGAACTGGAGGTTGTTTACTAACAAAAACAAAAGGCTTAATTGCACTTTGCTACCCTCAACTATTACCATTTTTCAACTTTGTACCCTAAACTATTTTTTGTAACAATTTGGTACCCAGATGTTATTTTGGACTAAAATGCCCCTACCCCTAACCCTCCCCCCTTGCACGCTCCGGCCGCCCCCCCTGCTCACTCCGGCCGCCCCCCCTGCTAGCTCCGCCCCCCCCCCCCCCCCCCCCCCGCCCCCCACCCCCCCCCTGCTCGCTCCGGCCGCCCGCCCGCCCGCCCCTCTCCCCTAGGCCGCGGGAGCACGGGAGGAGGGGGGCTGGGGAGGGAGGGCGGGGCGGGAGGCGGGGCAGGGGGTGGCCGAAGCTAGCAGGGGGGGCGGCCGGAGCTAGCGGGGGGGGGGGGGGGGGGGCGGAGCTAGCAGGGGGAGGGGGTGGGGCGGCCAGAGCTAGCAGGGGGGGTGGCCGGAGTGGGGAAGGGGGTGGAGGGAAGGAAGAGGGAAGGGCATTTTCGGAATTTTTGAAAAATTAGGTATCAAGTTGAAAAAAAAAAAATAGTTGAGGTACCAATTTGTTACGAAAAAAAGTTTATGGTATCAAGTTGAAAAGGCGGAATAGTTGAGGGTAGCAAAGTGCAATTAAGCCAAAACAAAATGCCAGCAACAGTAACAAGAAGGCTAACACTACCTAAGCCTTTATCATCAAATCTTTGGATTTCGCTACATGAATTCGTTACCACTAACCCTACTTGCTCCTTTTTGTATGTAATTGATATGCCTAACAGTTGCACATATCTATCTCCATTTTATATCTTGATATTAAGGTTCAAAAAACTTGGTTTTGATAATTTTTCCAGTGTAAGTGTAGGAATACTTACAGCTATGGTCGATAACATCTCATCCGCTTTTCATTGGAGGTCATCTTTAGGTTTCCATTAGTTTTCTTGTTATCCTATCTATAATTTTTATTTGTTATCCATCAACATCCTCATTTTTCTTACAACCATTGTATAAAAGTTTCCTTCAATTTAAATGATGTTGCAGTTTGCAACTCCTTCAAGTTGTATATTAGCAAGGAAAAATAAAATAAGGTTACTTGCTAGTAATTAGTATTGTCATATTTTCAAAATAGAGCACAACACCAACCTCCATAACTTAACGTGCATCCTTTTATTACTATTTTTTAGTAGGAAAACATGCTTGTTAAGCAGTATCCATCATCAGAATGGTGCTGAGAGTTATGTATCACAGAAATTCTGATTTTGGAATTATATATTTTTGGTGCGCCTGTGCTGCATCTGAGACTTGTTACACAAGCACGAACATACATGGCACATATTTTGGAGTGCCCATGTTTTGTAGCTGATTTGATATCCTAATATCTATTATGCCAGCTTCGCTGCTTGTAATTTGCACCTGCCCATTTCTGTCTTATTAGCATAATGGGTTTTATGCACTATGGACTGTATGATTCTTGAACTACTTAATATGTTCCTTTTCCATTAGTGTAAATGCTAAAAAAATAAGTCCTTCCTCTTAACCACTAGCATTATAGTTATCTACAATGTTTTCTAATGTTGTTAGATGTTTTTGCATAGGTTTGATTTTTTGTTATTTTATACTATAGTCCTATCTAAATTATCTTTACATTCTTTTTAATGCTTAAGTTGAATTCTTCTGAAATGTATTTATCTGTATGTGTTTTGTATTTTGTATCATTCATGTATTATGAGATTAACTCTATTGTGTACCTATTAATAGCCAATTTTATTATTATGCTAGAATTCATTGTTATGCCAAAATGAACAAGTTTGGGCTGGTATCATTTCAGTTACCTTTCTTATTAATATGCAAACTAACCCCTATTTTCTTGAAGATAGATTTCTTTTTCCCAAAAAAAGAAAGAAAGAAAGAGAACATGTTAACAATGACTGTAATACGAAATTACTTTTTGTACTCTTTCATCCTTAACATGATATTTGTAATGTTCTCTCCTCAAGTCAGAAGCATTAGAAGTTGCGACATGTTAGAAAAGGAGCAAACATGCTAAGGGATAAGAACTATCTCAAAATAATGTACTAACTGACGTTTCTTCTGAAGTGCTATTACTAATCCGAAATCAAGAAGTAGAAAATTGCTCCGATCACGTGGGAAGGTAATTTTGGTATTTACATCCTACATTTCCTAGTCGTTTTTATTTATAAGTTTAATTGGAGAAGTACATTGTTGAAATCTATGAGCCAATTATCTTGGTTTATACATATGATTCTGTATATTGTTGTATAAAGGTGATATTCTTCGCATGTTGATTTTACATGTTTGAACCTTAAATGACTATATTATCACAATATTAGACTTTCTAGTCAGAAATCACAATATTGTTTTGTCACAATATTTAGACAAACTCTGTTTTTGCTTATATTTTGTGACGCTATAATTCTTTGATACATTCAAACAATTTAGTCACAAGAAAATAGTTAGTGAAATTGTAAATTCCTTTAAATCTAAATTTTTAAAAGTTGAGATTATTTTGGGTACAAGCCGAAAGGGTCCTTCTGTCAACTGGGCGTAAATAGCCCTAAGCGACATGGTACTTAATCGTCCCCCTGTGGACCTCCGCTAGCTGGGAACCGGCCCCTACAGCTAACCCAAATTAATCAACACTTGAGAAACTAAAGATTTCTTAAGGTTAATTAGCAAAATCACTTAAACTATTATTCTAATAATTTAGACTGTCATTTTTGCAAACATGACTAGTAAAGATAAATCTTTAGAGCCAAGACTGAAAGTTATTGTGTCTTACTTTAAGAGGTGATAGAGTCAGATGAGTTTTGGCTCACTATCCAGGACTTATATTAGCAACTAGTGAATCACATATTTTTTATTCTGATAACACAAAGTATGAGTTAGAAGTAATCCAAACATTTGGCTTAGTCAAACCAAAAGTTCCTAAAGAAATGGACTACTATTGGTTTCATAGAATTCTCAAGTGTTTTTCTGAGTCATTATATGACATTTTCTTCGGATATAAAACACTAAATATCACTAAGATACAGTATAAGATTTCATATGTGGAACAACTTTGATACTCATAAATTGATAGGTCCATGTGACAAACTATCACTACCAAAATACAGCGCTTTAGCGACGAATATATTCCGTCGCTAATAGCGACAGACTACCGACGAAACAGCGATGGTCTTCCGTCGAATTGCAGCCAATTTTTTAATTTTAAGGGTAAATCTCGGTCGAAAATTCGTCGCTATATCGTCGAACATATAGCGATGAACAAATAATCCGTCGCTATGTCGTCGCCCAGTTGTCAATATTTTGCGAGAAAATGTTATAAAAAATTGGCGCAAAATTTGGCGATCACATAGCGACGGATTATTCGACGATAAACTAGCGGGGGGTATAACATGGCGAAGGATATATCCGTCGCTAAATATTGTGCCCTAACATAAAACGAACCGACGGGAGAAAATTTTTCATTCCCCCCCAAAATTTCTCTCACCTCTCTCTCTCTCTCTCGTGCGCTCTCTCTTTCTTTCACTCAGGTATGTCTCTCTCCCTCTCTCTTTCTCTTGGTGGTCGGGGGGGTGCACCCCGCGAGGGGGATCGTGGCCGCGGGGGGTGGGGGGTGGGTTTAGGGGAGCGGAGGGAGGGGGACTGGGGGGGTGTTGGTGGTTAGGGGAAAGAAGGGGGGTTTAGGGTGGGGCGGCGGGTGGGGAGGTCGCGGGACCGGGGGGTCTTGGCGGTCGAGGGGGGGAGGAGGGGGGTGGGGGCCCGGCCGGGAGGGGGGATTAGGGTGGGGGTCGGCGGGTGGGGTGGTCACGGGGGGGGGGGGGGAGGGGGGATAGGCGAGCGGAGGTGGGCCAGAGTTTATTTTCATATTTTTCTGTAATGCATGTATAAAAATATAATGGCTACGGTCAGGATTGATTTTTATGGCACGGTTAAGATTGGTTTTTTTATAGCACGATCAAGATTTATTTTTTTTCATATTTTTCTGTAATGCATGTATAAAAATGTTAGGAGTTCTTAGGCTGCAATCATGAGAGTCATGCTTGAAGTCATTTGTTTGTCATGTTTAATAGACATCGAATATGTAAACTAGAAATTGTCAATGCATGTTTGGGCATCTTATTATGAGTCTGATCCTTGTGGCATGTGGGCTTATGCTTACAATGCTCATAATGAACTCGATTTGATAGATCCAATCCATGTAGAAAGAAGTTGTACAGTTTTGAAAGCGACCTATCGGATTTTGGACCGCGATGTAAACAGAGTGTAGTAAAAAGGATTATTTAGTATTAGGATCTCACATAATAGTGGATATTAGGATCTTGGTCTCGAAATTGTCCAATACTAAGGTTTGGGTCTGGAAGTCACTGTTCATTAGCCGAACAGTAATTTTGGATCAAAATTTTAATCCTAACATTGGACAATTTTAATCCTAACATCGGTATCGAACTAGTTTACGGTATCGATATCGGTATCGGACTATTTTTATGAGTATCAGTATCGGACTATTTATATGAGTATCGGTATCGGACTATTTCTATGAGTATCGGTATCTAAACCCTAACCCTAACCCTAAAACCCTAAAACCCTAACCCTATGAGTATCGATATCTAAACCCTATTTATATGAGTATCGGTATCGGACTATTTATATGAGTATCGGTATCAGACTATTTCTATGAGTATCGGTCAGAGTGGGGCCTTCTTGAGAAGCAGGGGAAGTAGAGCGACGAAGTAGAGGGAGGTCGGTATCGGACTATATATTTTTAATTGCAATTCTATTTACTTTGTCTTACAATTTAGATTTTTACATCCAATCTGCGATGGATCTTTACTTCGTTGATCGTACATGGATGTACAAACGATAACACGAGAGCCGAATAGGTGTGAGTGACAATTTTCAGGCAGGCGTGGAAGTGTTTCTTAAGTATGCCATGAGCAAAGCTCAGTACATGGACGGTAACAAAATCAAGTGTCCATGTGGTAATTGTCGCAATAAACGTTATGAAGAAGTGGTGACTGTGAGAGATTATTTGACCCGTAAGGGTTTCGTACGTGATTACGGCCTGTGGTCATCGCAAGGTGAACTATATGCGGAAAGACAGGCTGCGGAAGCTGCTACTTATGCTTTTGATGATAATGCTGCAACAAATTTTGTCATCGAAGACGGCGTATGCTATGTTGATTATGGAGACCTGCAGAACCTTGTACGAGATATGGTGTACGATGCGACAGGGCCTAATTTTGATTCGGAGGATCCTAATCCCGAGACGAAGGAGTTCTATGATATGTTTCAGGATGCAGATGCTCCTCTATATCCTGGTTGTGAGACTCATTCCGTACTATCAGAGACGATGCGGTTGTTGAACATAAAGTCTGATTTTAACTTGCCACAAGCTTGCTATGATCGGATCACACAACTAATCAAGGAGGTGTTACCGAAGGAATCCAAAGAGCTCCCAAAAAATTTCTACAAGTCAAAGATGATGGTCCGACAACTGAGACTGGGGTACGAGAAGATAGATTGTTGTCGCAACGGATACATGTTGTACTACAAGGAGAACGAGGACATAGAAAGTTGCAGCTTCTGTAATGCGGATCGTTACAAGCCAGTGCAGAAAAATGAAAGTCAACTAGAAAACGACGTCCTTACAAGTATATGCATTACTTGTCGATCACGAAGCGGTTGCAGAGGATGTATATGTCTCTTAATACATCAGAACACATGACGTGGCACAACGAAGAACGCAAAAAGGACAATAGAGATGTCACAACCCGTACCCACTGTGAGGGTACGAGTACGTACAGTGCCTAGCCTACGCCGTAGTGTCGGCGGTAGAACGCTGTTCTAGGTCACTATCTAACCAACAACTCACGCAATTATATAATGTACTTGTCAAATCTCAACTCCGAGCGGAGGACAAGGATAGATATAATGAAATCTCAATCACAGTCTAAGCACGATATGATAACACATAAGTTTATAACTAAGACTAAATAATAACAACAAAACCAACTACTAAATAATAATAATCTCAAAACAATCTCAAAACAAAACATGTCTCAACTTATTTACAATTCAAGTTCTAAAACATGAAACTAAACCAAGTCAACTAGCTAGTCTCCCGATCACTCTGAGTGTAGAGGCCAAAGGTAGCTAAAATATCTCTTGGTCCATAGTGAGTAGGGCAAATGTCCTCATGGTAATCATCTGTAAAATTTTTAACAGGTCTAGTCAGGACAGGAACGAGCACATCTCATCTAGAAAACCCAAGTAAATGACAGAGAACTATAAAGCAATTATAGACAGTTGTATTGATGAACATGGCAGTTTATATTCAGGTGATGGTATAGAGAGACAGTTAAAGTACAAAAAAAGTAAGGTAACTAAAACAAGAGAAGAATCATGGCAATAAAGACTGTAAAATAGAATCTAGCTGAACTAGAGTAATATGGTATAAGTCCAGACAGTAAATGTAGACAAGTGTAAACTCCAATGTAAGTCCAGTACAAGATGAATATAATACAAGATGAATCCAGTACGAGACGATTCCAATCATAGTGATCAATGATTCCAGGGCGAGTCCAGCCTATACTCTAACAGTGTGTTTTTAAAATATCGAGGTCGACATGTAAACGGCTATAGGTGATCCGGCACATCACATACCTGGTCGGGTGTGAGATGGCTATCGTTCCAGTTTGATTCCAGCATTTGGGTGACTCCAGATTTGGGGTATGTCTACATGTCTTACTCAAGTATTTCCCCTCCCAGCAAGTACAAGTGAATCCAGAATCCGACACGAGAATCGAGATGAGTCCAGCCAAGTATGATGATACTAGCAATGATTCTAGAATAATTCCAGTAGTAGAGGCCAGACAATATGGTATGTGTGTCGCATACATGATGTTGGCCCAATGATTATATCGTATTTTTGAATATGGCTAATCAGTTAAGTTTAACATAATGATGTCACTAATATTCATATACTCACTATCATGTTGCTACTTAAACTTAGCATTGTCCTAATTGTCCTATATTATATTGCTATGCTTGTATCGTACTGCAACATATTTTACTGGCCTAACATGTATTTGTAGACATGCAGTAAGTGTAAACCTCAAAGAATTTCTAATTATTTTTAGTGATTGAAAATTATTTTTATATATTATTTGGCATTAAAGAGTTTGTTGGTATATATGGGTGTATTATATATATATATATATATATATATATATATATATATATATATATATATATATATATATATATATATATATATATATATTTTATATATATATATATATATATATATATATATATATATATATATATATAATATGTGCGTGATTTTGTGTGCTTGATATTTTAAAGTGCTACTAGTATAGTCTATGATTATTGTAAAGATTTTTATTACTTAATTACAATTTATTGAAATTTATGGGATTATATATATATATATATATATATATATATATATATATATATATATATATATATAGAGAGAGAGAGAGAGAGAGAGAGAGAGAGAGAGTAAAAAGGAAAAAAAAAGAAAAGGAAAGGAAAAGGAAAAGGAAAAGGAAAAGAAAAAGGAAAAGGAAAAGGAAAAGGAAAAAAAATATATATATATATATATATATATATATATATATATAATATATATATATATATATTAGTTAGGGACCCACCCACTTAAGTGGGCGCCTCCCCCCCCCCCCCCCCCCCCCCCATCCCATGCACAGCAGCAATGCTCACGTAGCAATAGCAACCCGTGGGCAAGGCCCAAATGGGGGTTATTAGTAATAGTGTTGTATTAGGTTTTGAACCACTTGATATATATATATATATATATATAACTTTTTCCACAAGCCTCAAAATCATAATCTTCCAAAACGAAAGTTGAGGCTGATCATACCCTCTTCGCCTGCGAATTCGTTTCACCAGCGACGGAGCTTTGTGCGCGACGAACGGAGCATCGAAAATCAGCCCCGCGTCACCCACGGAGCAGTTTTCCCACTCAAGGTACCCTACTTCCCTACGATGTAACTTTTTACTCGTAGCACCAATTTTTGATCTGTAAGATATTATGGAAAGTAGACTTGACCCTCTTCAAGATCCTCTAGGTGGATTTTAAAAACAACCCATCGACTTGCTCGAAAAATCGAAACGAAGTTGAACAAAAATCTGTTTTCTGTAACGCTAAAAACTGTTTTAAAACGACAACTTGTCGGCCAATTTTCTTGTTGTGCAGTAAACTCCTATAGGAAATAATTGAAACAGTAAAAGACAATATAACTAAGATTGCAACGCATCTTCTGGATCGTCGTTTCGATTTGTGTGTAAAGAGTAGATTGATGTTGAAGTTGAGAAAAAACCTGTGTTTAATTATATTAATTTTCTAAAATTTGTCCGATATGGCGTGTGCCCCGACGAACCGGGCGACGTGGTCGCACGCTATATGCATCGAAAGACGCGTATGGACGTTGCGGACATGTGGAAACTTACGGAACTCGTTTCGTCGCGTGTGCACGACGAAATCAACGCGTATCCGTCGATATACTCCCGTATCGGTGTTTTGCAAACTTGCCCATAACTTCGTGTACAATCATCAAATCGAGATGAAACTTGCACCAACAGGTCCGAATCGAAATTCTGGTCCTGTGTGCCAAGTTTGGTTCGATTCTGAGAAGGTCGAATCGGAACCCATTTTGGTGGGCCTGCGACCCACTCAAACAGACGATTTTGTACACGGCTCATCAGAATCCAAAAATGGACATACCATTGAGTTCTTCTCCTCAAACTGAATCCGTAGACATGTAGTTTGATGACTTTAGAGACCATAGACTTTGGCACACGTTTCGGTGCAAAGTGGGTCCAACGACGAATATCGTTTTAACCCAAAATTACGATTTTGCCCCTGTTCCAGAATTAGACTTTTGGACAGGCATTTCCTAGGTATATATTTTACACCAAGTGCATTTTTGATGTTTGTTTCAGTGTCCGGAGATGTTTGGAGATTGTGACGTTTCTTAGCTGACATTGTGATTACCGGGACTTGCCACTTTGTACCATCAGGCAAGATACCTTGCCACCTTACTCTGTGATTATTATACTTATTATTTCAGTTGTTATTATCAGCATTTTGTTTCTTGATATTTAAACTGTACGTCCAAGTCACACTTGGGTGCGAGCGACTCTATCGGTCGTTTACCTCGCCTTATTTATTTCTATTGTATTAACTTAGTCTAGTGACCACCCATTGATGTTGAGGTATTGGTATATCTCATACGGTCGGGACACTTGTTGTATCACGTGATGTAAGTCACATATAGGACACGTACCCGCGTAGTCGGCTGGCCACCGATACGTATGGAGCGTACGACGGATATGAGTAACTGCCAATAGTATTACATGTTAGAAGACTTGACGGTTACTAGAGGTTCATATCAGTCATGGAGATGATGATACTAGGCATTGGGTGGGGAGAACAATACCTGACGTATGGGCTTTTTTGCACTTCTCTGATTACCTGTGTGCTCCTCCGGAGACGCAGGCTCCAAACACCCTCTGACGTTTTCCAGAGCGTTATGGACGTAGCCCCTTGCACATGGTGCCCTCTGACGCTTCCAGAGCGTTATGGACGTAGGCCCCTGGTGCCCTTTATGGGAACTATGCCGATCCCATTTACAGCCAGGGCTCATACGTCGAAGGATTGTATCTCAACTACATATTCACAGTAGAATAGTCAGGAACACGATTGCATGCATATCTTTTTACTTATTATATTATCACAGTTTATATGGCATGGTGTTTTCTTGTATCTTGCTATGTCCCCTGAGGACCTGGTTATCTCTTCAGGTTTAGACAATTTTCTACAGGAGTACGGAGTGGCGTTGGAGCTATCCTACATCGATGACGAGGCAAGTCTTTACTGATGTCTAGTCTATTCTTTATTTGAAACATTAGTGGACATATTTTTGCATCTCATTTCTTTCTATTTGTGGAGGTTGGACTCCGATCTTGTGAGACTATTTTTCATAGCTGTTTGGAGTGAGTATGTTCACCCGGCTATCTTTTGATACCTTTACTTATTTATTTGGACTCTATTATCTTCCGTGTTGAGCTGTGATGAGATTAGATTATATATTACTGGCCTGTGGTTATTTTGTTTACAGCTTATGTACATATTTGAGGATTCCATATATTGGAGTATTCTTCGTATATGTGCAGCTGGCATATTCACGTACTTGGTCCTACGTATTTGGGTCTGGGGCGTTACATGTTTTTGTGGTGGCCCATTCAGGTCAACGTTAATATTGTTGGGTTACATGACTGTGCCCAACAAGCTTGCATATAGGAATAGGAATATCTCATCCAGAACTACTACTATCTCTTGACTTCCAATCTTTTCGAAACTTCCTTGATTATTCGATTTACTTCATATCAAATCTTCCTAATATCAACTTATCTTCTTCATGCCAACAGTATGCATTTAAGAAGCGGACGCACTTCTGCCTTGGCCCTCACATCTGGTGAAGAGGCTACGTACTACAACAGAAATACCTTTTAATGACGGCTAAAAACCGTCATTAATGACAAACCATGACGCTTTTTTCCAAAGCAAGCGTGATAAAACGGGTGTTATAAATAATTTTTAAAAGCGTCATAAATAAAAACGTCATGAATATGATGAGTTTCTGCTACACTTATTTTCAGCGTAGTTTGAATGCGTTATGAATAGATAATCTGTATAGACTCAATTCAGCACATTTATAACGCTCAATTCTGCACATTTATATATTACTTTCCAAAAAATTATAGATCAATGCTCAATGTTGCTCAATTCAATTTCAAAACATTCATTTTGAACCATATTCACAAGAAAACATCTAAATGTTATAGAGTACCATTTAATCCATTTACAAATATATACATAATATATATCACAATCTTCATTACATTTTTCAAAATAGGACATCCAAATACATATATTTACAACTACTACTAGTAAGTAGACCCTCAAAACTATTAGTACATTGGCTTCAACTTTGAGCACATCAAAACCGTCGGCATCACGTAGCAAAACCCTGAAAAAGATAAAAAAAATATATTACCAAAACACCACCTCATGTCTTAAGAGTTGGTACCAAGTTTCCAACAAGAAACTAGAAAATGAGGATCATGTAATAAAATACTTTCATATACATTGAATCTAAGAATGCATTAAAATACCTACCTGTAGTAATAAACAGTCCACTCAAAGAGTGAAAGAAACACGCCACTCAAAGAATGCAATCAAATGTGAAGCATGACAGAAGACGAGGTAGCTACTTGAAACTTTGTTGAAAGGGTTACAACTCAAAAGTATGAGCAACTTCTGCACATTGATGAGCCACCAAGTTAACACCGAAGTGCATGCTAATAATGCTAATTATATTTCAGGAAAATTGAACTGGTAAATAAAATTTCCTAAAAGTATATACATGGCATATAGAAACATATGAGCAAGTCCTATATAGATGCAACATCTCCACAAATATGCTTATTCATACATAAACTACACATTAATAGTAAAACCAAAAAATTACTACCACCAAATGGAACTACCACCAAGTTGATACTATTATGTTGTCCCAAGGAATTTCTAGAATTCTCAAAGCCCTTCAAGAAATGGCACATCTCTAACGATCATAAACAAAAAGCTATTCTAAATTACCAAGAAAAGATTATAGAAGAAAACCTTAGCTTTCCTGTTGGCAAGCAATCAACATTGTAATTTATAGCTAATTTCTCAGCCATATCGCCTAATGCAACCTGCCAAGTATCCAACAATTAATTAGAAAGTCTATGGAACATAAATAAAAGTACCTAAGAAACTGGTAGTAGTAATTCAAGAATTGGTTTACCTAAGAAACTTATATTCAAAATGAAGCATTTCCACAACTAAATGAAGCATTTCCACAACTAATTAAACACAAACTTATATTCGAAATTTTTGCGAGTCACGATGGCTTGTTAGGCTTACCCCAGGGCCGGCCCTGCCCAAATCTATAGGAACCTCTACATGGTTCATCACCATTGGTGATTCTCCAAACCCAAGTTTTTACTCCTACAATTGTCTTCTTCAAAGCAAACATCTATTGTAGGATGAGCAATATTACACATGGGAACTCCAGTTATTTGAGTTAACAGCAGTATACTTCAAACACATAAAAAGTGAAAGCATTATAAAGCATTAAGGAAAGGGAACTCTAGGTCTGTACTTCCGCATCCGAAGGCTATGTACACAAGGAAAATGAAAGCTACCACCTTCAGTTCTCGTTCTCGTGAGAATTACTTTCAGAAGTGGTGGACGACGACGACGGGTTGGACGAAGCATTCCCACCCGACTTCAAAATCAGAGGCCAACTTGAAAATTGCCTCAAGGGTTGTAACAGTAATTTTCAAAAAACTTTTCCGAGTTATCAAGCAAACAGTGTAGCGAAAAAAAAGGAATAGGAAGCAAAAAAACACTTATGTTTAGTCCAAAAAGCACATGGTAAAAACAAGTACACGAGGTCCAACTGTATGAAAAGAAAAAAGAAGACGAAAGTTAATGGAAGAATGTGAGATCTAGCAAGAAGAGCACTCCAGCTAAGTCCCCACCAAAGCTCACAAAGTGACACACCATTACCAAACTCAATCCAATATGTAAGGCATTTGAGCTCGAGTCCCTTTCTGGTCCCCACTCAAGGAATAAGGCCCATTTTTTCTTTTTTTTTGGAAGAAGGTAATTCCTCAAAAAAATTTTTGCTTCTTCCGTTACTCGAACCTCTAAGGACTATATGTTTCATTCTAACAACTTTAGCTAAAGGTGCTTGACCTAAAGGCCAATATATATATATATATATATATATATATATATATATATATATATAACGCTCAAACTATAATACATTTGTGACGAGATGAGAAAGAAGAGACGAAGCATAAACCACAGAAGCTTCAAAATACATTTTTCCAGCAAGTAATGAGTTGGATAGAATTATTTTGATTTATAGGGGAAGGGATAGCAAATGATTGCCATATGAAACTTGAAAAATTAAATGAAATTTTCGAAACAGAGGGTCATAACTAACAAGGCTCAGAGTCTTAATTGGCTCCTCATTTTAGTTTTATGGCAAACATCGAGTGATACATCAACATCATTATTCTCCCATCAATTAATCCTATCCTTCTCATATTCCATTAATTGTTCTTTATCTCATCTTTGGCTTCAGTTCCCTTGATCACAAGCTAACAAGACAACAGTTCAAGTTACCAAATATTAACCAACATAACTGGGTTTATACGACAACAGGAAGGTAGGTGATGATATCCGCTTCCTGTAAATAGTTTTCGTCCTCGTGAGAATTACTTTCAGAAGTGGTGGACCAACCAAATCAGAGGCCGACTTCAAAATTACCTCTTTTTTCTAACAAATTCACAGATACCAAACCCATTCTTCTCTCCCATATATTAAGAACTCCTAAATCTTAAAAAAAATAGAACAATCACTGTTTGTGGAAGAATAATCACTTACTCGGTATCAGAGCAAAGTAGAGATCTGGATCCATGGCCTTTCCCGTAATAAGAAACCGGCACCGGCACCGGAGGCGGAGTATCCTTCGTCTTGTCGTCGTCTCCGATGCCGAATCTACAGCGGGGAGAGCAAGAGGAAGAGAAACCCTACATCCCACATCATTTCCGACTCTGGAACCCCCAGCTGGAAGAGGAAGCGGAGGATCCTCCACTGCCGCCGACGTCGGAGGCGATGCCGGAGGGGTGAGGACGTCGGAGATGAAAAAACCCGACGAGGATGAGGAGGAAGAGGAACGTCGATGGAAGGATCGGACTCATCGGCGGTGGAGAGATCGAGGCATGGAAGAATTTGGAAACCCTAGAAATTTGGGGAATTTGGAGGAGGATGAGGAGGAGGAGGAAGATTCCTGGGTTCTTCTTGTTTCTTAGCGTCTTGCCGGCAACGTTACGTTAAGGATGAGGAGGAGGAAGATTCATGGGTTCTTCCTCTGATTTGATTTGGAGTTGGGGGAGAGGAGGGAGAAGAAAGGAGGAGAAGACCAGAATGGGGGAGAGGAAAATTTTTGTTGAAGTGCGGGCTGTTCTCAGCATTTTGCCAAAAACATTAAACTTAAAAATATTACAAGTTTGCCACCCGCTCTAAAATATTAATGATGTTTATTTTATAAACGTTATAAAAAGTCCAGAATTAGCCCAAACCGTCATAGAAAAAAGGTATTTCGAACTTTCATAACGCTTTTTTATCAGCCGTCATGAAATCCACTTATCAAGCGTCATTAATAGGTCTTTTTGTTGTAGTGTACTCCGGAGGGACAGAATTCTCCCATGACTCCAGCGACACCATACCAGCCAGGACAGTCGCAGCCTACTACGACACCGACGACGCAGTACCCAAAGATCGCAGCAACCCTCAGGCAGCCAGGCTGGGCAGACTACTACCATGCCACCAGAAGGGAATGTACCTCTGCCTCCACCACCACCATTTCCTCAGCAGTTTCCCCCACAGTTGGGACCTCAGATGCCTCCACCACCGACTGATGGGAGCCCTACTACTCAGTTTATATACGCCATAATGCAGGCTCAGTGGCAGCAGACCGAGCTGATGAGACAGACGATGATGGCAGCATTGGCTAGACCTCCACCACCACCTCCAGTACCAGCACCAACACCGGCTCTGCATCCTTATGAAAGCTCTATCAATAATTTTACAGATATAAACCTCAAGGTCTTTAGAGGAACAGAGAAGCCATTAGAGGTGTCACAATGGCTTATTAGTACCGAGAAGCTACTGAAGGCATCCCAGTTGCCAGCTCGAGATTGGATGACAGCAGTGGACCTATTGTTAGAAGACAATGCTCACCATTGGTGGAAGGCGGAAGAGAGACGATTAGGCACTGGGATCACCTGGAAGCAGTTCTATGATGCATTTTATGAGATATTCTTCCCTATTCATGTTCGAGATGGTCTCTATGACCAGTTCCTACATCTGATGCAAGGGAATATGACAGTTGATGAGTATGATTCGGAGTTCAATCGCCTGAGTCGATTTGGTACGGGATTGATTCCGACAGAGTTAGAGAAGGCAAGGAGATTTCACCAGGGGCTTACGCCAGAGCTCAAGTCTTATACGACTACCCAGTCTCGAGTCTCCCATTCAGCTGTCTTGGAAGAAGCTCGTGCTCAGGAGATTCTTCGCAAGGAGCAGCAGCAGACATCGAGACGACATACCCCAGCAGTTACACCAGCCCGAGCCACCCAGAGTGGACCTATTAGGAGGGCCACATGACAGTTCCAGTAGAGGCCCTCACTTTATCAGAAGTCCGTTTGCCATTACTGCGGAAAACAAAGACATCTCCAAAACGACTACAGGACTCGCCTTGGATTATGCTTGAGATGTGGATCCAATCAGCACATGCTCAAGGACTGTCCGAAGCAACAGGCGATAGTACAAGCTCGGCAGAACCCGAGGCCCACAACCCCAGCTCTTCCAGCACCACGGCCCGTAGCAGGAGCACCTCGTCCACCATTGCCACCCCAAGGCGTACAGTACAACAAGGCCAGAGCTCAGGGCCCAGGACAGAATTATGGGCATGTATTCTCATTTACTGTTGAGGATATAGAGACAGAGGCAGAAGTTATAGCAGGTATGGTTTTAGTTGCATCTTTTCCTGCTATTACCTTATTTGATACTGGAGCCACACATTCATTTATAGCCACTAGTTTTGCCACTAGACACAGCATTCCCATCACACCCTTAGCTAAAAATGTTAAAATCCTCACTGGAAGAGGAGTTGTACCTGTTAGTGGTGTTTGTAGACTTTGTCCTGTAGGGATAAGTGGCAGAGAGATGATGGCACGACTTCTTGTATTTTCTATGGCGACATTTGACGTGGTACTTGGAATGGACTGGTTGAGCCAGCATTTCGCTCTCATAGACTGCCATAGGAGCAGTATTATCTTTAGACCACCGAATGCGGCAGAGTTTGAGTTCACCAAAGAAGACGGAGAGAGTTGTGATACACCCACATCGGGGACTCATATGATGATGTATGACAATCTTCAGCACCCTATTATTACCGCGTTCGAGGATGTATTCCCCAAAGAATTGCCAGGACTACCACCTGACCGAGATATTGAGTTTTCTATTGAGCTTATTCCCTGACCCGAGCCTATTTCATCTCGAGTATATCGTCTGGCACCCAAGGAGTTGGTAGAGATGAAGACGCAGATTGATGACTTATTAGAGAAGGGGTTTATTCGTGCCAGTACGTCACCATGGGGAGCACCCGTTCTTTTTGTGCCTAAGAAAGACGGGACAGTGCGTATGTGCATCGACTACAGAGCATTGAATGCAGTGACGGTGAAGAACAAGTATCCCTTGCCGCGTATAGACAATCTATTCGATCAACTGAGTGGAGCAAAAGTATTCTCCAAGATTGACTTACGATCAGACTATCACCAATTGAAGGTTCGGAAGGAAGATATTGCAAAGGCGGCCTTTCGATCAAGGTATGGACACTACGAGTTCTTGGTCATGTCTTTCGGTTTGACCAATGCTCCCACAGTTTTTATAAATTTAATGAACAAGATCTTTCACCAGTACTTGGACAAATTTGTAGTAGTCTTTATAGATGATATCTTGATTTACTCCAAGTGTCAAGAGGAGCATGAGTAGCATCTACGGATAGTTTTGGAAACGTTGAGGACTGGGCGACTTTTCGCGAAGCTTAGCAAGTGTGATTTCTTTCTCAAGGAGGTATCATTTCTTGGTCATATTGTTACGGGTGATGGTATATCTGTGGACCCAGAAAAGATCACAGCAGTCAAATCATGGCCCGCTCCCACATCAGCTTCTGAGGTGAGAAGTTTCCTCGGACTTGCAGGTTACTACCGACGGTTCGTAGAAGATTTCTCTCGAATAGCGGGGCCTATGACTCGATTAACTTGCAAGGATCAGGAGTTTGTATGGACAGATGAGTGTCAAGCCGCTTTTGACGAGTTGAAGAAGCGATTGACCACAGCACCGATCTTGACACTACCATCGAGCCCAGGAGGATTTGTGATCTACAGCGACGCATCCGAGAAGGGATTAGGATGTGTATTGATGCAGCACGGTCGGGTAGTAGCATATGCATCGCGACTATTGAGAGTGCATGAGACGAATTATCTGACCTACGATCTAGAGCTCGCAGCAGTTATCTTTGCTTTGAAGCTATGGAGACACTACTTGTACGGCGAGAAGGTTGATATCTACACTGATCATAAGAGCCTCAAGTACATGTTCACACAGAAAGAGTTGAATATGCGACAGCGACGTTGGTTGGAGTTGATGAAGGATTATGAGATCGAGCTTCATTATCATCCGGGCAAGGCTAATGTCGTGGCAGACGCATTAAGCCGTAAACCCATGGCACACTTTTTGACTACGCAGAAGGAGTTGATTAGAGACTTAGAGCAACTTGGTATTGAGATAGTATTGCCTGGAGCAGATGGCGTATTAGCCAACCTCCAAGTGCAATTATCATTGGTAGAGCGCATCAAGGCAGCATTGCCCAATGATGCCAGATTTCGACGGCTAAGAGAGAGGACTGAAGCAGGAGAGTAGACGGGATTGAGGATCCATCCCGATGGGACATTACGATGTGGTGATCGTATTTATGTACCAAATGGAGAGTTACGGCAAGAGCTGATGGCAGAGGCTCACAGTTCGGCATATTCTATTCATCCCGGAGGAACCAAGATATATCGTGACTTACGACAGTTTTATTGGTGGCATGGAATGAAGTGGAAGATAGCTCGTTTCGTTGCCAAGTGCTTGGTATGCCAACAAGTAAAGGCGGAGCTCCAGAGGACGGCCAGATTATTACAGCCGCTACCCATTCCCGAGTGGAAGTGGGAGCACATTACTATGGATTTCGTCACGGGTTTTCCTCGGAATCCTAGGGGACGTGACACAGTATGGGTTATTGTGGATAGACATACAAAGTCAGCCCATTTCTTACCTTTTAGAGTGGGCCAATCGACAGAGGTATTGGCAGAGATGTATATAGAGCAGATTGTGAGATTACATAGTGTGCCTGTTAGTATTGTGTCAGACCGTGAATCGAGATTTACCTCACATTTTTGGAGGAGTATGCAAGAGAGTTTGGGCACCCTATTGAAGTTTAGTACGGCATACCATCCTCATACAGACGGTCAGTCGGAACGTACCATTCAGATGCTAGAGGATATGTTGAGAGTGTGCATGCTTGACTTTGGCGGTTCATGGGAGGACCATCTTCATCTTGTTGAGTTTTTCTACAATAATAGCTATCAAGCGAGCATTCAGAAGGCTCCGTTTGAGGCATTGTATGGTAGGAAGTATCGGTCTCCTGTTTGTTGGAGCGATATAGGAGAGCGACAACTATTGGATCCCGAGTTGGTCTTGAGCACAATGGAGACAGTGAAGAAAATAAAGGGCCACCTGCGAGCAGCGCAGGATCGTCAGAAGCAGTGGGTAGATAATCGTCGTCGACCCTTGGAGTTCAAAGAGGGCGACCATGTGTTCTTGAAGATATCCCCCACTAGAGGCACGATACGATTCGGAGGACGTGGCAAGTTGAGTCCAAGGTACATCGGGCCTTTCGATGTCTTGGAACGTGTTGGAGAGGTAGCCTACAGATTGGCCTTGCCACCGTCGCTAGAGGGAGTGCATGACGTATTCTATATATCTCAGTTGAGGAGGTAAGTGGCAGACAGCAATCATGTGCTTGATCACTCCGATATCACAGTTGGACCGAGTTTGTCGTACGAAGAACAACCAGTAGGTATCCTCGATCGCCAAGTGAAGGTGTTGCGGAATCAATCTATTCCATTGATTCGCGTGGCATGGAAGCATCACTCGCCAGGGGAGTCTACTTGGGAGCGCGAGGACGACATCCGAAACTGCTACCCGTATTTGTTCGAAGACGAAGGTATGTCTTGCATTTTAAGCTTTTAAATTACTATTAGTTCCCTTGCATTGCATTTGATCCCCCGACATTAGTTTAATTTCAAGGACAAAATTTTCTTTAAGTTGGGTAGGATGTAAACCCCCAAGAATTTCTAATTATTTTTAGTGATTTAAAATTATTTTTCATATATTATTTGGCA
Source organism: Iris pallida (assembly GCA_029216955.1). Taxonomy (NCBI): domain Eukaryota; kingdom Viridiplantae; phylum Streptophyta; class Magnoliopsida; order Asparagales; family Iridaceae; genus Iris; species Iris pallida. The sequence goes on along the minus strand of JANAVB010044620.1, from coordinate 2,079,271 downwards.
TTAAAGAGTTAGTTGGTATATATATATATATATATATATATATATATATATATATATATATATATATATATATATATATATATATATATATATATATATATATATATAATATGTGCATGATTTTGTGTGCTTGATATTTTAAAGTGCTACTAAATATAGTCTGTGATTATTGTAAAGATTTTTATTACTTAATTACAATTTATTGAAATTTATGGGATTATATGCCTTATATATATATATATATATATATATATATATATATATATATATATATATATATATATATATATATATATATATATAGAGTAAAAAGGAAAAAAAAAGAAAAGGAAAGGAAAAGGAAAAAGAAAAGGAAAAGGAAAAGGAAAAAAAATAGTTAGCACCCACCCACTTAAGTGGGCCCCCCCATCCCATGCACAGCAGCAATGCTCACGTAGCAATAGAAACCCGTGGGCAAGGCCCAAATGGGGTTATTAGTAATAGTGTTGTGTTAGGTTTTTGAACCAACTTGATATATATATAACTTTTTCCACAAGCCTCAAAACCCTAATCTTCCAAAACGAAAGTTGAGGCTGATCATACCCTCTTCGCCTGCAAATTCTTTTCACCCACGATGGAGCTTTGTGTGCGACGAATGGAGCATCAGAAGTCAGCCTCGCGTCACACACGGAGCAGTTTTCCCACTCAAGGTACCCTACTTCCCTACGACGTAACTTTTTACTCGTAGCACCGATTTCTGATCTGTAAGATATTCAGGAAAGTAGACTTGACCCTCTTCGAGATCCTCTAGGTGGATTTCAAAAACAACCCATCGACGTGCTCGAAAAATTGAGACGAAGTTGAACAAAAATCTGTTTTCTGTAACGCTAAAAACTGTTTTAAAATGACAACTTGTCGGCCAATTTTCTTGCTGTACAGTAAAGTTCTGTAGGAACTAATTGAAACAGTAAAAGACAATATAACCGAGATCGCAACGCATCTTCTGGATCGTCATTTCGATTTGTGTGTAAAGAGTAGATTGATGTTGAAGTTGAGGAAAAACTTGTGTTTAATTATATTAATTTTCTGAAATTTGTCCGATATGGCGTGTGCCCCGACGAACCGGGCGACGTGGTCACGCGCTATATGCATCGAAAGACGCGTATGGACGTTGCGGACGTGTAGGAACTGACGGAACTCAGTTTCGTCGCGTGTGCGCGACGAAATCAATGCGTATCCGTCGAGATACCCCCGTATCGGTGTTTTGCAAACTTGCCCATAACTTCGTGCACAGTCGTCGAATCGAGACGAAACTTGTGCCAATAGGTCCGAATCGAAATGCTGGTCCTGTGTGCCTAGTTTGGTTCGATTCTGAGAAGGTCGAATCGGAACCCATTTTTGGCGGGCCTGCGACTCACTCAAACGGACGATTTTGTACACGGCTCATCAGAATCCAAAACTGGACATACCGTTGAGTTCCTCTTCTCAAACTGATCCGTAGACATATAGTTTGAAGACTTTAGAGAGCATAGACTTTGGCACACGTTTCGGTGCAAAGCGGGTCCAACGGCGGACATCGTTTTGATCCGAAATTACGATTTTTCTTCTGTTCCAGAATTAAACTTTTGGACAGGCATTTCCTAGGTATATCTTTTACACCAAGTGTGTTTTTGATGTTTGTTTCAGCGTCCGGAGTTGTTTGGAGATTGTGACATTTCTTAGCTGACATTGTGATTACCTGGACTTGCCACTTTGCACCATCAGGCAAGATACCTTGCCACCTTACTCTATGATTATTATACTTCTTATTTTCAGTTGTTATTATCAGCATTTTGTTTCTTGATATTTAAACTGTGCATCCAAGTCACACTTGGGTGCGAGCGACTCTATCGGTCGTTTACCTCGCCTTATTTATTTCTCTTGCATTGACTTAGTCTAGTAACCACCCATTGATGTTGAGGTATTGGTATATCTCATACAGTCTTGACACTTGTTGTATCACGTGATGTGAGTCACATGTAGGACACATACCCGCGTAGTTGGCTGGCCACCGATACGTATGTAGCGTGCGACGGATAGGAGTAACTGCCAATAGTATTGCATGTTAGAAAACTTGGCAGTTACTAGAGGTTCATATCAGTCATGGAGATGATGATACTAGACATTTGGTGGGGAGAACAATACCTAACATATGGGCTTCTTTGCACTTCCCTGATTACCTGTGCGCTCCTCCGGAGACGCAGGCTCCAGACGCCCTCTGACATTTCCCAGAGCGTTATGGACGTAGCCCCTTGCACATAGTGCCCTCTGACGCTTCCAGAGCGTTATGGACGTAGGCCCCTGGTGCCCTTTATGGGAACTATGCCGATCCTATTTACAGCCAGGGCTCATGCGTCGAAGGATTGTATCTCAACTGCATATTCACAGTAGAATGGTCAGGAACCCGATTGCATGCATATCTTTTTCCTTATTATATTATCACAGTTTATATGGCATGGTGTTTTCTTGTATCTTGCTATGTCCCCTGAGGACCTGGTTATCTCTCCAGGTTTAGACAATTTTCTACAGGAGTACGGAGCGGCGTTGGAGCTATCCTACATCGATGACGAGGCAGTCTTTACTGATGTCTAGTCTATTCTTTATTTGAGACATTAGTGGACATATTTTTGTATCTCATTTCTTTCTATTTGCGGAGGTCGGACTCCGATCTTGTGAGACTATTTTTTATAGCTGTTTGGAGTGAGTATGTTCACCCGACTATCTTTTGATACTTTTACTTATTTATTTGGACTCTATTATCTTCTGTGTTGAGCTGTGATGAGATTAGATTATATATTACTGGCCTGTAGTTATTTGTTTACAGCTTATGTGCATATTTGAGGATTCCATATACTGGAGTATTCTTCGTATATGTGCAGCTGGCATGTTCACGTACTTGGTCCTACGTATTTTGGGACTAGGGCGTCACAGTAAGCATGATCAAACATGATCAAACCAGGACATAGGCAATGAAGAATTAATGATGGACCAAAGACGGTGTCATACAAAGAGATTTCTCCGAACCGCCTAGCGATCTATCCGGGGCCTCGCATCGGGGGTTCCGCTGCCCGGTCAGCGGACAAGGGTTGAGGTGGCAGCGCCCCCCGTCGGAGGTTCGAGGGCGAAGCCCCCGAAAGGTATTCAGATTTTCAGATCTATTTATCTTTGGACGACTACTGTCAAGGAAAAAGACGTCTTCAGTTATGCTCAGATATCAGAAGAAAGGCGTCATTAAAGGGCTATTGGTTTTTCTGTTTATTCCAAGTCTGTAATCTTCAATTTATTGAGTCTAGGAGAATGTGTATGTTGAGTCGCACTGAGTCATCTCAACCGCTAGACATATCTCTCCAAGCTCTACCATACAAACAGACCAATTCCTGAACCAAGCCCAAGATCCACCAAGTCAAACAAAGCCCATAGGCCCTAAGGCCATTCTGCCACCTAGGAGGCAGAGTTCGGGCCGAACTCTGTCCACACACAGAGTTCGGGCCGAACTCTGTCCCTTGATTTCCAGCACCCTAATTTTTAGGGCCTGCTTGCTACAAGCTGTCCAACGTTTAAAAATTTGAATTCTTGGGGCAGAATTCGGGCCGAATTCTGCCTCCCCAGAGTAATATAAATAGAGCTTGAATTCTTTCATTTCAAATCATCTCTTACCTTCAAATATTCAAGCTTTCTAAGCTCTACTACTCCAAGCCTTATTTTTTCATATCTCCTAAGCCACAACTCTCCTTAGCCCAAGGTGCTCAGTGCGATATCAGCTAGAAGTTGTGTGCAAGAGTGAAAGGAAAGTCACTTGGACAATTCCAAGTTTCGCCACCTGCGAATTTGTAAGAAGTTGGCGTGCTCTTCTGAGTAAAGGCACGTGGTTGTACACTATTTCACAATTAGTGGATTTCAATCCTGAGCTAGAGTTCTCAGGCCTGGACTAGTCCTCCACGAGGAAAACCAGGTTAAAACTGCTGTGTTTGCGTATGCTCTACTGATCTTTATTTACTTCCGCATTTCTCTCTGATTTATTTACTATCTTAATAGTTGTTTTGTGGAGGTGATATAGAGTTAATTTTTATTTGGTGATTATTGACACAAACTCTATTCACCCCCCTCTAGAGTTGCCTACACGTTATTTCACATGAATCCAGAAATATCCATACCTATTGTAACGGAGAATCACATGAAACTAACTAGAACTAAAACACAGTAATTGACAAATAAATGAGAGAACTATCAGATAATGTACTCGCCTGACACTCTGAAAAGAGTAGTGTAATATCAGATGTCTGCACCGGAGTCACAATGTCCTAAATAGAGCAGTATGGGTTATAATGTATTTAAAATAAGATAAATAAAGTTTACGATACAATCTACATGATTTCTAGGTCAAACTAGGTCAAAGTCAAACTTTGGTCAACCTTGGTCAATTACACTAGTCAACTAGGTCAATCCTAGTCCAGTCAAGTCTCACTAGGCCTAACCAAGCCTAGGCTAACAACTAAGCACACTCACAAGTCACAGAGAACACATATTATATACAATATATATATATATATATATATATATATATATATATATATATATATATATATATATATATATATATATATTTACATACATGCTTAGATACATATATACACAGGTTCATATTCACATACCTTCATACATACATTATATCCATAGCCTACATTACATTTCTTATGCATACATAGATCCATGCTCATTTACCTATATTCATACATGCATTGTCTCATTACCTTACATTACATTGCATTTACACATATCATTTCATAGATTAACATAGAGGCATACAGACATTTTTCATAGGTAAAGAGGAAAGAAAAAATGAAAGGAAGGGGACTGAATTGAAAGGTTCAATCTCAGTTATATGCATACATGTATGCATCATTGATTCATATTTACATTGCCTACCTGTCATGCATCTATCATTACCTACATGCTCTAGTGTCAGTTCAAATATTGCATACATCTTGACATTCATACATAGAGATATAGAGAGAGGGTTAAGGGGTTCATTTCAGTCACTGTGTATGTATAACAGGTTTCAGTTGAACAGTTATAGGGGTTTCATTTCAGTTTTCAGAAAAAGTGGTACACATGTGTGTGTGTGTGGGTATATTCTCAGGTTTTTGAAGTCAAACTCAGATTTACAAGCTAATTCCATCTCAGTTACCATTTTAGAAACTCAATTTCAATCAGTAGACAATACAAATCCCAATGTATACATATCATGCTAGCAACTTAAAATCATGTAAATCTCAAAAGAAACAATCAAACCAATCTCTAATTATCCTATTTTAATTGAGGCCCCATTACCCCAGTTTATTCAGCCCAATTTGAATAGTGTATCCCATCATCTCAGTTCCAGGTTTAAAAGTAAATTGATTTCAGTAATACCAACATTCAACCAAATAAAATCAGTCCAACAAACTTACATATATATATATACAACCTAAAACCCAAACTCAATTTCAACTGTCAACAAAACTGAGACTAAAGTTCACTGTTTCCATGAATATTTCAATAAAAACCTAAAATAATAACACAAAAATCTCGAAATTAAAGTAGGAACATGTGTGCAGTGATTTGGGATAAATGTGACATGTCCATGCATCCCATTGTGTTTAGAAATCGGGACACGAAGTATCCAAGAATTCAAAATGCCCACTGACAGAACTGGCAGTTGAGACTGCCTCGTGCAGCCATGTCGAGGAGGACAGAGCTCGACACATGGCACGAGGAGTCTCGTGCTCATGCACGTGGCTAGGGTAGGTCTAGGGCTAGGTCTTAGGGTGCCTGCATGAACCCCAAGACGTGTCGTGTCCAAGTTTGAGTCATGTATCAGTGGTCGATTTACAGTGTACACAGTGTCAGTAAAAAACCCGTGTGCGATGAATATCTTTCTAACCGTTCGATAAAATCGTACCAAACTTCGTGTGTCATATCAGTGTATGCCCCCACGTGTCTACCAAGTGTCGTGTAGTGTCCGCTGTCGTATTCGAACAGCAGAGGACTGTACGGGGACAGTGCGGTGCCTCGTGCACGAGGTGCGTGTCCATTTTGGACACGAAAATCATCCAAAATTATGCTCAGTCCTCTCGAATATTGTTATACACATAATAATCTACATTTCTGTTTAATTAGAATTTAAAATTAACAAAATTCATTTCTATGTGGTATTTCAACAAACACATGCACATATACATTGACATGTGTCCGATACGGACACCAAACAGACACGGTTTCCTACCAAACTTGAGGGACGGCTAGGGGACACCTAGATCTAGGCTAGGATACAAAGAAATCAGAATAATAACTCAATTTGAGGAGTTTACCTGTAGGTTGTCCAATGACAAGAAAAGCCCCAAAATAGAGTGTTCCTCCTTGCTAGCTCAAATTCGCAAATTGTTCAAAAGCTGGGATTACTCTCCATAATCAGAAAATATAGGAGTATTAGACTCTAATGCAAAATCTAGAGTCAAAAAGGAATTAAAATGGAAAAACTATGGATTGGGGAAGAATGGCCATACATTTTTTTTCAAAAGTGTTGATTCAATACAAAAGAGGCAAGAACCAATGGAAGAGATATTATATAAGGTTGGGATCCCTATGTGGCTGGCCATAAAGGAGAAAAATTAGGGTTAGGATTATGACTAATGGGCTTAGGTCAAGTTTCAAGGATAAGGGAAATCACTCCTTAATCAAAAGTCCATGAACCTAAAGCACTTATTCTCTACATGAAACTTGATTCTAAATGACTTAACTTGGGTTGACTTAAGTTAGACTAGGGTCCCACCTTGCTAATCAAGTCACCATAGCTAGAGTCAACATCTAGGTTAGTCTCTTAAGTCACAACTAGTCAAAGTCAAAAATAACAATCACCAATGCAATAATTAATCAAATAATTCCAATAAGTCAAAATGACCAAAATACTCCTAGGCTAAAAATGATAAATAAATATTCCAATCACATGGTTAGGCTCTAGGTCAGACAGTCTCTAGGTTTTCACTAGAAGCACATCAAAATCATAAGTCATGACTTAAAACACTTTTAAATTGATTAAAAAATCACCAAAATTCATAATGTGATATAAATATCAATAAATAATAATTATAAATACAAAAGTTTAAAATTACCCTCATTTGGAAAACTGGGTGTTACAAGTCTACCCCCCTTAGAAAATTTTTGTCCTCGAAATTAAGATGAGCGTACCCCTACCAGGTCAAACCCTCGATCAAATCAAGGTCGATAGATAACATGCTACACAAACCTACTGGTCGTGATTCCACAGTCTCGATCAGGATAACTACACTATCTAACATAACACGAACTAGCACACGTAAACAATATATGTATGTAAAATTATATGACTAAATTCACAATATGTTTGCTTGACTGAATTCACAATATATTTGCGATCAGACAGTCATACAGTAGATGTATGGTTGAATTCATAATATAATCAAGATCACAGTCATACAAGAGATATATGATTGAATTCATAATATTTCATTCAAGATCAGATATCTATATATGAGGTGTATAACTGAATCTACAATATTATCAAGCATTCAATAAGGTAAACCACATACCTACTAGTTGTCTTTTCCCATACCTGCATTCACTACAGGATCACGAGAAACACGTAGAAACTCGATGAACATGATAAACATAATAAACGATACAAGACTAGTCATAAAGCATATTACATATATGAAAATTGAAACTAGATTCGTTAGTACTGTACATGTTATATCAATCGAGACGGAAAACGGAACAAGCCAACTTGATACGAACACACCAATGCTATCCTTGAGCTAACAGACCATAAGCATCGAACAATTGTGTTGGCATCAAGAGTTGCACCAACCAAGTCAACTTAGGATTTATAAATATAACAAGTTTCTTTTTAACAAGTTACTAGGTTACTTATCTATAGGTAACGGTAGATTTAAATCTAGACTAGCAATGCTACACCTCGAATTTCGTACATCGAAAATATGCAACACGTAAATCGAGACAAGATTATAGACAAGAAATCAATGGTTTTGTTTTGACGATCCGTATAGTCATATCGTATACTTCACCTATATGAGTTTAGCTGGAATTGACGGATGTCGGTTTCAGATGTACGAATTTCGAGATATGGTCTCATTACGATCTAACTAGTAAAGTAAAGATGGGATGAAACAATCTATCAAACAATGCTGGATTGAAACAAAATTTGGAATTCTAGAAGAAAATCTTACCAAGAGTGCAACGGGAAAAACGGATCGACGATTCATCTATCGGATCTCTCCGCAATCGCAAGCAAATCAAATTTGGACGATCGACAATGTTGCGACTCGCATGCGCTGTACGGATCTAACCTATAATGAGTTCGGTCGTTAGCGTTTAATTCTATAGAGATGTCATCTAAGAAACTCTAATCAAGTCAAAACTCCACCCATTTTTTGATTTTTGGTGTGTATAATTAGGTTCCTGGTAGTGAATGTTATATTTCCCCCTAAGTATAACACCGCCGAACTCCTTATATATGCCGAGTCATTTCCTGTTATGACACATGATATGGACATCCTCCGAGTAAAAAATCTAAGTCCCGGTAAAAACATTCTTCCCACTATGTATCATAAGTACATCACACAATACTTTTCAGCTTTCGTTGCAACACTAGCTTGATTTGAATTGCTTGTATTGATGCTTTAAACCATCTTTTCTAGCCAATGCTTATGCTTCGGACATTGCTTCTCTTCGCTATCAAGTAATGCACCTCATGGGCCTCCTTGAAGTCTCCTTCCGTTTAATTTGTGGAGGTCGTCAATGAAAGAAATGTCTTCTTCTCCTCTTACAAAGATTCGATTCGGGTACTTTTCTTTAAAGGCGTAAACGCGTACTTTGCCCCATCTCTCACTAGCCGATAAGTATTGTCATGTCAATCTGTATTGCACCAATGTCGAATTGTCATGGTCTCCCAAGCAACATCGGACATATGTTGAGCATGTCCATAATGTCGTAGTAGATCTTATTTCTATTGAATAGAGAAGGAAACTCTATACCGCTTGATCACCCTAATATTCAGTACCTTCTAAACCCATCCGACATAGTACGGTTCAAGGTGCTTCTCCAACGTCAACCTATGTCTTGGACGATCGTCAATTAATGATTTTTGTTGGTGGTGGTTGTCGACCACGATCACAAATCTCATGTCATTGATAGTGGGCAATCCTTTGAGACATTGCGGGGTTACGGACCTAGAACCACTGTTACCTCTGATATTGTGTCACTGCAATGCTACCATAATATTTTATGCTATTGGTTCAAAGAGGCATTTTGCTTTTGGTTCAAGGAAGGACCACTGACTGGAAGAATATCAGGAACAATGGGTAATCATTTGAGAATTACGAGGTTACGGACCCAGAACCACTATTGTCTTCTATTTGTTCTTTGTGTAGAACAAAGTCCTGTGAAAGGATAGCTTGGAAGCCTTAATGAGTTCTCGAGCATTTGGGATGCCTGGCGTGCTTTACAGGAAGCACGAGTAGCACAGCACTACAAAGGAGCATAGTACTCTATGGTACAGTAGGGTGACTCCACATAAGGTACCTAGTGAGCGTAAAGCCTCGGCTTCGGGCCAAGTCACAGCGGCTTAGCACCGCACATAGGCAAGTGAGCCTAATCTTGTAGAATGAAGAGTGGTAGGCAGCACTACAAAGAGACTGGACCTCATGTTACAGTGGTGTGACACCACATGAGGTACCTAGAAAGGGTAAAGTCTTGGCTTTACGAGCCATGTCACGGCGACGTGACACCGCAAGGAAGCGAAAGGCTTCATGTTGAGTAGTTTGGCACTACAAAGAGGCTGGGCCTCATACTACAGTGGTATAACACCACATGAGGCATTGCCTCGGCTTTGGGCTATGTCATAGCGACGTAGCACTGCAAGAAAGCGAAAGGCTTCATGCCAGGACTCTTTAAAAAAACTCACATAGAGTGTATGGAAATAGATATAGGTCGTCTCTTGAGGAAAACCTTGTAGACACCCAATATACATACACCGAAACTAGACGGGCACATAGTCTTTCATGTGCATCCAGAAGCAGAGTTGATGTTATTATGTGAGTGGAAAGAATTACAGCAATGGTGCAAAATTCAAGGTTTAGTCCATTCTGTTGGTCCATTGGTTAATTATCACACCTGATTTTGATAATTAACGTCAACTTTGGTCGATACGCAAAATATATATACTGCTACGAGTTTACAGGTTTCAAGTTAGAAGAATGACTGCGTCCTAAATCTGCGTCCTACTGCTACAAAGTACAAACAATCGCGTCGTCATCAAGAACCAAACACAAAGGAATCGAGATTAAGCTTTTTCATGTTTTCTTCTATTTTTTTACTTCTATTGAGTCTAGAAAGAATATGTAAGTGATCAGGATCGGTACTGGCTTAGGTTTTCTCAGTCCACAAACATTTATAGCCTACATTTCCAAGTCCATATTCTAAAAAGCCCAAAACCCGTACATAGTTGGCCCAAACTGTTCTTACCTAACCCTGGCAGAACTCGGCTCGAGTTCGGCCCGAGTTCGATCTAGTTAGTTTTTATATTAGTTTTGAATTTCCTTCAAATCTGCATCCAACGTTCGAATGCGAGATTTCTGCATCCGAACTATGCCCGAATTCGGTCTAAAAAAATATTATAATTAGAGAATAACTTTCCCATTTTCAAATCACTCATTCATTCAATCTTCTCTTCTCTATTCATTCCTAAGTGTTTTCGACAAGCTACACTTTGAAATCAAGCCTATACTACTCTTAAGCAAGCCAGTACAGTTTTTATTTAATCTAGAGTTTGGTGTTAAAAAATTGTATCGTAGGCTGTATTCAGAAAACGTTCCAGTTTTCAAATCGTCCTATGGAGTCGGTCTTGCGCTCATCGCCAAGCACGGTGTTGTAAGAGATTACAAGCTCTCAATTAGTTTGTGACATAGTGGATTAACATCGAATAAGAGTACTCGAAACTGGACTAGTCCTCTCAGAGGAAAACCAGTATATATCGCTGTGTCACCGAGTTTGATTTTCTTGACTCTTATTTTACTGCTATTTATTTACTGTCATTTATCTTCCATAGTATATAGTTTGATACCCTTTTTTAATTGGTGATATTTTTGCTGCACACGCACATACTCTATTCATCCCCTGTAAAGGTGCTCAATGGTCCTACAATTGGTATTAGAGTAGGTTATACATATACATAACCATCTAGAGAGTAGGAGTATATATCTATGGCAGCCGTTGAGTCTATATTCAACGGTGAAGGGCAATTCACAAATAGACCCCCACTATTTGATGGAACGAATTATACCTATTGAAAAACATGGATAAGTTTTTTTATACAGTCACTGGACTTCGATCTTTGGTCGATAGTAATAGACGGTTATAAAAAACCGCCTAGAATAATGATTGATGGTGTATTAGTAGACAAGCCACATGACAAATACACTGAGCATGAAAAGACACAAGCTAGTCTAGATGCACGAGCCATCAATGCACTATTCTGTGCAATTGACAAAATCGAGTTTAATTGCATATCTACCTGTATGACATCTAATAAAATTTGGAGACTTTTTAAGGTAACTCATGAAGGGACTTTCCAAGTAAAGGAATTCAAATCAGTAGATTAACACAGGAATATGAGTCTTTCAAGATGAAACCCGGTGAGTCAATTACACAGATGTTCACTCGTTTCTTTGATATTACTAATCTTTTATAATCTCTTGGTAAGGATTACAGCAATCATGAGAAGATCAGGAAGGTACTGCGGGCTCTAACAAAGAACTGGAACCCGAAGGCCACCGCTATCATATAAGTAAATGACCTCACCATGATGACATTGGAGACACTGATGGGCAAGCTCATAACCCATGAGCTGGACTTACAAGAATTTGAAGAAACAACTCCCAAAGAAAAATCAATTGCCTTCAAAGCTCAAGCCAGAAAAGCCTCATGTAATAATTCTGATGAAGAAGATTCTGATGGTGATGAACATGCCCTGCTAGTCAAAAATTTTAGAATTTTTTTGAAGTTTAACAGATCAAACCGAAAGCAGAAAGACATCCACGAAAGCAACGAAGAAGAAATAATCTTCTTCGGATGTAAGAAGTCGGGGTATATAAAGAAGGATTGTCCACTGTCAAAGAAAAGCAGTCCGAGTCTGTCATGCAGCTCTTCCTTATGCGGACCAGTTTATCCCAAAGTACTCATATGGTTAGTTGTGATCCGCATGAACCCCATATTTTCCATCCTTCTACAAGTAGGTCGTGTTGGCCCATTGGTCATGGTCAAACCTGGTTTTAATAATTGATCAAACTCTGTCTCGATATAAATGCGAGTCAATTTAGATATTTACTAACGACGTTTTAGACACTGATCAAAGATGGATATCTACTCCGTTCAAGACAGAAGCTGTTTGCCACTTAGAATGTATTTCCTTCAAAGCAATGTAATTTTTTTATTTTATTGAGTCTAGGAATACATTGTACACCAAGTCGTACTGGCAAATAGGCTATCCGAAAACGTTTTTCAAAACTAACCTATCTTTTCAAAATGACCTATGTTTTTGAAAAACATCTATTTTTACAAAAAGCTTTTGAAGGACTTTTTTAAAAAGCCAAAATTATTTTTCACAAAATCAACTGACCAAACCCTGACGGAACTCGGCCAGAGTTCGGCCAAGTTGAACGTCATGTGAACGTTTGATTTTGAACTTGGTCTCCCTTCAGTTGTGGTTTGTTACAAAGAGATCTGTCCGAATTCTGCCCGAATTCTGTCAGAGTTCTGCCTTTGGAAAAACTATAAATAGAGAAGGATTTCGATCATTTCAAAACACCAATTCACTTTCAATCTCTTCTCTTCTAAAGCTTACATTTCTTCCAAAGAGTTCTAAAAAGCTTTCATTTTCAAATCCCAAGCCAGTTACAATCCTCTAGTCGATTTGCCACTGCGGTACGGTCTAGAAGTTTCAGAGCGATTGTAATCAGAGGCTTGATTAAAGATTAACTCTTCATAATTGAAGTCGATCGAGTTCTTCGTATCAAAGCTCGCGTCTGTAGAAGTTGTAAGGACTTCGTATGAAAACTTGCAGGATTTTTCAATAGTGGATTCAACTGGAAGCTAGAGTTCTTCCGACTGGAATAGTCCTTACTAGAGGGAAACTAGTAGAAATCTCGGTATTTGCATTTGCCTTCTGATCACTCTTTTATTACTGTCATTTATTTTGTGATTATAATTATATATGTGATCTAACTGCTAACGAGTTTTTTAATTAGCAATATTCTGCTGCCTACTCTATTCACCCCCCTCTAGAATATTCTGCTTTACGATTTCGTTCCTACAATTGGTATCAGAGCGGGTTATACAGGTAAAATCAAGGTAAAATTATAGTTATATTCAATTATTATATAGATCACAGCATTACACATGGCAACTGTAAAATTCACAAGTGAAGGCCAAGCCACAAACAGACCTCCACTATTTGACGGCATAAACTACACTTATTGGAAAACACGTATGAGTTTCTTCCTGAAATTTCTTGATTTTGACTTATGGTATGTAGTTATTGATGGCTATAAAAAGCTCCCTCGTATTAATGTTGATGGAGTTTTAGTTGAAAAACTCCATGACAAATATACAGAGGATGAAAAGAAAAAGGCCAGTCTTGACACACGTGCTATTAACGCTTTATTTTGTGCTTTAGATAGAACTGAATTCAACAGGGTATCTACTTGCACAACATCCAACGAAGTATGAAAGCTTCTCGAAGTAACCCATGAAGGAACAACACAAGTAAAGGAGTCAAAGATCAGCAGACTTACTCAGGAGTACGAAGCGTTCAAAATGAAGCCAAGTGAATCAGTCACTAAGATGTTTACAAGATTCTTGGATATTGTAAATCCTTTGTCTTCACTAAGCAAGGATTACAGTAACCATGAGAAGATTCGCAAACTTCTACGAGCTCTCACAAAGAATTGGATTCCAAAGGCTACAGCAATCATTGAAGGGAACGACCTCTCAACAATATTTCTGGAAACACTCATGGATAAGCTACTCACTCACGAGTTAGAACTTCAAGACTTTAAAGATGCTACACCAAAAGAGAAGTCAGAGAAGTCGATCGTTCTCAAGGCTCAACATAGAAGAACTATCGAAGATGACTCGGATGACAGCGACTTCGACTCTGAAGATCAAGCTCTTCTGGTAAGAAAATTCAAGAAGTTCATGAGATTTAACAGGAGAACAAAAGACAGCAACAACAACAACAACAACGAGGAAGATCCTATTTGCTACAGATGCAAGAAAAAAGGACACATGAAGAAAGATTGTCCAACAGCATCATCATCAAAGAAAAGCAACAAATATGACAAAGGCTACCTGAAGAAATCTACATCAAGGAAGTACGCCAACACAAGCATATGGCATGAAAGTGAAGCCAGCGACTCAGAAGACGAACAATCAGATGACGCTGCAAATGTATGCTTGATGGCTTGCGATCAGGTAATCACTAATCCTCTATTTGATTCTTATGATAATTTCACATTTGAGCAACTAGGAAAAGCTTTCAGTGACCTGTTAAATGATTACAGGAAACTGCATAGTAAATATGAAACCTCTAAGAAGATACTCAAAGAGTACAAAGGTGAAATAGGAAGACTTACCGACCAACTAGATCATGTTAGAAATAATGACTCTTCAAATGAGTCTGGTGAGCTTCCATCTATTAAGTTGTTGTTACACGAGACTGTTAAGCTATCCAAAAAAAAAGACCAAACTATCATCCAGTTAAAGGAAGACCTATCTAAGGAGAGAAAGAGTCTCCAGTGTGTACAAGTCAGAATTGAAACACTTACATCTGACTATATTAGATTATTTGGCACTTCCAAAAAGTTGGAAATTAGTTTAGGAAAATGGCCTGAAGTTGTTGCTTCCTATTCTAACACGTGTTAATTACCGAATCATCGGAACACGCCCAACACTATCAGACCAAACCATACCAAAACTATGCCCAAGAAGACTAATAGGCATGCATTTTTCTATACTAGAAAATCAAAACCTACCAATCATGCACCTCACACAACTTTCAACACTTAACATACCAAATGTCATTATTGTGGCCTTATTGGTCATATATCTTCTGCATGTAGAATCAGAAAGTTAGTAGATTTAAATGTTTATGCATGGATACCAAAAAATAACCAGTCAGGACCCTACAAGAAATGGGTACCAAGAGTTTCATCTGCAAATTGTTTTGTAGGTGGGATATCCTTCACATGCTAGGAGCAAATGGATCCTCGACAGCGGTTGTGGGACATCCTTCACATGCTAGGAGCAAATGGATCCTCGACAGCGGTTGCTCACGGCACATAACCGGTAACGCTTCATTATTCTTAACACTGTCGAAGAAGAATAAAGAAGGATATGTCTCCTTCGGTAATAATTTAAGAGGGTACATAATCGTATCGGTGACATTGGTAAGGCTCCCTATCTTGTGATTAAAGATGTCTGTCTAGTTACCGAGTTAAAACATAATCTGCTCAGTATAAGTCATTTAGCTGATCATGGTTATGGTATTAACTTCGTCAAAGACAAATGTACTATAGTTTATAGTTCAACTGATAGTACTATCTTTGAAGGTATTAGGAAAGACAACATATATGTTTTCTATTTGTTGGAAGATGCTAACAAAGCAGGTAGATGTTTGATGGCCAAAAGCATTGAGAGTCAACTATGGCATATGAGACTCGGTCATGCAAACATGGATACAATTTTTAGACTATATACAAAGAAGTTGGTACGCGGCTTACCGGACATATCTTTCAAAAAGGATACGGTATGTAGTGATTGTAAAAAGAACAAAGCTACCAAATCTGCATTTAAATCCAAGAACGTTGTAAGTACCACTAGACCTCTACAACTGTTGCATATGGACTTATTTGGACCAAGTAGAATTGCTAGCCTAGGTGGTAAGTTATATGCATTTGTCATTGTAGATAATTTCTCTAGATATACATGGGTATATTTTCTTGCACGCAAGAATGATGCATTATCAGAATTCGTCACCTTTTGCAAGAAAGTACAGAATGAAAAAGGGTTCATGATTACTCGCATTCATAGTGATCATGGCGACGAATTTGAGAATGCAGAATTCAAGCAATTTTGTGACACACACACGGTTATTTGAATGAATTTTCTTGTCCTAGGACTCCTCAACAAAATGGAGTTATGGAACATAAGAACAGAACTCTATCTGAAATGGCTAGAGTAATGTTAAACCAGTTTAGTCTACCTAGATAATTTTGGGCTGAAGCTGTTAATACAGTGTGCTATATTCTCAATAGGGTTCTAATTCGACCTATATCGAAGAAGACTCCCTTTGAACTATGGTTTGATAGAACACCCAATGTTTCATATTTCAAGATTTTTGGTTGTAAATGCTTTATTCTTAATACTATAGACAATCTGAGTAAATTTGATGAAAAGGTCGATGAAGGTATATTTTTAGGTTATGCAGCAAAAAGCAAAGGATACAGAGTCTTCAACAAAAGAACCATGATCATCGAAGAATCAATCAATGTCAAGTTTGATGAGTTAAATTATATCACCCAATTTTTCTAGAAGAGGATAATTTTGAAATTTTGTGTTTTAACTTATTTAATTATGATATTTAATTAATAATATGATTTTTGTAAATTTTAATCATTTTTTTAAAACTATTTAAATCATGACTTATGATTTTGGTGTTTGGCTAGTGTAACCTTGAGACTGTTGACCTAGAGCCTAGCAAAGTAATTAGGATGTTTAATTAGTACATTTTAGCCTAGAGGGTATTTTGGTCATTTTAGGATTTATTAGAATTTATTTGAATTTATGGGAATTTTAGAAATTATTTTGGAATTGTTTGAATGAAGGTTGACTAGGTTGACTTTGACTAGCTTTGACTTGGTAAGCTAACCCTAGTTGAGTTGGACTTGGTTAGATTATGAGACCCTAGGTTAATTTGAGTTAACCATATTCTAGTTATTAAAATCAATTAGGAAATAGAGTTAGAATAGAAGGCCTTTAGACACAAGTCATGACTTGTGATTTGAACCATTGACTAATGACTAAGCCCAATCCATTAGCCATGTGAACCTAACCCTAACCCAATCCTTAGTGGTCGGCCACCTAGTCCTAGGGATTCTTACCCTATAAATAATCTCCTCCATTAGGGCTAGCCTCCTTAGAATTTCACAAGCTTTGGAAAGAGGTGAGCCTCCAACTTCACAAATCTATAGAAATTCTATTTTATCTCCTTTTTCCTTCAAACAAATTTCAATAGGTTATAAATATAGTTTTCTTGCTGTTGGTATATGTTATTCTCAGATTCAAATCAATTTGGGGAAGTTTGACTATCAAGAGGAACACCCCTTTTTGGAGTTTTTGGAGGATTT
The DNA here is from genome assembly GCA_029216955.1 of Iris pallida. NCBI lineage: Eukaryota > Viridiplantae > Streptophyta > Magnoliopsida > Asparagales > Iridaceae > Iris > Iris pallida. The sequence goes on along the minus strand of JANAVB010044620.1, from coordinate 2,061,755 downwards.
GCAACCTATAGGTAAATTTCATTCTACACCATAGAATTCTGATTTTATTGCATAACTAGGATGCCCTAGGCCTAACCTAACCGTAAGAATAGTTAACCCTAAATTTTGTGTCCATTTCGTGTCCCATTTGGACACGTATCAGTCCTATGGTGCAAGGTTTGATAAAATGCCCCAATGGGCATTTCGTTTGATTTTTAGGAATGTAAATAAATAGGAAATTAGGTTTTTACGTTGCTTATGAGTTTCTTGTGTCTTGGTGTGATTTTTGAGTCGTGTCAAGTCACCACAGACACGGGAACACGTTATCGTGCGCGCGCGTCCACGGGCACTGTAGCTGCCCTGCTACTCGGGTGCGTTTGTGCCCAGCACACGCCACGTGGATGAGTGATACTCGACACACGTGTTGGGGCAACCACTGACACGGGGTCCACCAAGTGACACGACCTCTCGTGTCGTGTCGGACACGATATCAAGCGTGCACAGGGTGCGCACTGTGTGTGTGTGCAGTGTATTAATAGTTTCTCTGTTCATTTCAGTTTTAAATGTTTAATACATGTTTTAATTGCTAATATAGATCCTAAACATGTCTAATTATATATGTTAGATTTAGTTTGCATGATTAGTTAGTTTTTGATGTGAATTTGGTTTTAATTTGGGTTAAATGGCATGCTCACTGATATATGTAGCTGATACACTGTTTCTTTCTAATTCCTCAACATTAATTCCATGTTATTTGATGTTTTCACTGATTTTTGATCCCCACATGATTGTTGATTTATGTTAATGCAATGTCTCATTCGATTTTGGCTTTATGGATTGAGAATGAGGTTTTGGACTTGGTGTTGAGTTTTCGAAATGCAGGACTTGCTACTAATTTCCCTTCCTATTTCCTGAGATGTATTGCAGTCCTATTATTACATTGTTCTAGGTTGAACACAGGCCCTACTGTCTATGTTTTCTAGGCTTGCATATCACTGTACACAAGTTCACTGATATGGTACACAAGTTCTTCTCAATCATGAATTGATTTTATTCCTTAACCTGAGTATTAACCCCCACTTCACTATGTCATAATATTTCACTGATTCCAGATTTTCAAATGTGAACCTTGGCAGCTATTTTAACCATGTTAATGCTTCTACTTATGTGTTTTAGATCATAATATAGTTTTTCTATATGTTTACTAAATATGTGTTGAGTTTGGGTTGATTTGTGTATTGAATTGGGATCAATTCTGGGTTTGAATGTCCTGGACTGATAACTAAAATTTGTTGAATGTTGGGACTGAAATCTGGTTTGATATGTACTGTTTGAAGACTGAAAATGTATCCCCTATTTTCTTCCTATTTCCATATACATGTTAGCTACTGATCCCCTTTCACTCACTCACTATTTTCTGTTCTCAGGTGTACACTATTCCTAGGTTGACCCCTTGCACACCCTCCACACTGTTTCACTCTCTCACTCACTGTTTTGCATTGCACAGTGATAATTCCCTGTTTTTCCTGCAAACACATCCTCACTTGACTCCACACTCACATGTCTATGTCTCACACACACACTTGAACACACATGCCCTCTTGCACACGCATGTCTTCCACACACACACACACATGACACATGAGCCCATGTGTCCCCCTTTTTTTCTATATATATGTATATATATATATATATATATATATATATATATATGTATTTGAGATATATATATATAAGTATCATATGTAAGACATCAGTGTGTATGTATCTATATATATGTGTATTTGACATATAATGTTGTGTGGTATACACATGGGAGCCTATATGTTAATATGTGTATTCTATATTAGATTGTGTGGTATGGCTATATGTGTATTATATTACCCTAGATGGCGAGAGTCCAGTAGCCGAAAGCATCACTAGCTTACGCTCTGACCCGAGTAGCATGGGGCACGTGGAATTTTAGAGAAAAATATTGTCATGTGGTCATGTGTTTGTGGTTTGGCTTAGGCATGATATAGCCTATAGCCTAGGGCTCTTAGCCTATGGGTGTATCTGTGTGCCAGTATAGAGTCTAGTTAGACTTGTGTAGTCTTGTTAGACTTAGAATAGACTAGTTAGGCTAGTATAGGCTTGTTTGACCTAGTTTAGACTTGTTGGATCTAGTTTGACCGTAGTTGACCTAGTTTGACTTTTAGGGTTGACCAGAGTTGACCAAGGGTTGACTTTGGCCTAGATTGACCTAGAATAATTTAGAATGCATTGAATTGCATCTTGTTATCATTTTAGACTTGTTGTGACTTATGCTGTTCTGATTAGGAGCCAGACTCCTCTCCTCCGACAGTATATTTGATCCGGACACTCAGATACATGCCAGTACATTCTCTGATCATTTCATATCCTGCTTAGAATTATTTTCCTGCATTAAATTACTTTACTTGATACTGTCACGTTGGTCACACGGATTAGTACTATATGGATCCCTTCTTGAGATGTTATCCCTTCAGAGAGTAACGGGTACTACATGTTCTGTGCGTTTCACTTACATGGCGTATCACTATGCTTCATTGGTTCTTTGATCACTTGTGACATATACTCTTATGATCACAGAGTTTTTCTTGAATCTTTATCCTATTTATTGGGTTTTCCAGAATCCCCATTTATGGGACTACTATGTACCACCCTTCGGGGGCTGTTACATAGAATCATAACATAACCTGGTTGTATCCTTGTATATTGATTGGGGGTACGGGGGAGTAGAAGTAGACATGTGAATAATATCCAAGTAGTGTAGCATCAGAATCCTTCCATAGTGTAACATCAGAATCATCCTATGCCATTTACATGTCTATATTGTACTCTGACTCACTAGCCACTGTTAGTCTCTATTTATAGTAGATATTTCTATTACAACTCTCTTTATTTATATACTGCATTTCCTTCAGTATCTATATCTTACTTTACTGCAAGATTATATTTTCTAACCTGCTATGAACTGTTAAGATGTATTATGCTCGCTCATGTCCTGACTGGACCTGTTGAAAATATTACAGAGTACGAGGAGGAGGCCTGTGTGGATACCTTCTGCAGGACAGCTCTAGCTGACGACTTTACCCTACTGCCTAGACTAGCTTAGTTAGGCTTTATCTTACTTATGTTGTCTTGAGACTGGTAGTTAGACTTTATTTCTGTCCTTGAGATCTGGGTTGTATATTCTTTTATATTCAATAGCTGAGACCTTGTACTCTGGATATCTGCTGAGATGTTATCTTAGACTATTTGATTATCTGTATTTTCCTTGAGTTCTTTATCATATCGTGCTTCTTCTTCCTTAGTTGTGATTGAGTTTATTTTCTGCTATGTTACCCCCATTCGGGGAGTATAAACTGCTTACCTTTATATTGTTAGATGTTGTGACCTAGGACAGCGTTCTACCACCAACACTGCGGCGTAGGCTGGGCGTTGTTACGTTCTCGTGCCCTTACTCTAGGGTGCGGGTCGTGACACATTTTTAGTGGTGGCCCATGTAGGTCAAGTTTATGTAGTGATATTCGAACTAGAGTATCACTACAGCCTGCAGTAGGATTAGGATATATTTTGAAGGTACTCAATCACAGTTAGGATTCCTTGAGAGATTCCTGGGACGACCCTTGAGAATCTTATTTAAACTTCAATTTGAATCATTTCCCTTATTTTGTTGCTCTCACTCCTTGATTACTGAAATTGATTTTGTTGGATCATTGTTGATTTAATTTTCCTATCGAGATGAATTTTAAGGCCTGAGTTACGATATTTTTCTGATAACATATGTTGACAGAAATACAAGGATGGTAAAACGTCTACTTGATTATGGAACCTGTAGTTTATCGTAGCCATATTAGCTGACGTGGCGGAAACATAGAGATCTGACTTCGGATGTACGTATCTTGGTTTTGAGATTTGGAATTTCTCGCAGCTATACTAGTCGGCATAGCGAAAATTTCAGACGACATGATTATAGAGGTGCATTCCCCAGTTATGGAACCTATCGTTTATCGCAGCCTTGCTTACTGGCATGGAAGGACTCTGAGTAACATGATTTTGGGACAGACGCATATGATTATCAGATTATATCTTGAGAATGTTTTTAAATATATCATCTCTATCGTACCATTCTGTCGTTGTAAATTGTACCCCATCATTAAATAACTTAGGAGTAGGAGTGGCTTAGCTGTTATTATAAACCTTGTGTAACTTCTTGCTATAAATTTCTTCCTAATGTAATGAATCAATGATTTTGCTAGACCTTGACTTAGATTTGATATTATAACTCTGGTTTCAAAATGGTTCCTTCTTTTAAACAGATAAACAGAACAAATTTTATCATTATTTTCTTCTTGCCATTATTTCTTGTATTACCTTAATATATATATATATATATATATATATATATATATATATATATATATATATGTAGTGGACACAGGTGCTTGCCTGACACGTATGCATGCTACACTTGATTACCCACCTATCTAAATGCATTTTAATGTGTTGATGTTAATTTCTCAAATCCCAATAATTCTAATATAGGACAGTATCAGTGACTAGTTCTCCGTTTTCCAGATTAATTTCGTAAATTTAATTTAAATTTCATGTTATTAGTTGTTGTTTACATTACTGCACATGTATGTTACATGCAGGGTTTCAAGTCTTAAAGAAAATTTGTTGAGATTGGTTGAGTTTTGTGTTGAATTTGTCAAACCTGAGACTGTGTACATATTAACCCTTTAAGTCTGAATTCTAAGTGATTAGTCAATGTGCAGTTTTCTTTAATAGTAATGTTTGAGCCGTATACATTGTTGTGTGTAGGTGTATAATGTTAGGTTTTATACTCTTACATGTTAGGTTGAGGTAAACATTGAGTTAGTTTTGATGTTCGAATTTTTCCAAAATTTTAAAAACTGAATACATGTTAACATTTTTTATTGCTTACAAATGTGTAGTTCAATTTCAGATTTAATATGTAATATTGAACTAAGCTGAATGATGAACCCTTTATTTCAAGTTTTAACCCATGTACACTTGACACCCTACACTAATGTTCACAACTGCCATGAAAACCTAACCCTTCATCTCTATGTTATGTTCATATAGCTATAAAGATATATATATATATATATATAGTTCTGTATACATGTTATAATGTATGTAGATGCAATTAAATCTCTACCTCTCTATACATATAGGTATACATATATACGGTTAGCCGTGCATGTTATGAGTAAATAGCTTGTGCCTTGTAGACTGTTTAACCAATATGCCATGAATAGTGTAACATGATAGCTATAGTTGAGACACAAATCCTCTTATATAATTTTATGTATATTTCACACAAACCACATAACCCTTACATAATGCTAGCTTTTCCCTCTTTAACACATTCTCTATATATATCATGATTTGGATTTCAATGCTATTGACTTTCGTTCCTTAAATTTTGGATTTTGATTTTTTTATATAATACCCCTTTATATATTTTATTTTATTTTTGATAATCACCAGTTTTCAGATAGGATGGTAGACTGCCTTACAACCTTGATGATTGTTGTTTTTATCCTTTCCAGTATGGCACCCATGACCCGAGCCCGTCGCCTGAGAGCAGCTGCAGCTACTGAGAGTGTGCTTCCACCTCCTACTGTTCAGGAGGTAGTGATCCCTCTATCTGATCAGGGGTGGTGGCACCTCCTGCCATTGAGGAGATGGTGGTAGCCTCGCCAGAGAGTCTTCCTTCATCTTCTGTCGTTCAGGAAAGAGCTGCAGATTTGCCTGAGACCGAAAGCCTTTCCCTACCCCTTGGGATGGTACTCCATACTGTACCACCCGGAGGTTTGTTACTTGATGCAGCCTAGGTGTTTGGATATTTCTAAGAAAGGTTGTTGGAGTCACAGAGAGTTCATGATGAGGCCATGAGGGAGCAAACCCAGAGGTTGCTACGTCTGCGGGACTCTGTGCTTCCAGGAGGAGAGCCTAGCTCCAAGAGGGCGAGGAGCAGTACCCAGTCCTACCCAGAGTTTGAGGAGTACCCATATATCCAGCCTATATCATCATACCCAGCCCAGTCTCCTGTCCAGCAGAGGCCAGCTGAGCCAGAGCCTATCTGTGCCTACTGTAAGAAGTCTGGACATAAGTGGAACTTCTGTAGAAAGAGACTAGGATTGTGCCTATTCTGTGGGTCAGCTGTACACTGGGTGCAGCACTGTCCTGATATACCTGCCCCAACCAGGGCCCTGCTTCCAGGAGGGAGTTCTAGTTCTCAGACCTAGCTGGAGGTGAGTTTTGACCTAACCTTAGTATCCCTTTTTGAGAATATTTGATTCATTCCTTGCTTGTATGTTTTGATACCTTGTGATCGCCTAGTACTGTAGCATATTGGTGTAACTAGATGAGACCCCAGACTGATACTACATGCCATGACCCCATAGGTTACACCTTCCAACTGTATGATTTAAATAGGTTTCTGAGACTATGATTGCTGGGGGCTTAACCTAGAAGGGGTGCGACCATCTTAATTTCGAGGACGAAATTTTTATAAAGTGGGTAGGATTGTAACACCCAGTTTTTCCAGAAGAGGATAATTTTGAAATTTTGTGTTTTAACTTATTTAATTATGATATTTAATTAATAATATGATTTTTGGTAAATTTTAATCATTTTTTTAAAAACTATTTAAATCATGACTTATGATTTTGGTGTTTGGCTAGTGTAACCTTGGAGACTGTTGACCTAGAGCCTAGCTATGTGATTAGGATGTTTAATTAGTACATTTTAGCCTAGAGGGTATTTTGGTCATTTTAGGATTTATTAGAATTTATTTGAATTTATGGGAATTTTAGGAATTATTTTGGAATTGTTTGAATAAAGGTTGACTAGGTTGACTTTGACTAGCTTTGACTTGGTAAGCTAACCCTAGTTGAGTTGGACTTGGTTAGATTATGAGACCCTAGGTTAATTTGAGTTAACCATATTCTAGTTATTAAAATCAATTAGGAAATAGAGTTAGAATAGAAGGCTTTTAGACACAAGTCATGACTTGTGATTTGAACCATTGACTAATGACTAAGCCCAATCCATTAGCCATGTGAACCTAACCCTAACCCAATCCTTAGTGGCCGGCCACCTAGTCCTAGGGATTACCACCCTATAAATAATCTCCTCCATTAGGGCTAGCCTCCTTAGAATTTCACAAGCTTTGGAAAGAGGTGAGCCTCCATCTTCACAAATCCATAGAAATTCCATTTTAGCTCTTTTTTCCCTCAAACAAATTTCATTAGGTTCTAAATATAGTTTTCTTGCTGTTGGTATATATTATTCTCAGATTTAAATCAATTTGGGGAAGTTTGGCTATCAAGAGGAACACCCCTTTTTGGAGTTTTTGGAGGATTTACAACCTATAGGTAAATTTTATTCTACACCATAGAGTTGTGATTTTATTACATAACTAGGACGCCCTAGGGCTAACCTAAATGTAGGAATAGTTAACCCTAAATTTCGTGTCCATTTCGTGTCCCATTTGGACACGTATCAGTCCTATGGTGCAAGTGTTTGATGAAATGCCCTAATGGACATTTCGTTTGATTTTTAGGAATGTAAATGAATAGGAAATTAGGTTTTTACATTGCTTATGAGTTTCTTGTGTCTTGGTGTGGTTTTTGTGTCGGGTCGAGTCACCACAGACATGGGAACACGCTGTCGCGCGTGCGCGTGCACAGGCACTGTAGCTGCCTTGCTACTCGGATACGTTTGCGTGTAGCACACGCCACGTGGACGAGTGATACTCGACACACGTATTGGGCAACCACTGACACGGGGTCCCCCAAGTGACACGACCTCTCGTGTCTTGTCGAACACGATATCGAGCGTGCACAGGGTACACACTGTGTGTGTGCAGTGTATTAATGGTTTCTCTGTTCATTTCAGTTTTAAATATTTAATACATATTTTAATTTCTAATATAGATCCTAAACATGTCAAATTATATATGTTAGATTTAGTTTGCATGATTAGTTAGTTTTTGATGTGAATTTGGTTTCGATTTGGGTTAAATGGCATGCTCACTGATACATGTAGCTGATACACTTGTTTCTTTCTAATTCCTCAACATTAATTCCCTGTTATTTGATGTTTTCACTGATTTTTGATCCCCACATGATTGTTGATTTATGTTAATGCAGTGTCTCATTCGATTTTGGCTTTATGGATTGAGAATGAGGTTTTGGACTTGGTGTTGAGTTTTCGAAATGCAGGACTAGCTACTGATTTCCCTTCCTATTTCCTGAGATGCATTGCAGTCCTATTATTACATTGTTCCAGGTTCAACACATGCCCTACTGTCTATGTTTTCTAGGCTTGCATATCATTGTACACATGTTCACTGATATGGTACACAGGTTCTTCTCAATCATGAATTGATTTCATTCCCTAACCCGAGTATTAACCCCCACTTCACTGTGACATAATATTTCACTGATTCCAGATTTTCAAATGTGAACCTTGGCAGCTATTTTAACCATGTTAATGCTTCTACTTATGTGTTTTAGATCCTAATATACTTTTTCTATATGTTTACTAACTATGTGTTGAGTTTGGGTTGATTTGTGTATTGAATTGGGATCAATTCTGGGTTTGAATGTCCTGGACTGATAACTAAAATTTGTTGAATGTTGGGACTAAAATCTGGTTTGATATGGACTGTTTGAAGACTGAAAATGTATCCCCTATTTTCTTCCTATTGCCATATATAAAAAAAAAATGCGTTCTCTTCCTCCTGTGAAGAGCGCCGCGTTGTGAAAACCCTAATTCCACCGACTCCGGCTTGGCCTTTGGCCGGGCCGGCGTCTTCTTCTACGGTTGGATCTCTTGACCATCGTAGCTTCCAGCGGTTTTCATGGCGTCCAAAACTTTTGCGGAGGCGGTTGGTGTGACATCGGCGCCGCAGCTAATCTCCATCCGCTCTCCATCCTTTTCAAAGGGAGTTCCTGTCGTCTCCTTCTCGGAGGAAGATGAACAGATTCTGATCCAACCATTCCGGTTTGCCTTAATTGGGAAGTTTTCCCATGCCCGACCTCCGATCGACGTGATCCGAAAAGCCTTCATGGGGTTTCAGTTTGCTGGCGAAGTCAAGGTAGGTGTCATTGACCCTAAACATATCATTATTCGGCCTTCTCTTGAGGCTGACTTTCTCCGGCTGCGGGCAAGGGAGACGTGGTACGTTTTGCGAGCCCCTATGCGGGTATTTCGCTGGTCGAAGGACTTCAACGCCTCTCACGAGTCTCCTTTGGCTCCAACATGGGTTTCTCTCCCAGGATTGCCACATCAGCTGTTTGCCAAAAACACACTTTTCTCTATAGTGCTTGGTATTGGAACCCCGCTGAAATTGGACAAAGCTACAGAAGAATTTTCTCGCCCTAGTACGGCTCGTGTCTTCGTTGAAGTTGACGCTAGTAAGCCTCTCCCTCCGGTGATTCGTATAAACTTGCCTAGTGGCCGCACTATACTTCAAAAGGTAGAATATGAACACATCCCGACGTTCTGTTCGATCTGCAAGTACCAAGGCCATAAGAAAGATGCCTGCAAATCACTATCTACAAATCAGGTAAACCCCTCACAACAGAAAAATAAAGAGATCGTGGTGGAGGCTATCAATACTTCCGGTAATGGGCAAAGTAACATGGAAAGAGGAGAACCATCCAATCTTCATACTAATGCTCCTGTCATTAATGATGACGGGGGACGGGTGTCCAATCAGACCATTATGACTCTGCACAGGCAATTACTGCCCAACCGCCATTGGGTAACATGCAGGACACGTCAGCTAATGAAGCTCTCGCTATTGGCGGCTCGCGTCCCGATTTGGTACCGACATCAACTGTCTGCGCCGTCACTTCTCCAACTTTATCTCCTCTTCAACCTTTATCGCCTCGCTTACAACCATCTTCAAACCCTCCTACTCACCCTGAGGCGTTGGAGGAAGGAGAACTCCGATCCTGGGCTGACGAAGTAGAGGCTGCTGATCAAGCCGACCCTTCTGTCTAAGCTGAAGACTCAGAGGCAACTGTCGACCCTGCATGCCCATCTGACGCTTCTCAGGGGATCAGGAACCAGATGGCCTCCCTCCCGATTCAGGTCTCCAGGCGGAAGAGACTCAACTCCCGCTCCCTCCAGCTGTCCCAGGTGGACAGAAGAAAAAGAAGGCACCTCCCCCAGCCACCACCCATATCCTCCGATCAGCAACTAAGGTCACAACAACTCCTCTCTCCTCCTCCTCCCTTAATGACTAAGATCCTTAGTTGGAATATTCGGGGGATAGCCAATCAAATGGCTTTTAAAAGACTCAAATCCTTATGTCGTACGAATAAAGTTCCTATCGTCATTATTATTGAACCTAAAGTGCAGCCTGCGAAGCTTCTTTCTTTTCAACTCAAACTGGGCTTTCAGAGCTCTTACTGCAACTCTAAAGGGAATATCTGGATTATGGCTCGCTCTGGATCTTTGCTCTCAGTGGTTGATTCATCTGACCAATGTCTTTCTGTTACTGTCTCCTCTCCTCTCTTCCCCGAGACTTCTTTACTGACGGCTGTGCATGGTAGTAGTACGAAGGAGGGTCGCAGGGTTCTTTGGCAACAGTTACTTTTGGCCCGACAACGTTGGAATCTTCCTTGGCTGGTTTGTGGAGATTTCAATGCGATTACGAGCTCGGAGGAGAAGTTTGGGGGTCTTCCTCCATGTTCTATATCTATCAAGGAGTTTGTCGAGTTTCAAGTGGCAGCAGGCCTTACTGAAGTTCCATATGTTGGTAATCGCTATACATGGGTGGACAGACAATGTGGGTCACCTAAGATGGGTTCGCGTCTGGACAGGGTTTTGCTTGATCATAAGTGGCTAGCTTGGGCTCCTTTGACAACATCTATCCATTTGAATAGATCGGAATCTGATCATTCTCCTATTCTCCTGTCTATTGAAAGTGAGAAGCCTACTACACCTAGGCCTTTTCGCTTTCTTCATTTCTGGAAGGATCATGGGGACTTCTTAACTGTGGTTGAGGATGCATGGCTCTCTATTAATCACTGTAATAGCCTTGTTCGTATTGGTCTTCGACTTGGAGCCACGAGAAGGGCTCTTTCGACGTGGAGTCGGGCCACGTTTGGTGACATTTTCCAAGAGGTTAAAAAAGCTGAAGACGCTGTTACTTCCATCGAAGCAGATTATGAAGCGGATCCATCCTTAAGACCACAGTGGCTACTAGCTCGGGCTCATCTGAAACAACGTCTTCGCATTGAAGACGCATACTGGAAGCAAAAGGCCCGCATCAAATGGGATGAGGATGGTGACAAGAACACAAAATTTTATCATTCTTGTGTGTCATCTAAACTTAATCGCCTTCATATACATCATATCAAAGCCTCTGATGGTACTGTTCTTTCCTCTCTTGAGGACATTCAAAAGGAAGCCAATGATCACTATAGTAAGACTTTTACGTCTCCTCATTCCGTTATGGACGAAGATTACTTTGAACACATCCCCTCGATCCTGACTCATGAGGATAACATGGCCTTGACTGCCAAGCCGACTATGGACGAGTTGCTGGAGACTGTCAAGAGTCTGGACCCGTCTAGCTCCTCGGGACCGGACGGCTTCACCGGATCTTTCTTTTTGACGTGCTGGCCTATTGTTTGCAAAGACATCATGGATGCGGTATGTTTATTTCTTGACGGCTTTGCTTTGCCTAAAGCTATTACTAGCACCTTTTTGCTTCCTATTCCAAAATCAAAGCATCCGCAATCTTTTACTGATTACCGCCCTATAAGTCTATGCAATTTTGTCAATAAAATTTTTTCAAAATTGTTGGCTAGAAGATTGGTAGATGTTTTACCACGCATTATCTCTCCTGAGCAAAGTGGATTCGTGAGAGGCAGAGAAATAGTCGACAATATTATCCTAGCTCAAGAAATGATATCGGTTATTGATCATAAACATTGGGGAGGGAATTTGGCTATCAAACTAGACATGAGCAAGGCATATGATAGGATCAACTGGGCTTTTCTCCTGCGAGTCATGAAGCAATTTGGTTTCAATGATGAATGGAGAACCCTGATTTTGCATTTGCTCGACAATAATTGGTTCTCTACTCTTATCAATGGGAGGAGATCGGGGTTCTTTAAAGGCAATTGTGGTATTCGACAAGGCGATAGCACTGTTCATTATTGCTTCTGAAGCTCTTAGTAGAAGCCTCGTCCAGCTCAACAACAGGATATCTTTCTCTGGTTATTACTCTCCTAGAGGGTGTCCTAGGGTTTCTCATCTTGCTTATGCAGATGACTTGTTGATCTTTTCGGGTGCGGACAAACGTTCGGTGCATATGCTCATGTAGGTGCTTAACAGATATGAAGCTAACTCCGGCCAACGAGTTAATGCAACTAAATCAGCCATGATGCTCTCGGACAAGATATCACATCGCAAAGCCAATGACCTACAGCGGATGACGGGGTTTCAAATTCAAAATAGCTCCATGGTATATCTGGGTTGCCCTATCATGGCAGGAAGACGAAATGCTTCTATGTACGATGAACTTGTAAGCAAAATTCAGGCGAGGATATCAGGATGGAACAACAAACATTTATCCTATGGTGGCCGATTGGTTCTTATTAAATCGGTCCTATCATCAATGCCTGTTCATTGTCTATCTGCTAGTAACCCGCCTATTTCGGTTCTGAATCGAATAGAAAGTATGTTTGATAGCTTCCTATGGGGTTCTAAAGATGGTATGCCGAAGAGATCGTGGCTTAAATGGGAGCGGGTGGCTAGGCCTACAGTGGAGGGGGGTCTAGGCGTTCGAAGGTTGAGTGATGTTCTTGACGCTATGACAGTAAAAATTTGGTGGAAACTCCGTGCTACAAACTCACTGTGGGCTAGCTATATGAAGGCCAAGTATTGCTCTTTCACCCAACCTCAACATGTCGAGCTTACTTCTGCTACATCCCATGTTTGGAAGCGTATAATTCGGGGTAGAAGACTGGGAGATGACTACATCATGGAGGAGCAAGGAATTCTTTCTTGGACTCCTAGCCCGTCCAATAAATTTTCGATCACTTCGGCCTGGAATCATATTCGTCGACAATTCCCCCAACTGTCTCATTTCAAAAACATATGGAATTAGTGTATGCCGTCTAAGTGGTCCTTTCTTTTATGGAGAATCATATTCAACAAGCTTCCTATAGATGACAATATCCAAAAGCTTGGATATTCTATGGCTTCGGCATGTCACTATTGTGCTAACCCGAATGGCGAGACGGTGGTTCATATATTTGGCGATGGCGACCTGGCTTCTTTGGTTTGGGGTCATTATAAATCGATGCTTGGCATTCGTTCCAGTCGAGGGGATATGCTACAGCGATTCCAGTGTTGGTGGAGAAGGCGTCAGAAGCATGCTAAACAATTGGTCGTTGGTGCTATATGTTGGGTTTTGTGGAAAAACCGCAACAAATGGCGGTATGAAGCATACTCCTTCACTTCCTCCCAGTTGATAGCTGAAGTTAGGCGACAGGTTAAGAAGATTCTGATCCGTTGCTCACACACTGAAGATCTCTTTTAGTCGTCTGCTTTTCTTTTACTTTGTTTTTCTCCTTTGATGTACCTCAACTGGGAACTCCTGTTTTGATCAATAAAGTGGACACTCTTCGGTGAAAAAAAATATATATATATATATATAAGTATCATATATAAGACATCAGTGTATATGTATCTATATATATGTGTATTTGACATATAATGTTGTGTGGTATACACATGGGAGCCTATATGTTAATATGTGTATTCTATATTAGATTGTGTGGTATGGCTATATGTGTATTATATTATTTTAGAGAAAAATATTATCATGTGGTCATGTGTTTGTGGTTTGGCTTAGGCATGATATAGCCTATAGCCTAGGGCTCTTAGCCTATGGGTGTATCTGTGTGCCAGTATAGAGTCTAGTTTGACTTGTGTAGTCTTGTTAGACTTAGAATAGACTAGTTAGGCTAGTATGGGCTTGTTTAACGTAGTTTAGACTTGTTGGACCTAGTTTGACCGTAGTTGACCTAGTTTGACTTCTAGGGTTGACCAGAGTTGACCAAGGGTTGACTTTGGCCTAGATTGACCTAGATTCATTTAGAATGCATTGAATTGCATCTTGTTATCATTTTAGACTTGTTGTGACTTGTGCTGTTCTGATTAGGAGCCAGACACCTCTCTTCGGACAGTACATTTCATCCGGACACTCAGAATTATTTTCTTGCATTAAATTACTTTACTTGATACTGTCACGTTGTCACATGGATTAGTACTATATGGATCCCTTCTTGAGATGTTATCCCTTCAGGAAGCATCGGGTACTACATGTTCTGTGCCTTTCACTTACATGGCGTATCACTATGCTTCATTGGTTCTTTGATCACTTGTGACATATACTCTTATGATCACAGAGTTTTTCTTGAATCCTTATCCCATTTATTGGGTTTCCTAGAATTCCTATTTATGGGACTACTATGTACCACCCTTCGGGGGCCGTTACATAGAATCATAATATAACCTGGTTGGATCCTTGTGTATTGATTGGGGGTACGGAGGAGTAGAAGTAGACATGTAATAATATCCAAGTAGTGTAGCATCAGAATCCTTCCATAGTGTAGCATCAGAATCATCCTATTCCATTTACATGTCTATATTGTACTCTGACTCACTAGCCACTGTTAGTCTCTATTTATAGTAGATATTTCTATTACAACTCTCTCTCTGTTTATATACTGTATTTCCTTTAGTATCTATATCTTACTTTACTGCATGATTATATTTTCTAACCTGCTATGAACTGTTGAGATGTATTGTGCTCGCTCCTGTCCTGACTGGACCTGTTGAAAATATTACAGAGTACGAGGAGGAGGCCTGTGTGGATACCTTCTGCAGGACAGCTCTAGCTGACGACTTTACCCTACTGCCTAGACTAGCTTAGTTAGGCTTTATCTTAATTATGTTGTCTTGAGACTAGTAGTTAGACTTTATTTCTGTCCTTGAGATCTGGGTTGTATATTCTTTCATATTCAGTAGCTGAGACCTTGTACTCTGGATATCTGCTGAGATGTTATCTTAGACTATTTGATTATCTGTATTTTCCTTGAGTTCTTTATCATATCGTGCTTCTTCTTCCTTAGTTGTGATTGAGTTTATTTTCTGCTATGTCACCCCCATTCGGGGAGTATAAATTGCTTACCTTTATATTGTTAGATGTTGTGACCTAGGACAGCGTTCTACCGCCGACACTACAGCGTAGGCTGGGCGTTGTTACGTTCTCGTGCCCTTACTCTAGGGGGCGGGTCGTGACATAAATCAACACTTAGACGATGATGACATTGAAGACATGATTACACCAAGTACAGCTGCTGCAAAACCTTTACACCAAGAACCAGCTGAGTCTTCAAGCAAAGAAGCAGGAACCAGCAATCCTGAGGCTACACCAAAGGAGATGAGATTCTTGGCCGATCATCCAAAGGACTTGGTAATTGGTGAGATTACCAAGGGTGTAAGTACTCGTTCCTCTAATAAAGATATAGCTTCTTATGTTGCTTTTGTTTCGCAGTTTTAACCTAAAAATATTGAAGAAGCATGTAGTGATAATTTTTGGTTAGATGCTATGTAAGAGGAATTAAACCAATTCGAACGGAATTAAGTTTGAGAACTTGTTCCCAAGCCCATTGATCATCCGGTCATTGGCACCCGATGGGTATTCCGAAACAAACTGAACGAGAATGGTTTAGTGACTCGTAATAAAGCTCGACTCGTAGCTCAAGGATACAATCAAGAAGAAGGTATCGACTACGATGAGACTTATGCCCCAATTGCGAGATTAGAATCCATTCGCATGTTATGTGCATTTGCATGTTTTCATAATTTCAAGTTATTTCAAATGGATGTCAAAAGCGCATTTTAAAATGGTTTTATAAAAGAAGAAGTTTATGTAGCTCAACCTCCCGGTTTTACTGATTTCAAATATCCTGAATATGTTTCAAGTTAAAGAAAGCCTTATACTGTTTGAAACAAGCCCCTCGTGCTTGGTACGATCGTCTAAGCTCTTTATACTTGATAACGGTTTTTCAAAAGAAAATGTTGACACTACATTGTTTGTAAAATCTTTGAATAACAACATTCTTTTGATTCAAGTCTATGTAGATGATATTATTTTTGGATCTGCTGATGAATCTCTTTGTCAAGAATTTTCAAAGTGTATGCAGAATGAGTTTGAGATCAGCATAATGGAAGAGCTGAAATTCTTTTTCGGACTGCAAATCAAACAAACCAACGATGGGACGTTCATAATCAAGCAAAGTACACAAAAAGATCTATTAAAGAAGTTTGACCTGGAAGCAGTCAAGCCACTTAGCACTCCAATGGCGACTTCAACCAAGCTTGATACTGATGAACAAGGCAAACCCGTCGACATACGTAAGTGTCGGGGTATGATCGGTAGCTTACTGTATTTAACTGCTAGTCGACCAGACATTATGTTCAGTGTTTGCTTGTGTGCACATTTTTAAGCCAATCCTAAGGAATCACATCTGTGCATAGTTAAGCGTATCTTTCGATACCTTAAAGGCACTTCTTCTGTCGACTTATGTTATCCCAAAACTACGTCATTTGACCTAACCGGTTATTCTGATGCTTATTTTGCCGGATGCAAATAGATAGAAAAGGTACTAGCGACATGTCATTTTCTAGGAAAATCTCCAGTCTCTTGGTTTAGCAAAAAGTAAAATTCTGTCGCATTATCAACTACCGAGGCTGAGTATATCGCCGCAGGACGTTGTTGTGCATAAATTTTGTGGATGAAGCAAACTTTAGAAGACTATGGATTATATTTCTCACACATACCCATTTTCTGTGACAACACTAGTTCTATTAATTTGACTAAGAATCTATTAATTTGACTAAGAATCTAGTATGTCACTCTATTAATTTGACTAAGAATCTAGTATGTCACTCTCATACTAAGAATCTAGATCATCAACAAAATGGAGAAATAGATCTTGTATACATAGACACACAGAATCAATTAGCTGACATACTCACAAAACCTCTAGCGGAAGATCGTTTCAATTATTTACGTCGAGAATTAGGAATTTTAGATGTCAATAATATTAATTAATTTGTTTTATTAATTAATTTTTAATACTCATTAACTGTTTTCGAGACAAGCCTAAAAAGAGTCTGTCCGTCACCATGACTACGGTCGAAACGAAGCGGTATTTAAGAGTTCTCCGGTGAACCTCCGTAAGCTGGGACAGTACTCCTACAGCTAATCTGAGACAGATGCTGAGTAAAGAATATTAATTTATAAAATAATATCAATAGTATTATTTGAAATTTAAAATTACTAAACTCTGAATTAAATATTTAAAACGAATTGATGAAAAAGATGTGGCCCCATAATTTTTTTAATATTTAGCCAGGCAACTCTTGGCGAATTCGGCCCGAGTTCGGTCCAAATTCGGCCAGAGTTCGGCTGGATTATATATGTACCTGTCAGAACCCGAGGCCCCCTCTTATTCATTCTTCCAAACCTTATCAAAATAGCAGCAGCCGTACCCTGAAAACCCTAGCTCTTTTCCACTTTCCTTCTTCCAATCCACGTGGAGATCTTTGTCCAAAATTTAGATTCGTGCGGAGAATGTCGTTCTCTACAGCATACCTGATTCTCAGAAGGTATAATTCCTTCTCTCCTCCACTTTCAAATTATTAGGGTTTCTAGTTTTTGGGATAGAATGCCTAAGGGATTCAATCCTTTCAAGAGGAAGAAGACCAATGCCAGTGAAGAGGCATCGTCTTCTGATCCGCATACGAATTCCCTCTTTTCTCTGATCCAATCGGATGACGGTGCATCGGACAAGTTTTATTTCAAAACTCCCGACTAAGCCCTACTTTGGTATGCCGATTTCATTATGCGTACTATTTGTACCAGATCTCCGATCAAATGGACTGTCTTTTCTGACCACCGTCCTTACTTTAAGGCATTAGGGTTACATCACTTTGTTACTTTACAATTCCCTATAGCTACTAATGCCATTAGATTATTTTACTGTAATTTCGTATTAGACACTTTTACCGTGAGAACTCGTGTCGGCGGGATAGATATCGAGTTCAATGATGAATCGCTAACAGAAATCCTTGTTCTTCCAAACGAAGTGTACCGCTCGATGACATCACTGACTTCGATTTCTCCGATGGTATGACTCTCGTTAGCTTCAAGAATGAGCTTTGTGCGCCCACACGCACTCGTCCTAGAAAGTTCAAGGCTAATAACTTGAACTTGTTTAACTATGAATTACATCGCATCATCTATTCAACTCTACTTCCAAAATCTACTTCAAAAGATGATGTCACTGCACTTGACCTTTCTGCTTTATATCACATTCTTAAGGGGATTCTTTTTTCTGCCCCTAAGACTATCATTCAGATGATGGGTAGATCGCGGTAGAGATCGCAACCACTCTTATGCGATGATCATCCCACGCATCTTTCAGAGATTCGATATTGAATTATCCACTTGTGCTCTGGACCTGAACCTAAGTTCCTCAAACTCTCTCGTCGCAGCATTGCCACTGTTCCTCCACCTTGCACCTGTTCCTCATGTACCTACTCCCATAGCACCTGGTCCTCCTCAGTCTTACCCTATGACCTTTGAGGGTATTCACCAGCAGCTATCAGATCTACAATCATTTTATGTTGACACTTCCAGGGAACATAGTTTCGTAACGTGACTCGGTTCCAGGCTATTGCCAACTCCTTCGTCGATCTGCGATTTGCACAGACGGATCACTTTGCTAGCTCTCTACCTCGAGACCCTTCTGTTTTGGCTACCGCATTGATGATGAGGCGGTCCACTCTCTGTTTCAGCCAGAGAATGCATACGATCGTATCGTACTTCTGGTGCCACTCCTCATACTTCTGGAGCCGGCACTTCTGGAGCTGGTCCTTCTAGACATGCTGGCGCTGTAGCCGATGATGATGAGGATGAGGATGATGATTTCTGAGATGTTACTATTTGAGACTGTCTATTTTGTCTTATGTTTACTTGAAAATGCTCCGACATTCCAAGATATTATCAGTACACTTTATTTTTGGATATGATTTGTGACTTCATAGACATGTTTATTCCTCAGTTTGGCATATGTTTTACTTTTGTTTATTATTCAACTTAGCATTTTATTTGTTTCAACTTTATAGCATTATCTTTCTTATGCTTCATATAACTGCCTGTGATAAATACCATGCCTGTGTTGTTTATATCATTTCAATTTCTCTTATTTCCTATAAATGTTTATACCATGCCTGTGATGAATATTTTTATATTTTGTGTTTCTACACTGATTGTTACTTATGCATTTATTGTGGGGGAGCTTTCTCTTTGCAAATATTTTACTAAGTACAACGGGGGAGAATAAGATCTAACATCCTCATGAATACAGGTTATGAACAATTTTTTTATTTTTTCTCTCGGTACTTTCGGTACACTTTTGAATTGATCAAAACCAAGATGTTATATCGTTCAAGGTTTGTCAATTATCAAAATTGGAGAGATTGTTGGCCCATTGGTCATGGTCAAACCTGATTTTAATAATTGATCAAACTCTGTCTCGATATAAATATGAGTCAATTCAGATATTTACTAAGACGTTTTGGACACTGATCAGAGATGGATATCTACTCCGTTCAAGACCGAAGCTGTTTACCACTCAGAATGTATTTCCTTCAAAGCAATGTAATTTTTTATTTTATTGAGTCTAGGAATACATTGTACACCAAGTCGTACTGGCAAATAGGCTATCCAAAATATTTTTTAAAACAACTACTACCTATCTTTTCAAAATGACCTATGTTTTTGAAAAATATCTATTTTTACAAAAAGCTTCTGAAGGACTTTTTCAAAAAGCCAAAATTATTTTTCACAAAATCAACTGACCAAACCCTGACAGAACTCGGCCAGAGTTCGTCCAAGTTAAACGTTATATGAACGTTTGATTTTGAACTTGGTCTCCCTTCAGTTGCGGTTTGTTACAAATAGTTCTGTCCGAATTCTGCCCGAATTTTGTCAGAGTTCTGCCTTTGGAAAAAACTATAAATAGAGAAGGATTTCGATCATTTCAAAACACCAATTCACTTTCAATCTCTTCTCTTCTAAAGCTTACATTTCTTCCAAAGAGTTCTAAAAAGCTTCTATTTTTAAATCCCAGGCCAGTTACAATTCTCTAGTCGATTTGCCAGTACGGTGCGGTCTAGAAGTTTCAGAGCGATTGTAATCAGAGGCTTGATTGAAGATTGACTCTTCATAATTGAAGTTGGCCGAGTTCTTCGTATCAAAGCTCGCGTTTGTAGAAGTTGCAAGGACTTCGTATGAAAACTTACGAAATTTTCCAATAGTGGATTCAACTGGAAGCTGGAGTTCTTCCGACTGGACTAGTTCTCACAAGAGGGAAACCAGTATAAATCTCGATGTTTATGTTTGCCTTCTGATCACTCTTTTATTACTGTCATTTATTTTGTGATTATAATTATATCTGTGATCTAACTGCTAACGAGTTTTTTAATTAGCAATATTCTGCTGCCTACTCTATTCACCCCCCTAGAGTATTCTGATTTACGATTTCGTTCTTACAGGTCGGCCGTAATTTGCCTTCCAAGTTGTGCTATAGGGTTCGAACTTATGTCCTGTTTGGGACAGGTTTTTGTCGAAGTTCACCTCGACTTACAGAGAAATCTAAGCAGCGCTAATCAATTACATTTGACGGGTTAATCAAAGGTTCATTTTGTCTACACGTAGGAGTCGATGGATCAAAAAAACTATCAAGTAGCCATATAGATATCAGTCAACTTA
>JANAVB010044620.1:1903267-2040825 GCA_029216955.1 Iris pallida | reverse complement strand
AATAGTTAGCACCCACCCACTTAAGTGGGCCCCCCCCCATCCCATGCACAGCAGCAATGCTCACGTAGCAATAGAAACCCGTGGGCAAGGCCCAAATGGGGTTATTAGTAATAGTGTTGTGTTAGGTTTTTGAACCAACTTGATATATATATAACTTTTTCCACAAGCCTCAAAACCCTAATCTTCCAAAACGAAAGTTGAGGCTGATCATACCCTCTTCGCCTGCAAATTCTTTTCACCCACGATGGAGCTTTGTGTGCGACGAATGGAGCATCAGAAGTCAGCCTCGCGTCACACACGGAGCAGTTTTCCCACTCAAGGTACCCTACTTCCCTACGACGTAACTTTTACTCGTAGCACCGATTTCTGATCTGTAAGATATTCAGGAAAGTAGACTTGACCCTCTTCGAGATCCTCTAGGTGGATTTCAAAAACAACCCATCGACTGCTCGAAAAATTGAGACGAAGTTGAACAAAATCTGTTTTCTGTAACGCTAAAAACTGTTTTAAAATGACAACTTGTCGGCCAATTTTCTTGCTGTACAGTAAAGTTCTGTAGGAACTAATTGAAACAGTAAAAGACAATATAACCGAGATCGCAACGCATCTTCTGGATCGTCATTTCGATTTGTGTGTAAAGAGTAGATTGATGTTGAAGTTGAGGAAAAACTTGTGTTTAATTATATTAATTTTCTGAAATTTGTCCGATATGGCGTGTGCCCCGACGAACCGGGCGACGTGGTCACGCGCTATATGCATCGAAAGACGCGTATGGACGTTGCGGACGTGTA
Organism: Iris pallida; assembly: GCA_029216955.1. NCBI lineage: Eukaryota > Viridiplantae > Streptophyta > Magnoliopsida > Asparagales > Iridaceae > Iris > Iris pallida. The sequence continues at coordinate 2,040,034 of JANAVB010044620.1, read as the reverse complement.
GGAACTGACGGAACTCAGTTTCGTCGCGTGTGCGCGACGAAATCAATGCGTATCCGTCGAGATACCCCCGTATCGGTGTTTTGCAAACTTGCCCATAACTTCGTGCACAGTCGTCGAATCGAGACGAAACTTGTGCCAATAGGTCCGAATCGAAATGCTGGTCCTGTGTGCCTAGTTTGGTTCGATTCTGAGAAGGTCGAATCGGAACCCATTTTTGGCGGGCCTGCGACTCACTCAAACGGACGATTTTGTACACGGCTCATCAGAATCCAAAACTGGACATACCGTTGAGTTCCTCTTCTCAAACTGATCCGTAGACATATAGTTTGAAGACTTTAGAGAGCATAGACTTTGGCACACGTTTCGGTGCAAAGCGGTCCAACGGCGGACATCGTTTTGATCCGAAATTACGATTTTTCTTCTGTTCCAGAATTAACTTTTGGACAGGCATTTCCTAGGTATATCTTTTACACCAAGTGTGTTTTTGATGTTTGTTTCAGCGTCCGGAGTTGTTTGGAGATTGTGACATTTCTTAGCTGACATTGTGATTACCTGGACTTGCCACTTTGCACCATCAGGCAAGATACCTTGCCACCTTACTCTATGATTATTATACTTCTTATTTTTCAGTTGTTATTATCAGCATTTTGTTTCTTGATATTTAAACTGTGCATCCAAGTCACACTTGGGTGCGAGCGACTCTATCGGTCGTTTACCTCGCCTTATTTATTTCTCTTGCATTGACTTAGTCTAGTAACCACCCATTGATGTTGAGGTATTGGTATATCTCATACAGTCTTGACACTTGTTGTATCACGTGATGTGAGTCACATGTAGGACACATACCCGCGTAGTTGGCTGGCCACCGATACGTATGTAGCGTGCGACGGATAGGAGTAACTGCCAATAGTATTGCATGTTAGAAAACTTGGCAGTTACTAGAGGTTCATATCAGTCATGGAGATGATGATACTAGACATTTGGTGGGGAGAACAATACCTACATATGGGCTTCTTTGCACTTCCCTGATTACCTGTGCGCTCCTCCGGAGACGCAGGCTCCAGACGCCCTCTGACATTTCCCAGAGCGTTATGGACGTAGCCCCTTGCACATAGTGCCCTCTGACGCTTCCAGAGCGTTATGGACGTAGGCCCCTGGTGCCTTTATGGGAACTATGCCGATCCTATTTACAGCCAGGGCTCATGCGTCGAAGGATTGTATCTCAACTGCATATTCACAGTAGAATGGTCAGGAACCCGATTGCATGCATATCTTTTTCCTTATTATATTATCACAGTTTATATGGCATGGTGTTTTCTTGTATCTTGCTATGTCCCCTGAGGACCTGGTTATCTCTCCAGGTTTAGACAATTTTCTACAGGAGTACGGAGCGGCGTTGGAGCTATCCTACATCGATGACGAGGCAGTCTTTACTGATGTCTAGTCTATTCTTTATTTGAGACATTAGTGGACATATTTTTGTATCTCTTTCTTTCTATTTGCGGAGGTCGGACTCCGATCTTGTGAGACTATTTTTTATAGCTGTTTGGAGTGAGTATGTTCACCCGACTATCTTTTGATACTTTTACTTATTTATTTGGACTCTATTATCTTCTGTGTTGAGCTGTGATGAGATTAGATTATATATTACTGGCCTGTAGTTATTTTGTTTACAGCTTATGTGCATATTTGAGGATTCCATATACTGGAGTATTCTTCGTATATGTGCAGCTGGCATGTTCACGTACTTGGTCCTACGTATTTTGGGACTAGGGCGTCACAGTAAGCATGATCAAACATGATCAAACCAGGACATAGGCAATGAAAATTAATGATGGACCAAAGACGGTGTCATACAAAGAGATTTCTCCGAACCGCCTAGCGATCTATCCGGGGCCTCGCATCGGGGGTTCCGCTGCCCGGTCAGCGGACAGGGTTGAGGTGGCAGCGCCCCCCGTCGGAGGTTCGAGGGCGAAGCCCCCGAAAGGTATTCAGATTTTCAGATCTATTTATCTTTGGACGACTACTGTCAAGGAAAAAGACGTCTTCAGTTATGCTCAGATATCAGAAGAAAGGCGTCATTAAAGGGCTATTGGTTTTTCTGTTTATTCCAAGTCTGTAATCTTCAATTTATTGAGTCTAGGAGAATGTGTATGTTGAGTCGCACTGAGTCATCTCAACCGCTAGACATATCTCTCCAAGCTCTACCATACAAACAGACCAATTCCTGAACCAAGCCCAAGATCCACCAAGTCAAACAAAGCCCATAGGCCCTAAGGCCATTCTGCCACCTAGGAGGCAGAGTTCGGGCCGAACTCTGTCCCACACAGAGTTCGGGCCGAACTCTGTCCCTTGATTTCCAGCACCCTAATTTTTAGGGCCTGCTTGCTACAAGCTGTCCAACGTTTAAAAATTTGAATTCTTGGGGCAGAATTCGGGCCGAATTCTGCCTCCCCAGAGTAATATAAATAGAGCTTGAATTCTTTCATTTCAAATCATCTCTTACCTTCAAATATTCAAGCTTTCTAAGCTCTACTACTCCAAGCCTTATTTTTTCATATCTCCTAAGCCACAACTCTCCTTAGCCCAAGGTGCTCAGTGCGATATCAGCTAGAAGTTGTGTGCAAGAGTGAAAGGAAAGTCACTTGGACAATTCCAAGTTTCGCCACCTGCGAATTTGTAAGAAGTTGGCGTGCTCTTCTGAGTAAAGGCACGTGGTTGTACACTATTTCACAATTAGTGGATTTCAATCCTGAGCTAGAGTTCTCAGGCCTGGACTAGTCCTCCACGAGGAAACCAGGTTAAAACTGCTGTGTTTGCGTATGCTCTACTGATCTTTATTTACTTCCGCATTTCTCTCTGATTTATTTACTATCTTAATAGTTGTTTTGTGGAGGTGATATAGAGTTAATTTTTATTTGGTGATTATTGACACAAACTCTATTCACCCCCCTCTAGAGTTGCCTACACGTTATTTCACATGAATCCAGAAATATCCATACCTATTGTAACGGAGAATCACATGAAACTAACTAGAACTAAAACACAGTAATTGACAAATAAATGAGAGAACTATCAGATAATGTACTCGCCTGACACTCTGAAAAGAGTAGTGTAATATCAGATGTCTGCACCGGAGTCACAATGTCCTAAATAGAGCAGTATGGGTTATAATGTATTTAAAATAAGATAAATAAAGTTTACGATACAATCTACATGATTTCTAGGTCAAACTAGGTCAAAGTCAAACTTTGGTCAACCTTGGTCAATTACACTAGTCAACTAGGTCAATCCTAGTCCAGTCAAGTCTCACTAGGCCTAACCAAGCCTAGGCTAACAACTAAGCACACTCACAAGTCACAGAGAACACATATTATATACATATATATATATATATATATATAATATTATATTATATATATATATATATATATATATTTACATACATGCTTAGATACATATACACAGGTTCATATTCACATACCTTCATACATACATTATATCCATAGCCTACATTACATTTCTTATGCATACATAGATCCATGCTCATTTACCTATATTCATACATGCATTGTCTCATTACCTTACATTACATTGCATTTACACATATCATTTCATAGATTAACATAGAGGCATACAGACATTTTTCATAGGTAAAGAGGAAAGAAAAAATGAAAGGAAGGGGACTGAATTGAAAGGTTCAATCTCAGTTATATGCATACATGTATGCATCATTGATTCATATTTACATTGCCTACCTGTCATGCATCTATCATTACCTACATGCTCTAGTGTCAGTTCAAATATTGCATACATCTTGACATTCATACATAGAGATATAGAGAGAGGGTTAAGGGGTTCATTTCAGTCACTGTGTATGTATAACAGGTTTCAGTTGAACAGTTATAGGGTTTCATTTCAGTTTTCAGAAAAAGTGGTACACATGTGTGTGTGTGGGTATATTCTCAGGTTTTTGAAGTCAAACTCAGATTTACAAGCTAATTCCATCTCAGTTACCATTTTAGAAACTCAATTTCAATCAGTAGACAATACAAATCCCAATGTATACATATCATGCTAGCAACTTAAAATCATGTAAATCTCAAAAGAAACAATCAAACCAATCTCTAATTATCCTATTTTAATTGAGGCCCCATTACCCCAGTTTATTCAGCCCAATTTGAATAGTGTATCCCATCATCTCAGTTCCAGGTTTAAAAGTAAATTGATTTCAGTAATACCAACATTCAACCAAATAAATCAGTCCAACAAACTTACATATATATATACAACCTAAAACCCAAACTCAATTTCAACTGTCAACAAAACTGAGACTAAAGTTCACTGTTTCCATGAATATTTCAATAAAAACCTAAAATAATAACACAAAAATCTCGAAATTAAAGTAGGAACATGTGTGCAGTGATTTGGGATAAATGTGACATGTCCATGCATCCCATTGTGTTTAGAAATCGGGACACGAAGTATCCAAGAATTCAAAATGCCCACTGACAGAACTGGCAGTTGAGACTGCCTCGTGCAGCCATGTCGAGGAGGACAGAGCTCGACACATGGCACGAGGAGTCTCGTGCTCATGCACGTGGCTAGGGTAGGTCTAGGGCTAGGTCTTAGGGTGCCTGCATGAACCCCAAGACGTGTCGTGTCCAAGTTTGAGTCATGTATCAGTGGTCGATTTACAGTGTACACAGTGTCAGTAAAAAACCCGTGTGCGATGAATATCTTTCTAACCGTTCGATAAAATCGTACCAAACTTCGTGTGTCATATCAGTGTATGCCCCCACGTGTCTACCAAGTGTCGTGTAGTGTCCGCTGTCGTATTCGAACAGCAGAGGACTGTACGGGGACAGTGCGGTGCCTCGTGCACGAGGTGCGTGTCCATTTTGGACACGAAAATCATCCAAAATTATGCTCAGTCCTCTCGAATATTGTTATACACATAATAATCTACATTTCTGTTTAATTAGAATTTAAAATTAACAAAATTCATTTCTATGTGGTATTTCAACAAACACATGCACATATACATTGACATGTGTCCGATACGGACACCAAACAGACACGGTTTCCTACCAAACTTGAGGGACGGCTAGGGGACACCTAGATCTAGGCTAGGATACAAAGAAATCAGAATAATAACTCAATTTGAGGAGTTTACCTGTAGGTTGTCCAATGACAAGAAAAGCCCCAAAATAGAGTGTTCCTCCTTGCTAGCTCAAATTCGCAAATTGTTCAAAAGCTGGATTACTCTCCATAATCAGAAAATATAGGAGTATTAGACTCTAATGCAAAATCTAGAGTCAAAAAGGAATTAAAATGGAAAAACTATGGATTGGGGAAGAATGGCCATACATTTTTTTTTCAAAAGTGTTGATTCAATACAAAAGAGGCAAGAACCAATGGAAGAGATATTATATAAGGTTGGGATCCCTATGTGGCTGGCCATAAAGGAGAAAATTAGGGTTAGGATTATGACTAATGGGCTTAGGTCAAGTTTCAAGGATAAGGGAAATCACTCCTTAATCAAAAGTCCATGAACCTAAAGCACTTATTCTCTACATGAAACTTGATTCTAAATGACTTAACTTGGGTTGACTTAAGTTAGACTAGGGTCCCACCTTGCTAATCAAGTCACCATAGCTAGAGTCAACATCTAGGTTAGTCTCTTAAGTCACAACTAGTCAAAGTCAAAAATAACAATCACCAATGCAATAATTAATCAAATAATTCCAATAAGTCAAAATGACCAAAATACTCCTAGGCTAAAAATGATAAATAAATATTCCAATCACATGGTTAGGCTCTAGGTCAGACAGTCTCTAGGTTTTCACTAGAAGCACATCAAAATCATAAGTCATGACTTAAAACACTTTTAAATTGATTAAAAAATCACCAAAATTCATAATGTGATATAAATATCAATAAATAATATTATAAATACAAAAGTTTAAAATTACCCTCATTTGGAAAACTGGGTGTTACAAGTCTACCCCCCTTAGAAAATTTTTGTCCTCGAAATTAAGATGAGCGTACCCCTACCAGGTCAAACCCTCGATCAAATCAAGGTCGATAGATAACATGCTACACAAACCTACTGGTCGTGATTCCACAGTCTCGATCAGGATAACTACACTATCTAACATAACACGAACTAGCACACGTAAACAATATATGTATGTAAAATTATATGACTAAATTCACAATATGTTTGCTTGACTGAATTCACAATATATTTGCGATCAGACAGTCATACAGTAGATGTATGGTTGAATTCATAATATAATCAAGATCACAGTCATACAAGAGATATATGATTGAATTCATAATATTTCATTCAAGATCAGATATCTATATATGGTGTATAACTGAATCTACAATATTATCAAGCATTCAATAAGGTAAACCACATACCTACTAGTTGTCTTTTCCCATACCTGCATTCACTACAGGATCACGAGAAACACGTAGAAACTCGATGAACATGATAAACATAATAAACGATACAAGACTAGTCATAAAGCATATTACATATATGAAAATTGAAACTAGATTCGTTAGTACTGTACATGTTATATCAATCGAGACGGAAAACGGAACAAGCCAACTTGATACGAACACACCAATGCTATCCTTGAGCTAACAGACCATAAGCATCGAACAATTGTGTTGGCATCAAGAGTTGCACCAACCAAGTCAACTTAGGATTTATAAATATAACAAGTTTCTTTTTAACAAGTTACTAGGTTACTTATCTATAGGTAACGGTAGATTTAAATCTAGACTAGCAATGCTACACCTCGAATTTCGTACATCGAAAATATGCAACACGTAAATCGAGACAAGATTATAGACAAGAAATCAATGGTTTTGTTTTGACGATCCGTATAGTCATATCGTATACTTCACCTATATGAGTTTAGCTGGAATTGACGGATGTCGGTTTCAGATGTACGAATTTCGAGATATGGTCTCATTACGATCTAACTAGTAAAGTAAAGATGGGATGAAACAATCTATCAAACAATGCTGGATTGAAACAAAATTTGGAATTCTAGAAGAAAATCTTACCAAGAGTGCAACGGGAAAAACGGATCGACGATTCATCTATCGGATCTCTCCGCAATCGCAAGCAAATCAAATTTGGACGATCGACAATGTTGCGACTCGCATGCGCTGTACGGATCTAACCTATAATGAGTTCGGTCGTTAGCGTTTAATTCTATAGAGATGTCATCTAAGAAACTCTAATCAAGTCAAAACTCCACCCATTTTTTGATTTTTGGTGTGTATAATTAGGTTCCTGGTAGTGAATGTTATATTTCCCCCTAAGTATAACACCGCCGAACTCCTTATATATGCCGAGTCATTTCCTGTTATGACACATGATATGGACATCCTCCGAGTAAAAAATCTAAGTCCCGGTAAAAACATTCTTCCCACTATGTATCATAAGTACATCACACAATACTTTTCAGCTTTCGTTGCAACACTAGCTTGATTTGAATTGCTTGTATTGATGCTTTAAACCATCTTTTCTAGCCAATGCTTATGCTTCGGACATTGCTTCTCTTCGCTATCAAGTAATGCACCTCATGGGCCTCCTTGAAGTCTCCTTCCGTTTAATTTGTGGAGGTCGTCAATGAAAGAAATGTCTTCTTCTCCTCTTACAAAGATTCGATTCGGGTACTTTTCTTTAAAGGCGTAAACGCGTACTTTGCCCCATCTCTCACTAGCCGATAAGTATTGTCATGTCAATCTGTATTGCACCAATGTCGAATTGTCATGGTCTCCCAAGCAACATCGGACATATGTTGAGCATGTCCATAATGTCGTAGTAGATCTTATTTCTATTGAATAGAGAAGGAAACTCTATACCGCTTGATCACCCTAATATTCAGTACCTTCTAAACCCATCCGACATAGTACGGTTCAAGGTGCTTCTCCAACGTCAACCTATGTCTTGGACGATCGTCAATTAATGATTTTTGTTGGTGGTGGTTGTCGACCACGATCACAAATCTCATGTCATTGATAGTGGGCAATCCTTTGAGACATTGCGGGGTTACGGACCTAGAACCACTGTTACCTCTGATATTGTGTCACTGCAATGCTACCATAATATTTTATGCTATTGGTTCAAAGAGGCATTTTGCTTTTGGTTCAAGGAAGGACCACTGACTGGAAGAATATCAGGAACAATGGGTAATCATTTGAGAATTACGAGGTTACGGACCCAGAACCACTATTGTCTTCTATTTGTTCTTTGTGTAGAACAAAGTCCTGTGAAAGGATAGCTTGGAAGCCTTAATGAGTTCTCGAGCATTTGGGATGCCTGGCGTGCTTTACAGGAAGCACGAGTAGCACAGCACTACAAAGGAGCATAGTACTCTATGGTACAGTAGGGTGACTCCACATAAGGTACCTAGTGAGCGTAAAGCCTCGGCTTCGGGCCAAGTCACAGCGGCTTAGCACCGCACATAGGCAAGTGAGCCTAATCTTGTAGAATGAAGAGTGGTAGGCAGCACTACAAAGAGACTGGACCTCATGTTACAGTGGTGTGACACCACATGAGGTACCTAGAAAGGGTAAAGTCTTGGCTTTACGAGCCATGTCACGGCGACGTGACACCGCAAGGAAGCGAAAGGCTTCATGTTGAGTAGTTTGGCACTACAAAGAGGCTGGGCCTCATACTACAGTGGTATAACACCACATGAGGCATTGCCTCGGCTTTGGGCTATGTCATAGCGACGTAGCACTGCAAGAAGCGAAAGGCTTCATGCCAGGACTCTTTAAAAAACTCACATAGAGTGTATGGAAATAGATATAGGTCGTCTCTTGAGGAAAACCTTGTAGACACCCAATATACATACACCGAAACTAGACGGGCACATAGTCTTTCATGTGCATCCAGAAGCAGAGTTGATGTTATTATGTGAGTGGAAAGAATTACAGCAATGGTGCAAAATTCAAGGTTTAGTCCATTCTGTTGGTCCATTGGTTAATTATCACACCTGATTTTGATAATTAACGTCAACTTTGGTCGATACGCAAAATATATATACTGCTACGAGTTTACAGGTTTCAAGTTAGAAGAATGACTGCGTCCTAAATCTGCGTCCTACTGCTACAAAGTACAAACAATCGCGTCGTCATCAAGAACCAAACACAAAGGAATCGAGATTAAGCTTTTTCATGTTTTCTTCTATTTTTTACTTCTATTGAGTCTAGAAAGAATATGTAAGTGATCAGGATCGGTACTGGCTTAGGTTTTCTCAGTCCACAAACATTTATAGCCTACATTTCCAAGTCCATATTCTAAAAGCCCAAAACCCGTACATAGTTGGCCCAAACTGTTCTTACCTAACCCTGGCAGAACTCGGCTCGAGTTCGGCCCGAGTTCGATCTAGTTAGTTTTTATATTAGTTTTGAATTTCCTTCAAATCTGCATCCAACGTTCGAATGCGAGATTTCTGCATCCGAACTATGCCCGAATTCGGTCTAAAAAATATTATAATTAGAGAATAACTTTCCCATTTTCAAATCACTCATTCATTCAATCTTCTCTTCTCTATTCATTCCTAAGTGTTTTCGACAAGCTACACTTTGAAATCAAGCCTATACTACTCTTAAGCAAGCCAGTACAGTTTTTATTTAATCTAGAGTTTGGTGTTAAAAAATTGTATCGTAGGCTGTATTCAGAAAACGTTCCAGTTTTCAAATCGTCCTATGGAGTCGGTCTTGCGCTCATCGCCAAGCACGGTGTTGTAAGAGATTACAAGCTCTCAATTAGTTTGTGACATAGTGGATTAACATCGAATAAGAGTACTCGAAACTGGACTAGTCCTCTCAGAGGAAAACCAGTATATATCGCTGTGTCACCGAGTTTGATTTTCTTGACTCTTATTTTACTGCTATTTATTTACTGTCATTTATCTTCCATAGTATATAGTTTGATACCCTTTTTTAATTGGTGATATTTTTGCTGCACACGCACATACTCTATTCATCCCCTGTAAAGGTGCTCAATGGTCCTACAATTGGTATTAGAGTAGGTTATACATATACATAACCATCTAGAGAGTAGGAGTATATATCTATGGCAGCCGTTGAGTCTATATTCAACGGTGAAGGGCAATTCACAAATAGACCCCCACTATTTGATGGAACGAATTATACCTATTGAAAAACATGGATAAGTTTTTTTATACAGTCACTGGACTTCGATCTTTGGTCGATAGTAATAGACGGTTATAAAAAACCGCCTAGAATAATGATTGATGGTGTATTAGTAGACAAGCCACATGACAAATACACTGAGCATGAAAAGACACAAGCTAGTCTAGATGCACGAGCCATCAATGCACTATTCTGTGCAATTGACAAAATCGAGTTTAATTGCATATCTACCTGTATGACATCTAATAAAATTTGGAGACTTTTTAAGGTAACTCATGAAGGGACTTTCCAAGTAAAGGAATTCAAATCAGTAGATTAACACAGGAATATGAGTCTTTCAAGATGAAACCCGGTGAGTCAATTACACAGATGTTCACATGTTCACTCGTTCTTTGATATTACTAATCTTTTATAATCTCTTGGTAAGGATTACAGCAATCATGAGAAGATCAGGAAGGTACTGCGGGCTCTAACAAAGAACTGGAACCCGAAGGCCACCGCTATCATATAAGTAAATGACCTCACCATGATGACATTGGAGACACTGATGGGCAAGCTCATAACCCATGAGCTGGACTTACAAGAATTTGAAGAAACAACTCCCAAAGAAAAATCAATTGCCTTCAAAGCTCAAGCCAGAAAAGCCTCATGTAATAATTCTGATGAAGATTCTGATGGTGATGAACATGCCCTGCTAGTCAAAAATTTTAGAATTTTTTTGAAGTTTAACAGATCAAACCGAAAGCAGAAAGACATCCACGAAAGCAACGAAGAAGAAATAATCTTCTTCGGATGTAAGAAGTCGGGGTATATAAAGAAGGATTGTCCACTGTCAAAGAAAAGCAGTCCGAGTCTGTCATGCAGCTCTTCCTTATGCGGACCAGTTTATCCCAAAGTACTCATATGGTTAGTTGTGATCCGCATGAACCCCATATTTTCCATCCTTCTACAAGTAGGTCGTGTTGGCCCATTGGTCATGGTCAAACCTGGTTTTAATAATTGATCAAACTCTGTCTCGATATAAATGCGAGTCAATTTAGATATTTACTAACGACGTTTTAGACACTGATCAAAGATGGATATCTACTCCGTTCAAGACAGAAGCTGTTTGCCACTTAGAATGTATTTCCTTCAAAGCAATGTAATTTTTTTATTTTATTGAGTCTAGGAATACATTGTACACCAAGTCGTACTGGCAAATAGGCTATCCGAAAACGTTTTTCAAAACTAACCTATCTTTTCAAAATGACCTATGTTTTTGAAAAACATCTATTTTTACAAAAAGCTTTTGAAGGACTTTTTTAAAAAGCCAAAATTATTTTTCACAAAATCAACTGACCAAACCCTGACGGAACTCGGCCAGAGTTCGGCCAAGTTGAACGTCATGTGAACGTTTGATTTTGAACTTGGTCTCCCTTCAGTTGTGGTTTGTTACAAAGAGATCTGTCCGAATTCTGCCCGAATTCTGTCAGAGTTCTGCCTTTGGAAAAACTATAAATAGAGAAGGATTTCGATCATTTCAAAACACCAATTCACTTTCAATCTCTTCTCTTCTAAAGCTTACATTTCTTCCAAAGAGTTCTAAAAAGCTTTCATTTTCAAATCCCAAGCCAGTTACAATCCTCTAGTCGATTTGCCACTGCGGTACGGTCTAGAAGTTTCAGAGCGATTGTAATCAGAGGCTTGATTAAAGATTAACTCTTCATAATTGAAGTCGATCGAGTTCTTCGTATCAAAGCTCGCGTCTGTAGAAGTTGTAAGGACTTCGTATGAAAACTTGCAGGATTTTTCAATAGTGGATTCAACTGGAAGCTAGAGTTCTTCCGACTGGAATAGTCCTTACTAGAGGGAAACTAGTAGAAATCTCGGTATTTGCATTTGCCTTCTGATCACTCTTTTATTACTGTCATTTATTTTGTGATTATAATTATATATGTGATCTAACTGCTAACGAGTTTTTTAATTAGCAATATTCTGCTGCCTACTCTATTCACCCCCCTCTAGAATATTCTGCTTTACGATTTCGTTCCTACAATTGGTATCAGAGCGGGTTATACAGGTAAAATCAAGGTAAAATTATAGTTATATTCAATTATTATATAGATCACAGCATTACACATGGCAACTGTAAAATTCACAAGTGAAGGCCAAGCCACAAACAGACCTCCACTATTTGACGGCATAAACTACACTTATTGGAAAACACGTATGAGTTTCTTCCTGAAATTTCTTGATTTTGACTTATGGTATGTAGTTATTGATGGCTATAAAAAGCTCCCTCGTATTAATGTTGATGGAGTTTTAGTTGAAAAACTCCATGACAAATATACAGAGGATGAAAAGAAAAAGGCCAGTCTTGACACACGTGCTATTAACGCTTTATTTTGTGCTTTAGATAGAACTGAATTCAACAGGGTATCTACTTGCACAACATCCAACGAAGTATGAAAGCTTCTCGAAGTAACCCATGAAGGAACAACACAAGTAAAGGAGTCAAAGATCAGCAGACTTACTCAGGAGTACGAAGCGTTCAAAATGAAGCCAAGTGAATCAGTCACTAAGATGTTTACAAGATTCTTGGATATTGTAAATCCTTTGTCTTCACTAAGCAAGGATTACAGTAACCATGAGAAGATTCGCAAACTTCTACGAGCTCTCACAAAGAATGGATTCCAAAGGCTACAGCAATCATTGAAGGGAACGACCTCTCAACAATATTTCTGGAAACACTCATGGATAAGCTACTTCACTCACGAGTTAGAACTTCAAGACTTTAAAGATGCTACACCAAAAGAGAAGTCAGAGAAGTCGATCGTCTCAAGGCTCAACATAGAAGAACTATCGAAGATGACTCGGATGACAGCGACTTCGACTCTGAAGATCAAGCTCTTCTGGTAAGAAAATTCAAGAAGTTCATGAGATTTAACAGGAGAACAAAAGACAGCAACAACAACAACAACAACGAGGAAGATCCTATTTGCTACAGATGCAAGAAAAAGGACACATGAAGAAAGATTGTCCAACAGCATCATCATCAAAGAAAAGCAACAAATATGACAAAGGCTACCTGAAGAAATCTACATCAAGGAAGTACGCCAACACAAGCATATGGCATGAAAGTGAAGCCAGCGACTCAGAAGACGAACAATCAGACGCTGCAAATGTATGCTTGATGGCTTGCGATCAGGTAATCACTAATCCTCTATTTGATTCTTATGATAATTTCACATTTGAGCAACTAGGAAAAGCTTTCAGTGACCTGTTAAATGATTACAGGAAACTGCATAGTAAATATGAAACCTCTAAGAAGATACTCAAAGAGTACAAAGGTGAAATAGGAAGACTTACCGACCAACTAGATCATGTTAGAAATAATGACTCTTCAAATGAGTCTGGTGAGCTTCCATCTATTAAGTTGTTGTTACACGAGACTGTTAAGCTATCCAAAAAAAACCAAACTATCATCCAGTTAAAGGAAGACCTATCTAAGGAGAGAAAGAGTCTCCAGTGTGTACAAGTCAGAATTGAAACACTTACATCTGACTATATTAGATTATTTGGCACTTCCAAAAAGTTGGAAATTAGTTTAGGAAAATGGCCTGAAGTTGTTGCTTCCTATTCTAACACGTGTTAATTACCGAATCATCGGAACACGCCCAACACTATCAGACCAAACCATACCAAAACTATGCCCAAGAAGACTAATAGGCATGCATTTTTCTATACTAGAAAATCAAAACCTACCAATCATGCACCTCACACAACTTTCAACACTTAACATACCAAATGTCATTATTGTGGCCTTATTGGTCATATATCTTCTGCATGTAGAATCAGAAAGTTAGTAGATTTAAATGTTTATGCATGGATACCAAAAAATAACCAGTCAGGACCCTACAAGAAATGGGTACCAAGAGTTTCATCTGCAAATTGTTTTGTAGGTGGGATATCCTTCACATGCTAGGAGCAAATGGATCCTCGACAGCGGTTGTGGGACATCCTTCACATGCTAGGAGCAAATGGATCCTCGACAGCGGTTGCTCACGGCACATAACCGGTAACGCTTCATTATTCTTAACACTGTCGAAGAAGAATAAAGAAGGATATGTCTCCTTCGGTAATAATTTAAGAGGGTACATAATCGTATCGGTGACATTGGTAAGGCTCCCTATCTTGTGATTAAAGATGTCTGTCTAGTTACCGAGTTAAAACATAATCTGCTCAGTATAAGTCATTTAGCTGATCATGGTTATGGTATTAACTTCGTCAAAGACAAATGTACTATAGTTTATAGTTCAACTGATAGTACTATCTTTGAAGGTATTAGGAAAGACAACATATATGTTTTCTATTTGTTGGAAGATGCTAACAAAGCAGGTAGATGTTTGATGGCCAAAAGCATTGAGAGTCAACTATGGCATATGAGACTCGGTCATGCAAACATGGATACAATTTTAGACTATATACAAAGAAGTTGGTACGCGGCTTACCGGACATATCTTTCAAAAAGGATACGGTATGTAGTGATTGTAAAAAACAAAGCTACCAAATCTGCATTTAAATCCAAGAACGTTGTAAGTACCACTAGACCTCTACAACTGTTGCATATGGACTTATTTGGACCAAGTAGAATTGCTAGCCTAGGTGGTAAGTTATATGCATTTGTCATTGTAGATAATTTCTCTAGATATACATGGGTATATTTTCTTGCACGCAAGAATGATGCATTATCAGAATTCGTCACCTTTTGCAAGAAAGTACAGAATGAAAAAGGTTCATGATTACTCGCATTCATAGTGATCATGGCGACGAATTTGAGAATGCAGAATTCAAGCAATTTTGTGACACACACACGGTTATTTGAATGAATTTTCTTGTCCTAGGACTCCTCAACAAAATGGAGTTATGGAACATAAGAACAGAACTCTATCTGAAATGGCTAGAGTAATGTTAAACCAGTTTAGTCTACCTAGATAATTTTGGGCTGAAGCTGTTAATACAGTGTGCTATATTCTCAATAGGGTTCTAATTCGACCTATATCGAAGAAGACTCCCTTTGAACTATGGTTTGATAGAACACCCAATGTTTCATATTTCAAGATTTTTGGTTGTAAATGCTTTATTCTTAATACTATAGACAATCTGAGTAAATTTGATGAAAAGGTCGATGAAGGTATATTTTTAGGTTATGCAGCAAAAAGCAAAGGATACAGAGTCTTCAACAAAAGAACCATGATCATCGAAGAATCAATCAATGTCAAGTTTGATGAGTTAAATTATATCACCCAATTTTTCTAGAAGAGGATAATTTTGAAATTTTGTGTTTTAACTTATTTAATTATGATATTTAATTAATAATATGATTTTTGTAAATTTTAATCATTTTTTTAAAACTATTTAAATCATGACTTATGATTTTGGTGTTTGGCTAGTGTAACCTTGAGACTGTTGACCTAGAGCCTAGCAAAGTATTAGGATGTTTAATTAGTACATTTTAGCCTAGAGGGTATTTTGGTCATTTTAGGATTTATTAGAATTTATTTGAATTTATGGGAATTTTAGAAATTATTTTGGAATTGTTTGAATGAAGGTTGACTAGGTTGACTTTGACTAGCTTTGACTTGGTAAGCTAACCCTAGTTGAGTTGGACTTGGTTAGATTATGAGACCCTAGGTTAATTTGAGTTAACCATATTCTAGTTATTAAAATCAATTAGGAAATAGAGTTAGAATAGAAGGCCTTTAGACACAAGTCATGACTTGTGATTTGAACCATTGACTAATGACTAAGCCCAATCCATTAGCCATGTGAACCTAACCCTAACCCAATCCTTAGTGGTCGGCCACCTAGTCCTAGGGATTCTTACCCTATAAATAATCTCCTCCATTAGGGCTAGCCTCCTTAGAATTTCACAAGCTTTGGAAAGAGGTGAGCCTCCAACTTCACAAATCTATAGAAATTCTATTTTATCTCCTTTTTCCTTCAAACAAATTTCAATAGGTTATAAATATAGTTTTCTTGCTGTTGGTATATGTTATTCTCAGATTCAAATCAATTTGGGGAAGTTTGACTATCAAGAGGAACACCCCTTTTTGGAGTTTTTGGAGGATTTGCAACCTATAGGTAAATTTCATTCTACACCATAGAATTCTGATTTTATTGCATAACTAGGATGCCCTAGGCCTAACCTAACCGTAAAGAATAGTTAACCCTAAATTTTGTGTCCATTTCGTGTCCCATTTGGACACGTATCAGTCCTATGGTGCAAGGTTTGATAAAATGCCCCAATGGGCATTTCGTTTGATTTTTAGGAATGTAAAAAAGGAAATTAGGTTTTTACGTTGCTTATGAGTTTCTTGTGTCTTGGTGTGATTTTTGAGTCGTGTCAAGTCACCACAGACACGGGAACACGTTATCGTGCGCGCGCGTCCACGGGCACTGTAGCTGCCCTGCTACTCGGGTGCGTTTGTGCCCAGCACACGCCACGTGGATGAGTGATACTCGACACACGTGTTGGGGCAACCACTGACACGGGGTCCACCAAGTGACACGACCTCTCGTGTCGTGTCGGACACGATATCAAGCGTGCACAGGGTGCGCACTGTGTGTGTGTGCAGTGTATTAATTTCTCTGTTCATTTCAGTTTTAAATGTTTAATACATGTTTTAATTGCTAATATAGATCCTAAACATGTCTAATTATATGTTAGATTTAGTTTGCATGATTAGTTAGTTTTTGATGTGAATTTGGTTTTAATTTGGGTTAAATGGCATGCTCACTGATATATGTAGCTGATACACTGTTTCTTTCTAATTCCTCAACATTAATTCCATGTTATTTGATGTTTTCACTGATTTTTGATCCCCACATGATTGTTGATTTATGTTAATGCAATGTCTCATTCGATTTTGGCTTTATGGATTGAGAATGAGGTTTTGGACTTGGTGTTGAGTTTTCGAAATGCAGGACTTGCTACTAATTTCCCTTCCTATTTCCTGAGATGTATTGCAGTCCTATTATTACATTGTTCTAGGTTGAACACAGGCCCTACTGTCTATGTTTTCTAGGCTTGCATATCACTGTACACAAGTTCACTGATATGGTACACAAGTTCTTCTCAATCATGAATTGATTTTATTCCTTAACCTGAGTATTAACCCCCACTTCACTATGTCATAATATTTCACTGATTCCAGATTTTCAAATGTGAACCTTGGCAGCTATTTTAACCATGTTAATGCTTCTACTTATGTGTTTTAGATCATAATATAGTTTTTCTATATGTTTACTAAATATGTGTTGAGTTTGGGTTGATTTGTGTATTGAATTGGGATCAATTCTGGGTTTGAATGTCCTGGACTGATAACTAAAATTTGTTGAATGTTGGGACTGAAATCTGGTTTGATATGTACTGTTTGAAGACTGAAAATGTATCCCCTATTTTTTCCTATTTCCATATACATGTTAGCTACTGATCCCCTTTCACTCACTCACTATTTTCTGTTCTCAGGTGTACACTATTCCTAGGTTGACCCCTTGCACACCCTCCACACTGTTTCACTCTCTCACTCACTGTTTTGCATTGCACAGTGATAATTCCCTGTTTTTCCTGCAAACACATCCTCACTTGACTCCACACTCACATGTCTATGTCTCACACACACACTTGAACACACATGCCCTCTTGCACACGCATGTCTTCCACACACACACACACATGACACATGAGCCCATGTGTCCCCCTTTTTTCTATATATATATATATATATATATATAATATATATTATATGTATTTGAGATATATATATATAAGTATCATATGTAAGACATCAGTGTGTATGTATCTATATATATGTGTATTTGACATATAATGTTGTGTGGTATACACATGGGAGCCTATATGTTAATATGTGTATTCTATATTAGATTGTGTGGTATGGCTATATGTGTATTATATTACCCTAGATGGCGAGAGTCCAGTAGCCGAAAGCATCACTAGCTTACGCTCTGACCCGAGTAGCATGGGGCACGTGGAATTTTAGAGAAAAATATTGTCATGTGGTCATGTGTTTGTGGTTTGGCTTAGGCATGATATAGCCTATAGCCTAGGGCTCTTAGCCTATGGGTGTATCTGTGTGCCAGTATAGAGTCTAGTTAGACTTGTGTAGTCTTGTTAGACTTAGAATAGACTAGTTAGGCTAGTATAGGCTTGTTTGACCTAGTTTAGACTTGTTGGATCTAGTTTGACCGTAGTTGACCTAGTTTGACTTTTAGGGTTGACCAGAGTTGACCAAGGGTTGACTTTGGCCTAGATTGACCTAGAATAATTTAGAATGCATTGAATTGCATCTTGTTATCATTTTAGACTTGTTGTGACTTATGCTGTTCTGATTAGGAGCCAGACTCCTCTCCTCCGACAGTATATTTGATCCGGACACTCAGATACATGCCAGTACATTCTCTGATCATTTCATATCCTGCTTAGAATTATTTTCCTGCATTAAATTACTTTTACTTGATACTGTCACGTTGGTCACACGGATTAGTACTATATGGATCCCTTCTTGAGATGTTATCCCTTCAGAGAGTAACGGGTACTACATGTTCTGTGCGTTTCACTTACATGGCGTATCACTATGCTTCATTGGTTCTTTGATCACTTGTGACATATACTCTTATGATCACAGAGTTTTTCTTGAATCTTTATCCTATTTATTGGGTTTTCCAGAATCCCCATTTATGGGACTACTATGTACCACCCTTCGGGGGCTGTTACATAGAATCATAACATAACCTGGTTGTATCCTTGTATATTGATTGGGGGTACGGGGGAGTAGAAGTAGACATGTGAATAATATCCAAGTAGTGTAGCATCAGAATCCTTCCATAGTGTAACATCAGAATCATCCTATGCCATTTACATGTCTATATTGTACTCTGACTCACTAGCCACTGTTAGTCTCTATTTATAGTAGATATTTCTATTACAACTCTCTTTATTTATATACTGCATTTCCTTCAGTATCTATATCTTACTTTACTGCAAGATTATATTTTCTAACCTGCTATGAACTGTTAAGATGTATTATGCTCGCTCATGTCCTGACTGGACCTGTTGAAAATATTACAGAGTACGAGGAGGAGGCCTGTGTGGATACCTTCTGCAGGACAGCTCTAGCTGACGACTTTACCCTACTGCCTAGACTAGCTTAGTTAGGCTTTATCTTACTTATGTTGTCTTGAGACTGGTAGTTAGACTTTATTTCTGTCCTTGAGATCTGGGTTGTATATTCTTTATATTCAATAGCTGAGACCTTGTACTCTGGATATCTGCTGAGATGTTATCTTAGACTATTTGATTATCTGTATTTTCCTTGAGTTCTTTATCATATCGTGCTTCTTCTTCCTTAGTTGTGATTGAGTTTATTTTCTGCTATGTTACCCCCATTCGGGGAGTATAAACTGCTTACCTTTATATTGTTAGATGTTGTGACCTAGGACAGCGTTCTACCACCAACACTGCGGCGTAGGCTGGGCGTTGTTACGTTCTCGTGCCCTTACTCTAGGGTGCGGGTCGTGACACATTTTTAGTGGTGGCCCATGTAGGTCAAGTTTATGTAGTGATATTCGAACTAGAGTATCACTACAGCCTGCAGTAGGATTAGGATATATTTTGAAGGTACTCAATCACAGTTAGGATTCCTTGAGAGATTCCTGGGACGACCCTTGAGAATCTTATTTAAACTTCAATTTGAATCATTTCCCTTATTTTGTTGCTCTCACTCCTTGATTACTGAAATTGATTTTGTTGGATCATTGTTGATTTAATTTTCCTATCGAGATGAATTTTAAGGCCTGAGTTACGATATTTTTCTGATAACATATGTTGACAGAAATACAAGGATGGTAAAACGTCTACTTGATTATGGAACCTGTAGTTTATCGTAGCCATATTAGCTGACGTGGCGGAAACATAGAGATCTGACTTCGGATGTACGTATCTTGGTTTTGAGATTTGGAATTTCTCGCAGCTATACTAGTCGGCATAGCGAAAATTTCAGACGACATGATTATAGAGGTGCATTCCCCAGTTATGGAACCTATCGTTTATCGCAGCCTTGCTTACTGGCATGGAAGGACTCTGAGTAACATGATTTTGGGACAGACGCATATGATTATCAGATTATATCTTGAGAATGTTTTTAAATATCATCTCTATCGTACCATTCTGTCGTTGTAAATTGTACCCCATCATTAAATAACTTAGGAGTAGGAGTGGCTTAGCTGTTATTATAAACCTTGTGTAACTTCTTGCTATAAATTTCTTCCTAATGTAATGAATCAATGATTTTGCTAGACCTTGACTTAGATTTGATATTATAACTCTGGTTTCAAAATGGTTCCTTCTTTTAAACAGATAAACAGAACAAATTTTATCATTATTTTCTTCTTGCCATTATTTCTTGTATTACCTTAATATATATATATATATATATATATATATATATATATATATATATATGTAGTGGACACAGGTGCTTGCCTGACACGTATGCATGCTACACTTGATTACCCACCTATCTAAATGCATTTTAATGTGTTGATGTTAATTTCTCAAATCCCAATAATTCTAATATAGGACAGTATCAGTGACTAGTTCTCCGTTTTCCAGATTAATTTCGTAAATTTAATTTAAATTTCATGTTATTAGTTGTTGTTTACATTACTGCACATGTATGTTACATGCAGGGTTTCAAGTCTTAAAGAAAATTTGTTGAGATTGGTTGAGTTTTGTGTTGAATTTGTCAAACCTGAGACTGTGTACATATTAACCCTTTAAGTCTGAATTCTAAGTGATTAGTCAATGTGCAGTTTTCTTTAATAGTAATGTTTGAGCCGTATACATTGTTGTGTGTAGGTGTATAATGTTAGGTTTATACTCTTACATGTTAGGTTGAGGTAAACATTGAGTTAGTTTTGATGTTCGAATTTTTCCAAAATTTTAAAAACTGAATACATGTTAACATTTTTTTATTGCTTACAAATGTGTAGTTCAATTTCAGATTTAATATGTAATATTGAACTAAGCTGAATGATGAACCCTTTATTTCAAGTTTTAACCCATGTACACTTGACACCCTACACTAATGTTCACAACCTGCCATGAAAACCTAACCCTTCATCTCTATGTTATGTTCATATAGCTATAAAGATATATATATATATATAGTTCTGTATACATGTTATAATGTATGTAGATGCAATTAAATCTCTACCTCTCTATACATATAGGTATACATATATACGGTTAGCCGTGCATGTTATGAGTAAATAGCTTGTGCCTTGTAGACTGTTTAACCAATATGCCATGAATAGTGTAACATGATAGCTATAGTTGAGACACAAATCCTCTTATATAATTTTATGTATATTTCACACAAACCACATAACCCTTACATAATGCTAGCTTTTTCCCTCTTTAACACATTCTCTATATATATCATGATTTGGATTTCAATGCTATTGACTTTCGTTCCTTAAATTTTGGATTTTGATTTTTTTATATAATACCCTTTATATATTTTATTTTATTTTGATAATCACCAGTTTTCAGATAGGATGGTAGACTGCCTTACAACCTTGATGATTGTTGTTTTTATCCTTTCCAGTAGGGCACCCATGACCCGAGCCCGTCGCCTGAGAGCAGCTGCAGCTACTGAGAGTGTGCTTCCACCTCCTACTGTTCAGGAGGTAGTGATCCCTCTATCTGATCAGGGGTGGTGGCACCTCCTGCCATTGAGGAGATGGTGGTAGCCTCGCCAGAGAGTCTTCCTTCATCTTCTGTCGTTCAGGAAAGAGCTGCAGATTTGCCTGAGACCGAAAGCCTTTCCCTACCCCTTGGGATGGTACTCCATACTGTACCACCCGGAGGTTTGTTACTTGATGCAGCCTAGGTGTTTGGATATTTCTAAGAAAGGTTGTTGGAGTCACAGAGAGTTCATGATGAGGCCATGAGGGAGCAAACCCAGAGGTTGCTACGTCTGCGGGACTCTGTGCTTCCAGAGGAGAGCCTAGCTCCAAGAGGGCGAGGAGCAGTACCCAGTCCTACCCAGAGTTTGAGGAGTACCCATATATCCAGCCTATATCATCATACCCAGCCCAGTCTCCTGTCCAGCAGAGGCCAGCTGAGCCAGAGCCTATCTGTGCCTACTGTAAGAAGTCTGGACATAAGTGGAACTTCTGTAGAAAGAGACTAGGATTGTGCCTATTCTGTGGGTCAGCTGTACACTGGGTGCAGCACTGTCCTGATATACCTGCCCCAACCAGGGCCCTGCTTCCAGGAGGGAGTTCTAGTTCTCAGACCTAGCTGGAGGTGAGTTTTGACCTAACCTTAGTATCCCTTTTTGAGAATATTTGATTCATTCCTTGCTTGTATGTTTTGATACCTTGTGATCGCCTAGTACTGTAGCATATTGGTGTAACTAGATGAGACCCCAGACTGATACTACATGCCATGACCCCATAGGTTACACCTTCCAACTGTATGATTTAAATAGGTTTCTGAGACTATGATTGCTGGGGGCTTAACCTAGAAGGGGTGCGACCATCTTAATTTCGAGGACGAAATTTTTATAAAGTGGGTAGGATTGTAACACCCAGTTTTTCCAGAAGAGGATAATTTTGAAATTTTGTGTTTTAACTTATTTAATTATGATATTTAATTAATAATATGATTTTTGGTAAATTTTAATCATTTTTTTAAAAACTATTTAAATCATGACTTATGATTTTGGTGTTTGGCTAGTGTAACCTTGGAGACTGTGACCTAGAGCCTAGCTATGTGATTAGGATGTTTAATTAGTACATTTTAGCCTAGAGGGTATTTTGGTCATTTTAGGATTTATTAGAATTTATTTGAATTTATGGGAATTTTAGGAATTATTTTGGAATTGTTTGAATAAAGGTTGACTAGGTTGACTTTGACTAGCTTTGACTTGGTAAGCTAACCCTAGTTGAGTTGGACTTGGTTAGATTATGAGACCCTAGGTTAATTTGAGTTAACCATATTCTAGTTATTAAAATCAATTAGGAAATAGAGTTAGAATAGAAGGCTTTTAGACACAAGTCATGACTTGTGATTTGAACCATTGACTAATGACTAAGCCCAATCCATTAGCCATGTGAACCTAACCCTAACCCAATCCTTAGTGGCCGGCCACCTAGTCCTAGGGATTACCACCCTATAAATAATCTCCTCCATTAGGGCTAGCCTCCTTAGAATTTCACAAGCTTTGGAAAGAGGTGAGCCTCCATCTTCACAAATCCATAGAAATTCCATTTTAGCTCTTTTTTCCCTCAAACAAATTTCATTAGGTTCTAAATATAGTTTTCTTGCTGTTGGTATATATTATTCTCAGATTTAAATCAATTTGGGGAAGTTTGGCTATCAAGAGGAACACCCCTTTTTGGAGTTTTTGGAGGATTTACAACCTATAGGTAAATTTTATTCTACACCATAGAGTTGTGATTTTATTACATAACTAGGACGCCCTAGGGCTAACCTAAATGTAGGAATAGTTAACCCTAAATTTCGTGTCCATTTCGTGTCCATTTGGACACGTATCAGTCCTATGGTGCAAGTGTTTGATGAAATGCCCTAATGGACATTTCGTTTGATTTTTAGGAATGTAAATGAATAGGAAATTAGGTTTTTACATTGCTTATGAGTTTCTTGTGTCTTGGTGTGGTTTTTGTGTCGGGTCGAGTCACCACAGACATGGGAACACGCTGTCGCGCGTGCGCGTGCACAGGCACTGTAGCTGCCTTGCTACTCGGATACGTTTGCGTGTAGCACACGCCACGTGGACGAGTGATACTCGACACACGTATTGGGCAACCACTGACACGGGGTCCCCCAAGTGACACGACCTCTCGTGTCTTGTCGAACACGATATCGAGCGTGCACAGGGTACACACTGTGTGTGTGCAGTGTATTAATGGTTTCTCTGTTCATTTCAGTTTTAAATATTTAATACATATTTTAATTTCTAATATAGATCCTAAACATGTCAAATTATATATGTTAGATTTAGTTTGCATGATTAGTTAGTTTTTGATGTGAATTTGGTTTCGATTTGGGTTAAATGGCATGCTCACTGATACATGTAGCTGATACACTTGTTTCTTTCTAATTCCTCAACATTAATTCCCTGTTATTTGATGTTTTCACTGATTTTTGATCCCCACATGATTGTTGATTTATGTTAATGCAGTGTCTCATTCGATTTTGGCTTTATGGATTGAGAATGAGGTTTTGGACTTGGTGTTGAGTTTTCGAAATGCAGGACTAGCTACTGATTTCCCTTCCTATTTCCTGAGATGCATTGCAGTCCTATTATTACATTGTTCCAGGTTCAACACATGCCCTACTGTCTATGTTTTCTAGGCTTGCATATCATTGTACACATGTTCACTGATATGGTACACAGGTTCTTCTCAATCATGAATTGATTTCATTCCCTAACCCGAGTATTAACCCCCACTTCACTGTGACATAATATTTCACTGATTCCAGATTTTCAAATGTGAACCTTGGCAGCTATTTTAACCATGTTAATGCTTCTACTTATGTGTTTTAGATCCTAATATACTTTTTCTATATGTTTACTAACTATGTGTTGAGTTTGGGTTGATTTGTGTATTGAATTGGGATCAATTCTGGGTTTGAATGTCCTGGACTGATAACTAAAATTTGTTGAATGTTGGGACTAAAATCTGGTTTGATATGGACTGTTTGAAGACTGAAAATGTATCCCCTATTTTCTTCCTATTGCCATATATAAAAAAAAAATGCGTTCTCTTCCTCCTGTGAAGAGCGCCGCGTTGTGAAAACCCTAATTCCACCGACTCCGGCTTGGCCTTTGGCCGGGCCGGCGTCTTCTTCTACGGTTGGATCTCTTGACCATCGTAGCTTCCAGCGGTTTTCATGGCGTCCAAAACTTTTGCGGAGGCGGTTGGTGTGACATCGGCGCCGCAGCTAATCTCCATCCGCTCTCCATCCTTTTCAAAGGGAGTTCCTGTCGTCTCCTTCTCGGAGGAAGATGAACAGATTCTGATCCAACCATTCCGGTTTGCCTTAATTGGGAAGTTTTCCCATGCCCGACCTCCGATCGACGTGATCCGAAAAGCCTTCATGGGGTTTCAGTTTGCTGGCGAAGTCAAGGTAGGTGTCATTGACCCTAAACATATCATTATTCGGCCTTCTCTTGAGGCTGACTTTCTCCGGCTGCGGGCAAGGGAGACGTGGTACGTTTTGCGAGCCCCTATGCGGGTATTTCGCTGGTCGAAGGACTTCAACGCCTCTCACGAGTCTCCTTTGGCTCCAACATGGGTTTCTCTCCCAGGATTGCCACATCAGCTGTTTGCCAAAAACACACTTTTCTCTATAGTGCTTGGTATTGGAACCCCGCTGAAATTGGACAAAGCTACAGAAGAATTTTCTCGCCCTAGTACGGCTCGTGTCTTCGTTGAAGTTGACGCTAGTAAGCCTCTCCCTCCGGTGATTCGTATAAACTTGCCTAGTGGCCGCACTATACTTCAAAAGGTAGAATATGAACACATCCCGACGTTCTGTTCGATCTGCAAGTACCAAGGCCATAAGAAAGATGCCTGCAAATCACTATCTACAAATCAGGTAAACCCCTCACAACAGAAAAATAAAGAGATCGTGGTGGAGGCTATCAATACTTCCGGTAATGGGCAAAGTAACATGGAAAGAGGAGAACCATCCAATCTTCATACTAATGCTCCTGTCATTAATGATGACGGGGGACGGGTGTCCAATCAGACCATTATGACTCTGCACAGGCAATTACTGCCCAACCGCCATTGGGTAACATGCAGGACACGTCAGCTAATGAAGCTCTCGCTATTGGCGGCTCGCGTCCCGATTTGGTACCGACATCAACTGTCTGCGCCGTCACTTCTCCAACTTTATCTCCTCTTCAACCTTTATCGCCTCGCTTACAACCATCTTCAAACCCTCCTACTCACCCTGAGGCGTTGGAGGAAGGAGAACTCCGATCCTGGGCTGACGAAGTAGAGGCTGCTGATCAAGCCGACCCTTCTGTCTAAGCTGAAGACTCAGAGGCAACTGTCGACCCTGCATGCCCATCTGACGCTTCTCAGGGGATCAGGAACCAGATGGCCTCCCTCCCGATTCAGGTCTCCAGGCGGAAGAGACTCAACTCCCGCTCCCTCCAGCTGTCCCAGGTGGACAGAAGAAAAAGAAGGCACCTCCCCCAGCCACCACCCATATCCTCCGATCAGCAACTAAGGTCACAACAACTCCTCTCTCCTCCTCCTCCCTTAATGACTAAGATCCTTAGTTGGAATATTCGGGGGATAGCCAATCAAATGGCTTTTAAAAGACTCAAATCCTTATGTCGTACGAATAAAGTTCCTATCGTCATTATTATTGAACCTAAAGTGCAGCCTGCGAAGCTTCTTTCTTTTCAACTCAAACTGGGCTTTCAGAGCTCTTACTGCAACTCTAAAGGGAATATCTGGATTATGGCTCGCTCTGGATCTTTGCTCTCAGTGGTTGATTCATCTGACCAATGTCTTTCTGTTACTGTCTCCTCTCCTCTCTTCCCCGAGACTTCTTTACTGACGGCTGTGCATGGTAGTAGTACGAAGGAGGGTCGCAGGGTTCTTTGGCAACAGTTACTTTTGGCCCGACAACGTTGGAATCTTCCTTGGCTGGTTTGTGGAGATTTCAATGCGATTACGAGCTCGGAGGAGAAGTTTGGGGGTCTTCCTCCATGTTCTATATCTATCAAGGAGTTTGTCGAGTTTCAAGTGGCAGCAGGCCTTACTGAAGTTCCATATGTTGGTAATCGCTATACATGGGTGGACAGACAATGTGGGTCACCTAAGATGGGTTCGCGTCTGGACAGGGTTTTGCTTGATCATAAGTGGCTAGCTTGGGCTCCTTTGACAACATCTATCCATTTGAATAGATCGGAATCTGATCATTCTCCTATTCTCCTGTCTATTGAAAGTGAGAAGCCTACTACACCTAGGCCTTTTCGCTTTCTTCATTTCTGGAAGGATCATGGGGACTTCTTAACTGTGGTTGAGGATGCATGGCTCTCTATTAATCACTGTAATAGCCTTGTTCGTATTGGTCTTCGACTTGGAGCCACGAGAAGGGCTCTTTCGACGTGGAGTCGGGCCACGTTTGGTGACATTTTCCAAGAGGTTAAAAAAGCTGAAGACGCTGTTACTTCCATCGAAGCAGATTATGAAGCGGATCCATCCTTAAGACCACAGTGGCTACTAGCTCGGGCTCATCTGAAACAACGTCTTCGCATTGAAGACGCATACTGGAAGCAAAAGGCCCGCATCAAATGGGATGAGGATGGTGACAAGAACACAAAATTTTATCATTCTTGTGTGTCATCTAAACTTAATCGCCTTCATATACATCATATCAAAGCCTCTGATGGTACTGTTCTTTCCTCTCTTGAGGACATTCAAAAGGAAGCCAATGATCACTATAGTAAGACTTTTACGTCTCCTCATTCCGTTATGGACGAAGATTACTTTGAACACATCCCCTCGATCCTGACTCATGAGGATAACATGGCCTTGACTGCCAAGCCGACTATGGACGAGTTGCTGGAGACTGTCAAGAGTCTGGACCCGTCTAGCTCCTCGGGACCGGACGGCTTCACCGGATCTTTCTTTTTGACGTGCTGGCCTATTGTTTGCAAAGACATCATGGATGCGGTATGTTTATTTCTTGACGGCTTTGCTTTGCCTAAAGCTATTACTAGCACCTTTTTGCTTCCTATTCCAAAATCAAAGCATCCGCAATCTTTTACTGATTACCGCCCTATAAGTCTATGCAATTTTGTCAATAAAATTTTTTCAAAATTGTTGGCTAGAAGATTGGTAGATGTTTTACCACGCATTATCTCTCCTGAGCAAAGTGGATTCGTGAGAGGCAGAGAAATAGTCGACAATATTATCCTAGCTCAAGAAATGATATCGGTTATTGATCATAAACATTGGGGAGGGAATTTGGCTATCAAACTAGACATGAGCAAGGCATATGATAGGATCAACTGGGCTTTTCTCCTGCGAGTCATGAAGCAATTTGGTTTCAATGATGAATGGAGAACCCTGATTTTGCATTTGCTCGACAATAATTGGTTCTCTACTCTTATCAATGGGAGGAGATCGGGGTTCTTTAAAGGCAATTGTGGTATTCGACAAGGCGATAGCACTGTTCATTATTGCTTCTGAAGCTCTTAGTAGAAGCCTCGTCCAGCTCAACAACAGGATATCTTTCTCTGGTTATTACTCTCCTAGAGGGTGTCCTAGGGTTTCTCATCTTGCTTATGCAGATGACTTGTTGATCTTTTCGGGTGCGGACAAACGTTCGGTGCATATGCTCATGTAGGTGCTTAACAGATATGAAGCTAACTCCGGCCAACGAGTTAATGCAACTAAATCAGCCATGATGCTCTCGGACAAGATATCACATCGCAAAGCCAATGACCTACAGCGGATGACGGGGTTTCAAATTCAAAATAGCTCCATGGTATATCTGGGTTGCCCTATCATGGCAGGAAGACGAAATGCTTCTATGTACGATGAACTTGTAAGCAAAATTCAGGCGAGGATATCAGGATGGAACAACAAACATTTATCCTATGGTGGCCGATTGGTTCTTATTAAATCGGTCCTATCATCAATGCCTGTTCATTGTCTATCTGCTAGTAACCCGCCTATTTCGGTTCTGAATCGAATAGAAAGTATGTTTGATAGCTTCCTATGGGGTTCTAAAGATGGTATGCCGAAGAGATCGTGGCTTAAATGGGAGCGGGTGGCTAGGCCTACAGTGGAGGGGGGTCTAGGCGTTCGAAGGTTGAGTGATGTTCTTGACGCTATGACAGTAAAAATTTGGTGGAAACTCCGTGCTACAAACTCACTGTGGGCTAGCTATATGAAGGCCAAGTATTGCTCTTTCACCCAACCTCAACATGTCGAGCTTACTTCTGCTACATCCCATGTTTGGAAGCGTATAATTCGGGGTAGAAGACTGGGAGATGACTACATCATGGAGGAGCAAGGAATTCTTTCTTGGACTCCTAGCCCGTCCAATAAATTTTCGATCACTTCGGCCTGGAATCATATTCGTCGACAATTCCCCCAACTGTCTCATTTCAAAAACATATGGAATTAGTGTATGCCGTCTAAGTGGTCCTTTCTTTTATGGAGAATCATATTCAACAAGCTTCCTATAGATGACAATATCCAAAAGCTTGGATATTCTATGGCTTCGGCATGTCACTATTGTGCTAACCCGAATGGCGAGACGGTGGTTCATATATTTGGCGATGGCGACCTGGCTTCTTTGGTTTGGGGTCATTATAAATCGATGCTTGGCATTCGTTCCAGTCGAGGGGATATGCTACAGCGATTCCAGTGTTGGTGGAGAAGGCGTCAGAAGCATGCTAAACAATTGGTCGTTGGTGCTATATGTTGGGTTTTGTGGAAAAACCGCAACAAATGGCGGTATGAAGCATACTCCTTCACTTCCTCCCAGTTGATAGCTGAAGTTAGGCGACAGGTTAAGAAGATTCTGATCCGTTGCTCACACACTGAAGATCTCTTTTAGTCGTCTGCTTTTCTTTTACTTTGTTTTTCTCCTTTGATGTACCTCAACTGGGAACTCCTGTTTTGATCAATAAAGTGGACACTCTTCGGTGAAAAAAAATATATATATATATATATAAGTATCATATATAAGACATCAGTGTATATGTATCTATATATATGTGTATTTGACATATAATGTTGTGTGGTATACACATGGGAGCCTATATGTTAATATGTGTATTCTATATTAGATTGTGTGGTATGGCTATATGTGTATTATATTATTTTAGAGAAAAATATTATCATGTGGTCATGTGTTTGTGGTTTGGCTTAGGCATGATATAGCCTATAGCCTAGGGCTCTTAGCCTATGGGTGTATCTGTGTGCCAGTATAGAGTCTAGTTTGACTTGTGTAGTCTTGTTAGACTTAGAATAGACTAGTTAGGCTAGTATGGGCTTGTTTAACGTAGTTTAGACTTGTTGGACCTAGTTTGACCGTAGTTGACCTAGTTTGACTTCTAGGGTTGACCAGAGTTGACCAAGGGTTGACTTTGGCCTAGATTGACCTAGATTCATTTAGAATGCATTGAATTGCATCTTGTTATCATTTTAGACTTGTTGTGACTTGTGCTGTTCTGATTAGGAGCCAGACACCTCTCTTCGGACAGTACATTTCATCCGGACACTCAGAATTATTTTCTTGCATTAAATTACTTTACTTGATACTGTCACGTTGTCACATGGATTAGTACTATATGGATCCCTTCTTGAGATGTTATCCCTTCAGGAAGCATCGGGTACTACATGTTCTGTGCCTTTCACTTACATGGCGTATCACTATGCTTCATTGGTTCTTTGATCACTTGTGACATATACTCTTATGATCACAGAGTTTTTCTTGAATCCTTATCCCATTTATTGGGTTTCCTAGAATTCCTATTTATGGGACTACTATGTACCACCCTTCGGGGGCCGTTACATAGAATCATAATATAACCTGGTTGGATCCTTGTGTATTGATTGGGGGTACGGAGGAGTAGAAGTAGACATGTAAATAATATCCAAGTAGTGTAGCATCAGAATCCTTCCATAGTGTAGCATCAGAATCATCCTATTCCATTTACATGTCTATATTGTACTCTGACTCACTAGCCACTGTTAGTCTCTATTTATAGTAGATATTTCTATTACAACTCTCTCTCTGTTTATATACTGTATTTCCTTTAGTATCTATATCTTACTTTACTGCATGATTATATTTTCTAACCTGCTATGAACTGTTGAGATGTATTGTGCTCGCTCCTGTCCTGACTGGACCTGTTGAAAATATTACAGAGTACGAGGAGGAGGCCTGTGTGGATACCTTCTGCAGGACAGCTCTAGCTGACGACTTTACCCTACTGCCTAGACTAGCTTAGTTAGGCTTTATCTTAATTATGTTGTCTTGAGACTAGTAGTTAGACTTTATTTCTGTCCTTGAGATCTGGGTTGTATATTCTTTCATATTCAGTAGCTGAGACCTTGTACTCTGGATATCTGCTGAGATGTTATCTTAGACTATTTGATTATCTGTATTTTCCTTGAGTTCTTTATCATATCGTGCTTCTTCTTCCTTAGTTGTGATTGAGTTTATTTTCTGCTATGTCACCCCCATTCGGGGAGTATAAATTGCTTACCTTTATATTGTTAGATGTTGTGACCTAGGACAGCGTTCTACCGCCGACACTACAGCGTAGGCTGGGCGTTGTTACGTTCTCGTGCCCTTACTCTAGGGGGCGGGTCGTGACATAAATCAACACTTAGACGATGATGACATTGAAGACATGATTACACCAAGTACAGCTGCTGCAAAACCTTTACACCAAGAACCAGCTGAGTCTTCAAGCAAAGAAGCAGGAACCAGCAATCCTGAGGCTACACCAAAGGAGATGAGATTCTTGGCCGATCATCCAAAGGACTTGGTAATTGGTGAGATTACCAAGGGTGTAAGTACTCGTTCCTCTAATAAAGATATAGCTTCTTATGTTGCTTTTGTTTCGCAGTTTTAACCTAAAAATATTGAAGAAGCATGTAGTGATAATTTTTGGTTAGATGCTATGTAAGAGGAATTAAACCAATTCGAACGGAATTAAGTTTGAGAACTTGTTCCCAAGCCCATTGATCATCCGGTCATTGGCACCCGATGGGTATTCCGAAACAAACTGAACGAGAATGGTTTAGTGACTCGTAATAAAGCTCGACTCGTAGCTCAAGGATACAATCAAGAAGAAGGTATCGACTACGATGAGACTTATGCCCCAATTGCGAGATTAGAATCCATTCGCATGTTATGTGCATTTGCATGTTTTCATAATTTCAAGTTATTTCAAATGGATGTCAAAAGCGCATTTTAAAATGGTTTTATAAAAGAAGAAGTTTATGTAGCTCAACCTCCCGGTTTTACTGATTTCAAATATCCTGAATATGTTTTCAAGTTAAAGAAAGCCTTATACTGTTTGAAACAAGCCCCTCGTGCTTGGTACGATCGTCTAAGCTCTTTTATACTTGATAACGGTTTTTCAAAAGAAAATGTTGACACTACATTGTTTGTAAAATCTTTGAATAACAACATTCTTTGATTCAAGTCTATGTAGATGATATTATTTTTGGATCTGCTGATGAATCTCTTTGTCAAGAATTTTCAAAGTGTATGCAGAATGAGTTTGAGATCAGCATAATGGAAGAGCTGAAATTCTTTTTCGGACTGCAAATCAAACAAACCAACGATGGGACGTTCATAAATCAAGCAAAGTACACAAAAAGATCTATTAAAGAAGTTTGACCTGGAAGCAGTCAAGCCACTTAGCACTCCAATGGCGACTTCAACCAAGCTTGATACTGATGAACAAGGCAAACCCGTCGACATACGTAAGTGTCGGGGTATGATCGGTAGCTTACTGTATTTAACTGCTAGTCGACCAGACATTATGTTCAGTGTTTGCTTGTGTGCACATTTTTAAGCCAATCCTAAGGAATCACATCTGTGCATAGTTAAGCGTATCTTTCGATACCTTAAAGGCACTTCTTCTGTCGACTTATGTTATCCCAAAACTACGTCATTTGACCTAACCGGTTATTCTGATGCTTATTTTGCCGGATGCAAAATAGATAGAAAAGGTACTAGCGACACATGTCATTTTCTAGGAAAATCTCCAGTCTCTTGGTTTAGCAAAAAGTAAAATTCTGTCGCATTATCAACTACCGAGGCTGAGTATATCGCCGCAGGACGTTGTTGTGCATAAATTTTGTGGATGAAGCAAACTTTAGAAGACTATGGATTATATTTCTCACACATACCCATTTTCTGTGACAACACTAGTTCTATTAATTTGACTAAGAATCTATTAATTTGACTAAGAATCTAGTATGTCACTCTATTAATTTGACTAAGAATCTAGTATGTCACTCTCATACTAAGAATCTAGATCATCAACAAAATGGAGAAATAGATCTTGTATACATAGACACACAGAATCAATTAGCTGACATACTCACAAAACCTCTAGCGGAAGATCGTTTCAATTATTTACGTCGAGAATTAGGAATTTTAGATGTCAATAATATTAATTAATTTTGTTTTATTAATTAATTTATTTAATACTCATTAACTGTTTTCGAGACAAGCCTAAAAAGAGTCTGTCCGTCACCATGACTACGGTCGAAACGAAGCGGTATTTAAGAGTTCTCCGGTGAACCTCCGTAAGCTGGGACAGTACTCCTACAGCTAATCTGAGACAGATGCTGAGTAAAGAATATTAATTTATAAAATAATATCAATAGTATTATTTGAAATTTAAAATTACTAAACTCTGAATTAATATTTAAAACGAATTGATGAAAAAGATGTGGCCCCATAATTTTTTTAATATTTAGCCAGGCAACTCTTGGCGAATTCGGCCCGAGTTCGGTCCAAATTCGGCCAGAGTTCGGCTGGATATATATATGTACCTGTCAGAACCCGAGGCCCCCTCTTATTCATTCTTCCAAACCTTATCAAAATAGCAGCAGCCGTACCCTGAAAACCCTAGCTCTTTTCCACTTTCCTTCTTCCAATCCACGTGGAGATCTTGTCCAAAATTTAGATTCGTGCGGAGAATGTCGTTCTCTACAGCATACCTGATTCTCAGAAGGTATAATTCCTTCTCTCCTCCACTTTCAAATTATTAGGGTTTCTAGTTTTTGGGATAGAATGCCTAAGGGATTCAATCCTTTCAAGAGGAAGAAGACCAATGCCAGTGAAGAGGCATCGTCTTCTGATCCGCATACGAATTCCCTCTTTTCTCTGATCCAATCGGATGACGGTGCATCGGACAAGTTTTATTTCAAAACTCCCGACTAAGCCCTACTTTGGTATGCCGATTTCATTATGCGTACTATTTGTACCAGATCTCCGATCAAATGGACTGTCTTTTCTGACCACCGTCCTTACTTTAAGGCATTAGGGTTACATCACTTTGTTACTTTACAATTCCCTATAGCTACTAATGCCATTAGATTATTTTACTGTAATTTCGTATTAGACACTTTTACCGTGAGAACTCGTGTCGGCGGGATAGATATCGAGTTCAATGATGAATCGCTAACAGAAATCCTTGTTCTTCCAAACGAAGTGTACCGCTCGATGACATCACTGACTTCGATTTCTCCGATGGTATGACTCTCGTTAGCTTCAAGAATGAGCTTTGTGCGCCCACACGCACTCGTCCTAGAAAGTTCAAGGCTAATAACTTGAACTTGTTTAACTATGAATTACATCGCATCATCTATTCAACTCTACTTCCAAAATCTACTTCAAAAGATGATGTCACTGCACTTGACCTTTCTGCTTTATATCACATTCTTAAGGGGATTCTTTTTTCTGCCCCTAAGACTATCATTCAGATGATGGGTAGATATCGCGGTAGAGATCGCAACCACTCTTATGCGATGATCATCCCACGCATCTTTCAGAGATTCGATATTGAATTATCCACTTGTGCTCTGGACCCTGAACCTAAGTTCCTCAAACTCTCTCGTCGCAGCATTGCCACTGTT
The DNA here is from genome assembly GCA_029216955.1 of Iris pallida. Lineage (NCBI taxonomy): Eukaryota > Viridiplantae > Streptophyta > Magnoliopsida > Asparagales > Iridaceae > Iris > Iris pallida. The sequence goes on along the minus strand of JANAVB010044620.1, from coordinate 2,005,096 downwards.
CCTCCACCTTCTGCACCTGTTCCTCATGTACCTACTCCCATAGCACCTGGTCCTCCTCAGTCTTACCCTATGACCTTTGAGGGTATTCACCAGCAGCTATCAGATCTACAATCATTTTATGTTGACACTTCCAGGGAACATAAGTTTCGTAACGTGACTCGGTTCCAGGCTATTGCCAACTCCTTCGTCGATCTGCGATTTGCACAGACGGATCACTTTGCTAGCTCTCTACCTCGAGACCCTTCTGTTTTTGGCTACCGCATTGATGATGAGGCGGTCCACTCTCTGTTTCAGCCAGAGAATGCATACGATCGGTATCGTACTTCTGGTGCCACTCCTCATACTTCTGGAGCCGGCACTTCTGGAGCTGGTCCTTCTAGACATGCTGGCGCTGTAGCCGATGATGATGAGGATGAGGATGATGATTTCTGAGATGTTACTATTTGAGACTGTCTATTTTGTCTTATGTTTACTTGAAAATGCTCCGACATTCCAAGATATTATCAGTACACTTTATTTTTGGATATGATTTGTGACTCTTCATAGACATGTTTTATTCCTCAGTTTGGCATATGTTTTACTTTGTTTATTATTCAACTTAGCATTTTATTTGTTTCAACTTTATAGCATTATCTTTCTTATGCTTCATATAAACTGCCTGTGATAAATACCATGCCTGTGTTGTTTATATCATTTCAATTTCTCTTATTTTCCTATAAATGTTTATACCATGCCTGTGATGAATATTTTTATATTTTGTGTTTCTACACTGATTGTTACTTATGCATTTATTGTGGGGGAGCTTTCTCTTTGCAAATATTTTACTAAGTAACAACGGGGGAGAAATAAGATCTAACATCCTCATGAATACAGGTTATGAACAATTTTTTTATTTTTTCTCTCGGTACTTTCGGTACACTTTTGAATTGATCAAAACCAAGATGTTATATCGTTCAAGGTTTGTCAATTATCAAAATTGGAGAGATTGTTGGCCCATTGGTCATGGTCAAACCTGATTTTAATAATTGATCAAACTCTGTCTCGATATAAATATGAGTCAATTCAGATATTTACTAAGACGTTTTGGACACTGATCAGAGATGGATATCTACTCCGTTCAAGACCGAAGCTGTTTACCACTCAGAATGTATTTCCTTCAAAGCAATGTAATTTTTTATTTTATTGAGTCTAGGAATACATTGTACACCAAGTCGTACTGGCAAATAGGCTATCCAAAAATATTTTTTAAAACTAACCTATCTTTTCAAAATGACCTATGTTTTTGAAAAATATCTATTTTTACAAAAAGCTTCTGAAGGACTTTTTCAAAAAGCCAAATTATTTTTCACAAAATCAACTGACCAAACCCTGACAGAACTCGGCCAGAGTTCGTCCAAGTTAAACGTTATATGAACGTTTGATTTTGAACTTGGTCTCCCTTCAGTTGCGGTTTGTTACAAATAGTTCTGTCCGAATTCTGCCCGAATTTTGTCAGAGTTCTGCCTTTGAAAAAACTATAAATAGAGAAGGATTTCGATCATTTCAAAACACCAATTCACTTTCAATCTCTTCTCTTCTAAAGCTTACATTTCTTCCAAAGAGTTCTAAAAAGCTTCTATTTTAAATCCCAGGCCAGTTACAATTCTCTAGTCGATTTGCCAGTACGGTGCGGTCTAGAAGTTTCAGAGCGATTGTAATCAGAGGCTTGATTGAAGATTGACTCTTCATAATTGAAGTTGGCCGAGTTCTTCGTATCAAAGCTCGCGTTTGTAGAAGTTGCAAGGACTTCGTATGAAAACTTACGAAATTTTCCAATAGTGGATTCAACTGGAAGCTGGAGTTCTTCCGACTGGACTAGTTCTCACAAGAGGGAAACCAGTATAAATCTCGATGTTTATGTTTGCCTTCTGATCACTCTTTTATTACTGTCATTTATTTTGTGATTATAATTATATCTGTGATCTAACTGCTAACGAGTTTTTTAATTAGCAATATTCTGCTGCCTACTCTATTCACCCCCTCTAGAGTATTCTGATTTACGATTTCGTTCTTACAGGTCGGCCGTAATTTGCCTTCCAAGTTGTGCTATAGGGTTCGAACTTATGTCCTGTTTGGGACAGGTTTTTGTCGAAGTTCACCTCGACTTACAGAGAAATCTAAGCAGCGCTAATCAATTACATTTGACGGGTTAATCAAAGGTTCATTTTGTCTACACGTAGGAGTCGATGGATCAAAAAACTATCAAGTAGCCATATAGATATCTAAGTCGAACTTAGGGTACCTGAACACCTTCAAAAACAGGAGATCCCCTACTTGCGGTCAAAAATTCATAGCAATCCGACGACGCGGCGGCCGTCGACGGCTTGCAGGTGACCGTAGGCGTGCGACAGGTTGTTAGGGAGGTTCAGGTGTTGGGGGCACGAGAGTTGGTGAAGTATTGATAGGAAAATTTGAGGAACCCTATTTTTTTCATTCGTTTATATACTCGGAGGTTTTTCGAGTTTAGATCAGTTAAGGATCCCATGTCAATGAGATTTAAATCTCAAGTTGACGAATTCTTGAGGGGATTGGATCGAGTATGGTCAGGATTTGCTCGAATTTTGAAAGATTTGAATCAAATCTTTGGTTGTTGTATCCGCAAAAACGAGAATTGGGGGGTCGGGCATATGTTGGTTATTGTTCATCGAACAGTAACTACTGTTGTTTTCCTTTTTTGTTTTTTTCTTCTTTTACTAATAAGGCATATACAGTATATTATATTATATATAAATCTCCATCTCCTATAAAGTAATGTATACATTCCTAGTTATATATATCACACTTTATATATATATACCTCTATGTATATATAACTCTTTATATATACCTCTATGTATATATATAATTCTTTATATATAATTTTGTAGATAACCATATACATATAACTCAAATATATGTATATATACACATATATCTATATACGCATTTATATATAAAATTCAATTTATAAACCTATATATATATTTTATATATATATATATATTTTTTTTTTTTTTTTTTATATATTTTATTTATATATATATATATATATATAATATATATATATATATATATATATATATATATAATATATATATATATATATATATATATATAAAATATATATAATATAATTATATATATATATATATATATATATATTAAAAATATATATATATATATATTAAATATATATATATACATATATATATATATATATTAAAAATATATATATATAATATATATATATATATATATATATAGATATATATATATATATATATATATATTATATATATATATAGTATATATATATATATATATATATATATATATATATATATATATATATATATATATATATATAATATATATATATATATATATATATATATATATATATATATATATATATATATATTATATATATATATATATATATATATATATATATATATATATATATATATATATATATATATATATATATATATATATATATATATTCTAGGTATAGGTAAAAAAAAAAAACATATAAAAATTCATAAAATCTAAAATATTCTAAAACTCATTAATAACTCTTTAAGATACTTTTAGAAGAAGATTATTAGAATATTTTGTGAGACTTAAAGCCACAATCTATGTTTATTCTAGCTTCCCCACAAAAGGAAAATCATCTAGATTATTAAATAAGCTAATTAATAATATGAAACACCATAAATGATTACAAAAAAAATTAAGTAACTCTAAAAATTTTAGGGACTTTACATCCTACCAAACTAAAAAAAATTTCGTCCTCGAAATTAAAACTAACTTCAGGGGGGTTATGCAAAGCACTGTGAATGGAAGGAAATAACGTATGAAAGTCGTACCTTGGTTTTCGTAAGGATGGAGGGGTAGTTATAAAAGGAATCCACATTGGCTCTATATCCTACAAGATAAGGTATTTTTGGTTCAGGGCCCTACCCAATATATAGAAGTTGGCTACCGTGACAAACGTCATTACAAGACTTCTGAGAAGGATAATTTCTAAAGAGGGACACGAGAATATTGGGCCTTTCTAACCGTAGTCACAAACTCTAAGGAGCAAGGTATCCTTATGGTATTCTCAATTAATACACTATAAAGAAAAAATTATTGATTAAACATTGCTCAAATATAGTCATATCCCAGCAAGACAGTATAAATTTATCGGTCGAAATATAACTGGGACGAAAGGTATAGAGGAATTTTATATTAAATGAATCAATCTTGGACTTAATCTATATTGGCAGGACAAGATCTTGTAGAATCAATCTATACCATCCCTACTAGGTTAGGGTGGCCTAGAACAGGTTCTAACTCGAGTGGTTGGGCTAGTTTCGAGCCATGTTGGTTAAATAGGTGTCGTAAGTCTGGAAACGTGTCTTCTGTGACTTTTGTGTATAGGTAGCCTATATGGTCTTAATTGGGTGGCACACTAGTGGTATGTGCGTAGTGGGCTTCGAGTAGATCATAGCCATATATTGGGTCAAAAAATTGAGTCGAGATTGGATCTCTAATCAAAGTCGGATAGTACATTGGTTTTACGGTAAGGGTTATAATTGGTCTTCTTGACCCGAAAGTCATATCATAAAAATATAGTACAAGGTCACATGTTCGAGTGGGACATGATATACCTGGATGAAGTTGGGCTCGTCTAGGTCTTGCCTGCGAAATTTGTTGGAGGGTAATAGCTAATATTGCACTCCGAATATCAAAGTCATGGTAGGGAATACCAACTGATCTAAATAGAAAGTGGGTGTTCATGAGGCACTAATTTATTGTCCTAATGGGAACCACTTATGCTAATCAATCGGCAATACTAGTACATCTAAATGTAGAGGGGCTTTACAATCTGTATCCTTCCGTAATTCATCTCCAAAAGTTAACGAAGTCACAGTTTTATGGTTTAATGAAGTTAGAATGTTTCAAGTCGGGATATCATACCTCCAATTTTGATTATGGAAGAATACTACACGAGGTAATAGAAAACGTGATACGGTAGATATGAATCAAGTTTGAAGACCGTACTTTAATTTCAAACATATGTAAATAATTGTATAAATATAGCTTTCATGGCTATAGATGGTATGGCGAACTGAGGGGGGATATTCTGGGTCTATCGTCTCTCAATAAGAGCATTTGTTTTTCCGATTTTTAAGTAAGGGCGAAAAAACAATAAGGATTTCGAGGGAGAAGATCGATACGAATAGGAGGTTCCAAGGGCGAATTGAATAATTCCAAGTGAGTTGCCAAGGCAGTTATGGTTGAGATCCTAGAGACATCTATATCTCAATCCATGTAGGATAATCATATGAATAGCGAACCGTTTGTACTAAGGTTGACCAGACCATAATATATCGATTCTAATTAGACAATATATTAGTGGGCGTCCCCAGTATACATATGTCCTGAACAAACTCGATAAATAATAAGTTTGCAAAACTAGGCTATAAATAGATACATCATTCATGATAGTGCAAAGTATAAGTAAAAGAGATAATAAGAAAAACAGTAATAAATAGTTCAAGTTTCACAAAGATCTAAGTCTTGTCCGGTGTTCCTGTTTATACAGTCGTCCTACTGGCACTTGTAACAGGTCGTGGTTGACCAATGGAGTATGGACTACTAAAACTCTATATTCTAGGCAAACATATCTTCCTATACTAGCATATATTTATTTTCACCCAGTTACACTTCATTAATAGGTTACAAAGACACGGGGTGGTAGGCCGCGAGGCATACTACCCAACTTATAAGAGTCAACTACTAGGGTGATTGAGCAATGTAACACGTATAACTAGTATGATTCAACTTCCTAACCTTTATATCAAGCACGAAAGGAAAAGATACGTTTCACGGTGGGAAAGAAATCAAGCAGAAGAAAATTAAGGTAATCAACCGAGGGTTCAAAATTAGATATCAAGGGAGGAGATTCAAGCTTGTGGATGAGATTCCTATATCCTAATCCTATATGCAAGCTCACATCGATACAAAAACATAACCGAAGTGATAAACTCGGCCTGCATGGGCCACCACAAAAATATGTAACACCCCAGTCCCAAAAAAACTTAAGACCAAGTATGTAGACATGCCAGCTGCACATATACGAACAATACCCCAATATATAGAATCATCGTATACGTACATAAGCTGTATATATAAAATAATCACAGGCCAGAATATAATAATCTAATCTCATCACAGCTCAACATTGAAGATATAAGAGTCCAATAAATAATGTATCAAAGAGATAGCCGGATGGACATACCCACTCCAAACAGCTATGAAAAGTAGTCTCAAATGATCGGAGTCCAACCTCCACAAAATAGAAAGAAAAGAATATAAAAATGTCCACTAAATATCTCAATGAATCAATAATCTAGAAATCAGCAGGAGATGCCTCGTCATCAATGTATAAAGGATCCAATGCTGCTCCGTACTCCTGTAGAAATCGTATAACTCTGGAGAGATAACCAGGTCCTCAGAGAGACGTAACAAGGTACAAGAAAATACCATGCCATATAAACTGTGATTATAATAAAGAGTAAAAAGGGAATGCAAGTAAAAGGGTTCCTAACCATTCTACTGTGAATATGCAGTTGAGATACAATCCTTTGACGCATGAGCCCTGGCTGATAATAGGATCCAGAATAGTCTCCTCTTGGGCACCAGTGACCAAGTGCATAACGTTCAAGAATGTCAGTGGCCACCTGAGGAGGTAAGCATACCCGTATCTCCAGCGGAGCTTCCGATTTATAAGGAAAAGTGTAATAGAAGCCCATACGTCAGGTATTGTTCTTTCTACCCAATGCCTAGTATCATCATCTCCATGACTAATATGAGCCTCTAGTAACCGTCAAGTCTACTAGCATGCAATTCTGTTGGCAGTTACTCCTATCCGTCGCACGCCTCAGACGTATCGGTGGCTAGCCGACTACGCTAGTACGTGTCCTACATGTGACTCACAATATGTGATAAAGTATGTGTCAAGGCCGTATAAGATATACCAATACCTCATCATCAATGGGTGGTCACTATACTAAGTCAATGCAAGAAAATATAAAGAAAGCAAGTAAAATTATCGATATAGTCGCTTGCACCCAAGTGTGACTTGGACGCACTGTAATATAATACTATCAACAGATAAGTAATGCTGAATATAAATAACTGAAAAATAAGATAAAGTAAATCACATAGTAAGATGGCAAGGTATCTTGACTGGTAGTGCAGGGATGGCAACTCCAAACAATCAATCACGTCAGCAATGTAAACTCAAAATCCACGAACGGCTGCTGATGCTGAAACAAATATCAATAACGTTTCTGGTATAAAAGATATATCTAGGAAACACCTGTCCAAAAGTCCAATTCTGGAACAGGGGTAAAATCATAATTTTGGGTCAAAACGATGTCCGTCGTTGGACCTATCTTGTACCGAAATATGGCCATCTAAAGTCATCAAACTACGTGTCTACGGGTCCGGTTTGAGGAGACGAACCCAACTATATGTCCAAAATTAGATTTCGGCGGGCCGTGTACAATTTCGTCCGTTAGATCGGGTCGCGGGCCCGTCAAATAGGCGTTTCGGTCGACCTTCTCATAATCGGACCAAACTTGACATACAGGACAAAAAAATTGATTCGGTCCTATTGGCGCAAGTTTCATCACGAATCGACGACTGTATACGAAGTTATGGCCTAATTTGCAAAAGAATGATACGGGAGTATCTTGACGGATACACACTGATTTCGTCGCACACACGTAATAAAATCGAGTTCCATCAGTTTCCACACGTCGATAACATCCATACGCCTTTCGATGCTTATGGGTTATGACCATGTCGCCCGTTTGTCGGGGCACATGCCATATCGGGAAGTTTTCATAAAATTCTCACAGTTTTAAAGGTGATTTTTCTTGATATTTAGCCTCAAATAACTTTCTGTACCATAACTAAAAATTGCATCTAATAGCCGCATTTTACTCTCGAATATGTTGTCTACAGATATGTAAAATTAGTTTTTGAAAACTGTCAGTAGGTCGGCCGCAATTTTCCTTCCAAGTTGGGCTATAGGGTTCGAACTTATGTCCTATTTGGGACAGATTTTTGTTGAAGTTCACCTCAACTTACAGAGAAATCTAGGCAGCACTAATCAATTACATTTGAAGGGTTAATCAGAGGTTCATTTTGTCTACACATAGGAGTCGATGAATCGAAAAACCATCAAGCAGTCATAGAGATATCTGGGTCGAATTTAGGGTACCTAAACACCTTCAAAAACATGATATCCCCTTCTTGCGGTCAAAAATTTGCAGCACTCTAGCGACGCGGCGACCGTCGGCGGCTTGCAGGTGACCATAGGCATGCGACAAGTTGTCAGGGAGGTTCTGGTATTGGGGACACGAGAGTTGGTGAAGTATTGATGGAAAAATTTGAGGAACCCTATTTTGTTCATTCGTTTATATACTCAGAGGTTTTTTGAGTTTAGATCAGTTACGGATCCTATGTCAATGAGATTTAAATCTCAAGTTGACGAATTCTTGAGGGGATTGGATCGAGTATGATCAGGATTTGGTCGGGTTTTGAAAGATTTGAATCAAATCTTTGGTTGTTGTATCCGCGGAAACGAAAATAGGGGGGTCGGGCATATGTTGGTTATTGTTCACCGAACAGTAACCACTGTTATTTCCCTTCTTTGTTTTTGTTTTCTTCTTTTTATTAATAAGGCATATACAGTATATTATATTATATATAAATCTCCATCTCCTATAAAGCAATGTGTACATTCCTAGTTATATATATCATACTTTATAAATATACCTCTATATATGTATAACTCTTTATATATACCTCTATTTATATATATAATTCTTTATATATACTTTTGCATATAACCATATACATATAACTCAAATATATGTATATATATACACATATAGCTATATACGCATTTATACATATAATTCAGTTTATAAACCTATATATATCACCATCCATATTATATATATATATATATATATATATATATATATATATATATATATATATATATATATATAAAATATATATATATATATATATATATATATATATATATATATATATATATATATATATATATATATATATATCGGTAAAAAAAAAAAATATATCGGTAATACCTACATATAAAAATTCATAAAATCTAAAATATTCTAAAACTCATTAATGTAACACCCACTTTTCAGAAATGAGAAAATTTTGAACTTTTATAATTTTAATCATTTAATAATGATATTTAAATCATATTGTGATTTTTGGTGATTTTTAATTAATTTAAAACTATTTAAAATATTGAATTGTGATTTTGATGGTTAACTAGTTAAACCCTAGTTTTGCTAAGCCTAGAGACTAACCATGACCAAGGAAGCCTAGTCATGTGGTTAGAATGACATATTACTACCTTTTAGCCTAGGGATATTTTGGTCATTTTGACAATTTTTTGAAATTATAATTTGTAATTAAATATTGTGCTAATCTTTTAGTTAAGCCTTAACCTAGAAGTTTAACCTAATCTAGATTAGTCTTGAGGTTAGAATCATGGTTAGAACATTCCTACTAAGTGCCAAGGTTAGTAATATCTAGATATTCCTAAGTAGGATATTTCTCTTTGAGATATTTGTAAAAATAAGCCTTAGTACTAATTGAACCAATAGGAGGACTTGAAATTGGATGGAAGAACCTTAGCCACACATCTAGCTATTGCCAAACCCAAGTTTCCTTAGTTTTGGTAGCCATACAAGCCCCCTCCTCCTATAACATGCCATTTCGTACTCTAAATCACTAGAAATGGTCATGTGATTTACCTATCATGTTCACTCTGTTACTTTTCATGTGTTATCATGTACAACACAGCTTTCTTGGCTAGTGTCCCTCATGTTCACCCATGTTATATCATGTTCAACCCAAGCCAATTACATGCCATCTCGTACTCTAAATTACTAGTCACTTACAGTTCTTACTTATCATGTATATATTTTCATTTAACAAATATCTCTCATATTTTTAGTACATCTTCTTACAACGTTTCTTGTATCTTACTCTATTGCTTGCTTTATATTTCCTGCCATGATATGAACTATGTGAGATATATTGTGCTCGTTCCTGTCCTGACTAGACGTGTTAAAAATATTACAAAGGATGAGGAGGAGTTCTGCCCTACCTACTACGGAGCAGGCTTAGATGACACTTCCAACCTGGACCCCCAGGAGGTTCAGGCAGCTGCTGAGGATCCTACCATTACCTAGAGTAGATAGTTAGACTGTTATTTCTTTTCTTCATGTCGTTTGTTGTTTATGATTTCAGAGTTGTATTATATTTGAGATGTTGAGACTTGTGGTTGTTAACTTGGATTTATTTCTCTTATGTTTGTACCTTAGTTTGAGGATTTTATTACCTATCATATCGTGTTATTTTCTATCTTTAGACTTGTGATTGAGTTGTACCTTCTGTGATTGGCCTCCATTTGGAGAGTTGTCATATTGTGGTTAGTTGAGATCATGACTTAGAACAACGTTCTACCGCCGACACTGCGGCGTAAGCTGGATGTACCCACTTCTCGTACCGCTACACTGGGTGCGGGTCATGACACATTTTTAGTGGTGGCCCATGCAGGTCGAGTTTATGTAGTGGTATTTGAACTAGAGTATCACTACAGCCTGCAGTAGGAGTAGGATATTTGAGGTACTCAATCACATTAGAAAAAGCTCTTAACCTAATTCTTATTATCAAAATTCTTGCTACTTTAATGCTTCCTTTTGAAATAAACCGTCCTCCCTTGATTTATCGCTTCTATCTCAGTATTGATTCCTTGTTCGATCTGTCTCCAGGATGGTGATCGAAACACGATCGCATCGCTCTGGCCCAGTAGACGCAGGTGAGAGGTCTGTCACCTCTCGTCTGATTGTAGACACTGTGACCGCAGCTCCTTCCATCACTTCGCATGTCAGAGTTTCTACAGCTTTTGGGGGTGCGCCTCCACCTGTTCGGAGGTCTTCCTCCGTCATTCTGGATACATTTCAGCAGCCGCCACCCACGGGATCAGTTGATGCAGTTCAGCTGTTTACCTTCTTCCAGCAGTTTATGGAGGCTCAGCAGGCTTAGCAGTAGCGTCAGACGGCGGAGTTCAGTCAGGGAATCAATATGTCCCTGATGACAGTTGAGAGGGCTACAACTCAGCCTCTAGCAGGTCAGCAGCAACATCAGCCGACGGAGAAGGTATAGCATCCACTTTTTCATAGAAAGGATATTTTAGTCATTTTAGCCATTTTGGCCATTTTGTGATTTTCTAGATTTTTGACTTATGTTGTGCTAGCAACTGGTTTAACCTTAGTGGACATTATATAGGAGCTTAACCATGTCTTAGAATTTATTTTTCACCTATTAGAATTTATTTAGGGCTTGGATCCAATTTAGAAGGCTTTTGAATGATTTTTAAGCCTTTTTCATGTAGCCTTTTTGAGCCTTTTTGACTTGGGCCTTATTTTTATTTGAGAGAGAGTTGGACCAAGTGAAGCCTTAACCCTAGAAACCCCCACCTGGCCGCCCACAGCAGTACCCCTCTCCCTCTCTTCATTTGTGAAGCATAGCCTCCACAAGTGAAACCCTAATAGATCTCCTTCTACAAAAATCCTATTTTCTTTATCTGGAGTCCGTTTCTCCCCAAACGAACTCTGTTGCACTCGTCTAGAAGAGGAGGATCTGTTGGAGTATTACTAACGAGACGGCGGAGGCAATTGCTTGAGGGGAATTAACCGACACGACGACCGAGGGACTCCGTTTATTGAGTTTTTGACACTCAATTGGTAAACCCTTTTCTACCATAGTTATTCTAAATTTTCTTTCATAGTTGCATCAATATAGATGCCCTAGACTTATCCATAAAGTTTGGTTGGGTTTTGACTTCGTTTGATAGCGGTATCGGATACGTGTCGGTCCTTTACGGTACGTGTTCAACGAAATGCCGCTTAGGATAGAAAGTTGTTGTTTTTTTATTCTATCTTCATGAATGTTTAGATAATATCATTTTTAGAAACTTTCGTGAAGACGAATTGGAAATCAATGACTTTTCAGCGACGTTTCGGGCTTCGGACGCACGTGCACGGATCTCGTGCACGAGGCCGTGCATGCCCTGCCGTCAGTGTGTTGTATCTCGATGCACAGATGATATTTTTGCCTAAACTTTCTTGAGCATGTGGGGGAAACCTCTGCCCCCATGCTCCTAAAATTACATGGCTTTTCGTTGAGCGAGCACGGAGAAATCCGACGTGCAACGTTCAGCCGCACTGTGCACTCGGGCTAAATTTTGTCGCTGAAACGGACTTCGTACGCGCTCTCGATGCGACGCATCGACCTATACCTAGACTACCCGAGGGAAAAACCCCGAGTTGTGGCGTGGCCCGACGAGTGAGCCACGAAGGCCGAACCGCGTGCACGAGGGCACGCGCGGGGGCAGGCGCGCGCAGCAGGCCGCACGTGTGTACGGGGCTGCATACGTCACCTCGGCGTGACATGTTGCCGTGTCCTAGACCTACCCAGGACCCCCTAGCTACGTGCACGAGCATGGGGCTTCTCGTTGTGTGTGCGGCGCTCAAACGAGCGAGAATACACGCATACGTGCACGTTGGCACGCGGTAATCGGGTTTTCCGATACGTGTTTTGTGGACACAACACAGACACGATTTTGGATCCGGGAGTACCCGAGCGCATCACGTAGGTTATGATCAACGTGTGTGCCGAGTTTCGCGGGTTTATATTGTGTATATCTCGTTTTGGGTCGTTGTCTGAAAAATGGGTCTTTCCTTTAATGCAAAACTGAGTTTGAATGTGATATTTTGTTTTCCAGGAATTTAACTTGTAAAATCTGAGTTTTTAGTATGTATATGAGATTTTGGACTTGTGAGAACCAACTCTGGGATTTATTTCATATTTTTCTATCAATTATGAGCACATGTGCTTTTCTTTTGTAGCTATGTATATATGTAATTTTATATATATATATATATATATATATATATATATATATATATATATATATATATATATATATATATATATATATATAAGTAAGTCTCCGTTGAAGCCCATTGCAAGTATATGTGCTGAGAATGGGTCGAGGAGAATTAATTCCAGATTTTGATTTATTAAAACTATTTCAAACCATGTGTCATTTCTTCCAAATGAGCATATATATATATATATATATATATATATATATATATATATATATATATATATATATATATATATATATATATAGTTTTCCTATTTTGTTTGTATGTATATAAGAGTATATTAAAATGAGGCATACCAAGGTTGTGTTTTGAGCTTTTAATCTCAATTTTGATTCACTACAATAACCTACAGGTATCACACACATACACACAACCATTTGTCAAGAATTAAGAGTAGGTATGTGTTGTAAATACATGTGTATGTATATATACCTATGTGTGTATAGTTTGTATGCTTGAGAACCCATCTTAGAATAGATCATGGTTGTGGTTGTAACCATAGGAGTCCTAGGACAGATTTGGTTTGTCATTGTGAGCCTTGTTTTGTCGAATTGACCGACAAGTTGACCTAGTTGACAAAAGTCAACTTTGGGTCAAACTTGATCAAATTCAACTCAAACTAACTTAGAATGACCAAGAAACTTGTATATAACCTAAAAATTAGTAAATGGACTAGTTGAACAATGTTTGACCAAGTTGACCAGCGTTGACCAAGTTTGACCAGAGTTGACCAAGGGTTGACTTTGACCAAAAGGGACCTAGAAGCATGTAGTCTGGCATTGTAGCTATTTCCTTTGATATTTTAGACTTGGTTGTGACATGTATGTACTTTAAATTGGTTTATATTACCCCGGTTTAGCTACACTTCATCATCAGCAGTTCAGTTTGCCAGGCGAGTACATTCTCTGATATTTTTATACTTGTTTGGATATGTTCTCTTGTTATAGACTAGTATACTTGATGCTGACACGATGTTCACACAGATTAGTACCCTATGGATCCTTTCATGCGATGTTATCCCCTCGAATACATCTAGTATATCATGTTCATGTACTTTATCGTGTTCATCATGTACTCGATGTATTCATATTTATCTATGTACACTCATATGTTATTCATGTACACTCATGACCATATGAGCTCCATGTATATAAGTAGTTGTTATCTATGTGCAATAATATATCATGACTCGATCCTTTTGTATTGATTGGGGGCAGGGTGAGTGTAGCTGGTTATGTGATCATTATCCCCAGTAGGTATTCATGTGCAACTCCATAGTTTATCCATGTGCAACCCAACCTGTTTACATAACCCAACCTATTTACGTAGATAGTTATATTTCTTTATTTCTCATAGTCATATCTAGTCTTGATATTCTCTCTTGCTGATTTTCTTTACAGCATTTTATGTATAATTTTTTATTGCTTGCTTTATATTTCCAATCTTGATATGAACTGTTGTGAGAGATACCTGCTCGTTCTGTCCTGATTGGGCATGTTAAAAATTTTACAGGTGATGATGAAGAGTTATGCCGTACTTATTATGGCATTGGCTTAGATGACACTGGTGACGTGGACCCTCAGAAGGATCCAGCAGTCGCTGAGGACTTGCCCATAGTCTAGCTAAGACTTAGTATCTTATTGTCTTTTTATTTGAGACATTATGGGTTGTACCTTGAGATTTTGTTCTGGTGGTTTACACCCAGACTTTTATTTATATCCGTGACTCTCTTGAGATTTATTCTTCTATTCCATCTTAGTTGTTATGATTGAGTTACTTACTAATTTATTCTCCATTCGGAGCATATTCTAGACTGTGTTAGATATTATGACCCATGACAGCGTTCTACCGTCGAACTACGGCGTAGGCTGGGCGTACTTCACTTCTCGTGTCCTTTCACTGGGTACGGGTCGTGACACATTTTTAGTGGTGGCCCATGCAGGTCCTATCACAACTAGTATGATTTCGTAGTGGTACTCGAACTAGAGTATCATTACAGCCTGCAGTAGTATATAAGATATAAGTTAAGGTACTCAACCACATTAGGAAAACTCTTACCGAATTATTGCTGTTAATTGTCTCCTTTTGAAAAAAACTGTCCTCCTTTGATGATTTTGCTTCTTTTTTAGTAATTGATTCCTTGTTTGATCTGTCTTCAGGATGGTGGAGACACGATCGCAGCGCTCTGGTCTTAGGGATACCACTGAGAGGTCTGCTACTTCTCGTCCGACTCAGCAGAACCCAGGGACCACAGTGCTTCTTGTTCCAGCTCAGGTAGGCCCGTATCCAACTTTTGTGGGTGCTCCTCCACCGGTTCTGAGGACTACCCCAGGAGTTTAGGGGATGCTACCACCATCGCCCCAGGGGACAGTTGATGTGGCACAGTTCTTTGTCTTCATGCAGCAGATAATGGAGACGCAGCGATGCCAGGCATAGGACATGAGGCAGGGCATTGATAATGCCCACCAGTTAGCGATGGTGGCAGTGGAGAAGGTGGCTGCCCAACCCCAAGAAGGACAGATCCAGCCACACCAGCCGAGGACTCAAGGTATTCAGGATTTCCAGAAGATGAGGCCGCGAGACTTCAAGGGTACGGAGGGTATCCTTTACGCGAATGACTGGATCGAGTATATAGAGGAGATTTTCCGTCTTGCAGATATATCGGATAGACTCCAGGTGGAAGCAGCGGACAGCATGATGCAGGACCTTGTCCGTACTTGGTACCAGACCGACCCCAGGGTTGGTACTACGGGGCAAACTTGGGAGGCTTTTAAGAAGCTTTTCAAGGAGAATTTCTTCCCCAACACTGTACTTGGCGCGTTGGAGATGCAGTTTGAGAACCTAGTTCAGGGGAACCAGACAGTAGAGGAGTACGTCGGAGAGTTCTGCCGCCTGGGCAGATTTATGGAGGTCCTTAGCAAGACAGCGAAGGCTAGGAGGTTCAGGAAGGGCTTGGTTAAGGAAGTCAAGTCCTTAACTAAGAGCAACATGAATGCTTCATTTGAGGAGATTTTGATGGGAGCTATGGCAGCAGAGGATGATCTGGAGCTGAAGCAAAAGTAAGGTCGTAATTAACATGCAGCCGGTGGCAGCGGAGGACCGGCCAAGAAGCCCTATTTTCAGTAGCAGCATTAGTAGAGGCCTTTCCAGCGGCAGCATATGTCATTTCAGCAGGCACAACAGAGACAGGGTCAGCAGGCATTGCGACAGCAGCAGGCCACCATTTGTGACTTGTGTAAGAAGCCAGGGCACAGGTGGAATGAGTGCAGGAAGAGGCTAGGCAAGTGCCTACTCTACGGTTCATCGGAGCATCAGTTTAGGGAGTGTCCTGAGGCTTTCGGGCGTAAAGGACAGGAAGCAGGAACCAAGGCTCCAGTGGAGCAGCAGAGGGGACCATTATCGACTTAGCAGCAGAAGTTTATCCAGCACCAGCAGCAGACTAGAGGAGGCCAACAGGGGCGAGCTTTTGCCATGGCAGCGGAGGATACCGAGGCAGTAGGCGATCTGATAGCATGTTCTATTCTTATCGACTCTTTTACCGCATTCGTATTATTTGATTCGGGTGCTTCCCATAGCTTTGTGTCTGTATCATTTGCCATTAGACACCAGCTTTCTTCAGAACCATTGCCTAGGACTTGTAAGATCATGACTGGGGGTGGTATTATCCTCGTCCGTGATATTTGCAAGGATCGGAGAGTAGTTTTGGGAGGCCTAGAATTGGATGTGAGTCTGCTCGTAATTCCATTACCGAACTACGATATTGTACTCGGTATGGATTGGTTGAGTAAGCACCATGCCAGTATAGATTGTCGCGGTGGTAGAGTTCTTTTCAGCATGCCAGGAGAGCCAGAGTTCGAGTTCACCAGGCGGGAGTCAGAGCAGAGCAGCGGAGTTTTCTGCAAAGTTTCAGCAGAGGAACAGAGCGTGCCACATCCACTGATAGCTGAGTTTATAGATGTGTTTCCGGAGGAGTTGCCAGGGTTAACTCCGAACAGGGATGTGGAGTTCTCTATAGACTTGGTACCTGGCACAGAGCCGATATCTCAGCATGTCTATAGAGTGAACAACAGTGAGCTTGTGGAGTTGAAGAAGTAGGTGGATGAGTTGCAGGACAAGGGCTTCATCCGATCGAGTTCTTCACCGTGGGGTACGCCAGTACTCTTTGTACCGAAGAAGGATGGGTCGGTATGGATGTGTATCGACTACATGGCACTCAACAGCCTCACGATCAAGAATAAGTACCCGCTGTCGAGGATCGATGACCTATTCGATCAGCTGAGTGGAGCAAAGGTATTCTCCAAAATTGATTTGAGGTCAGGCTATCATCAGGTGAAGGTTAAGAAGGAGGATATTCCGAAGACATATTTCAGGACTCGGTATGGCCAGTTTGAGTTCATGGTAATGCCGTTTGGGTTAAATAACGCCCCGACGGTGTTCATGAACTTGATGAACAATCCACCAGTACTTAGACAAGTTCGTGGTAGTGTTCATCGATGACATCTTGGTGTATTCGAAGACCCCAGAGGAGCATGAGGACCATTTGATAGTGGTTCTGGAGACTCTCAGGAAGGAGTAGCTTCACGGCAAGCTCTCGAAGTGTGAGTTCTTCCTGGATCGAGTTGATTTCCTAGGTCATGTTGTGACCGGAGATGGGATCTTAGTCGACCCAAAGAAGGTCAGAGCAGTTGAGGCGTGGACAACACCGAGTTCAGTTGTAGAGATCAGGAGCTTTCTGGGATTAGCAAGATACTACAGGAGGTTTGTTCAGGATTTCTTTCGGATTACAGAGCCATTGACTAGGCTGACCCGAAAGGACACAGAGTTTGTCTGGTCAGAAGAGTGTCAGATTGCTTTTGATGAGCTAAAAAAGCGACTGACGACAGCCCCAATTTTTGACATTGCCATCATGATCAGGCGGGTTCACTATCTACAGTGACGCCTCAAGAAAGGGTTTGGGTTGTGCCTTGCAGCAGTATGGAAAGGTGATTGCCTATGCATCCAGGCAGTTACGTCCGTATGAGAAGAACTACCCTACCCATGATTTGGAGTTGGCAGCAGTTATATTTGCTCTAAAGCTGTAGAAGCACAATCTATATGGAGAGCGTGTGGAGATCTTCACAGACCACAAGAGCTTGAAGTATGTGTTTACACAGAAAGAGCTCAACATGAGGCAGCACAGATGGTTGGAGTTGATGAAGGACTTCAACATTTTATTGCAATACCATCCAGGGAAGGCCAACGTGGTTGCCGATGCCTTGAGTAGGTATCCGGTAGCTATGTGCTTAACTATTGATCGTCACTTATTGGCAGATTTGGAGAGCTTGGGGATCGAGGTGATCGTACCAGGAATTTAGATGCAGATATGGGGCCTTCAGATTCAGTCAGACTTGATGGAGAGGATCAAGTCAGCTCAGCTCGACGATGTTACTCTGCAGTGTATCCGAGAGCAGGTTCGAGCAGGATTAGCGGATGAGGAGTTCATCATTGCATAGGACGACACATTGAGGCACGGTTCCAGACTGTGTGTGCCTAGCGGAGAGCTTCGGGAGCAGGTCATGTAGGAGGCCCATCGCTCTCAGTACACTATGCATCCAGGTGCCAACAAGATGTATAGAGATTTAAAAGAGCATGTATGGTGGTATGGGATAAAGCGAAAAGTAGCACGCTTCGTAGCCAGGTGTCTAGTCTGTCAGCGGGTTAAGGCAGAGGCTAGGAGGACTGTTGCAGTCTTTGCCCATTCTGGAGTGGAAGTGGGAGCACATCACGATAGATTTTGTTTCTGGATTGTCGCGTTCACCGGGAGGGAAAGACGCGGTTTGGGTCATCGTGGACAGGTTGACCAAATCGGCCTACTTTTTACCATTTAAAGTGGGGACGTCTACTGAGAAGCTAGCGGAGATGTATATGTGGCATATTGTCAGGATACACGAAGTTCCGGTGAGCATTGTCTCGGATCGAAATAGTCGCTTTACTTTCTATTTCTGGCGGAGTCTGCAGACTAGTTTGGGCACTCAGCTCAAATTCAGTACTGCATACCACCCCTAGACGGGCGGACAGTCGGAGAGGACTATTCAGACTCTCGAGGACATGCTGTAGACTTATGTTCTGGATTTTGGAGGATCTTGGGAGGATCACCTGCACTTGGTGGAGTTTGCATACAACAACAGTTACCAGGCCAGCATTGGTATTTCACCATTCGAGGCGTTGTACGGGCGTAGATGTCGTACTCCCTTGTCTTGGGATGATGTTGGAGAGCCAGCTTTATTGGGACCTGAGATGGTTGTTGACGCAGACGAGAAGGTGAAGCTCATCAGAGATCGACTTCGCGTGGCGCAGGACAGACAGCGGCATTGGGCCGACAGCCACCAGAGACCTTTGCAATTTGAGGTATAGCTTGGACTTAGGATTAGAATTTTGTTGTTTGTGATTTTGTTAATCATGTGATTGTTTTTAGTTAATTGAGACCACGCTTATGCTAGGTTGGAGATATGGTATTCTTGAGGATTTCACCGACTCGAGGCACTATTCATTTCGGTGGAGGAGGAAAGCTTAGCCCACGCTATGTCGGACCTTTCGTTATCAGCGGAAGGGTCGGTGACGTGTCATACAGACTGGACTTGTCCCCTTCCTTAGCGGGAGTCCACAATATATTTTACGTATCGCAGTTGAGACGGTATGTGGCATATCCTAGCCATATACTGGACCATTCTGAGATTGAGGTGGGTGTCATGACCCGCACCCACCGTGAGGGTACGAGTACGTAACAGCGCCCAGCCTACGCCACAGTGTTGGCGGTAGAACGCTGTTCTAGGTCATGAACTATAACTAGCATAACATGAATATTCTCCAAAAAGGAGGCCAAACTTAGAGGTACAACTCAATCACAATTTAAGGTATAATGTAGCACGATGAAATAGATAAGAAAAACCCTCAAACTGAGGTACAACAGAAATAAAATAACATAAGTTAAATACTACCAGTCTCAACATGTCTAAATATACAACTCTGAAAATAAGGACAACAACTAAACATGAAAAAGGAAACAATTTAGACTATCTAAACTATGCAATGGTATCATCCTCAGCAGCTGCCTGAACCTCCCCAGGGGTCCAGGTCGCGAGTGTCATCTAGGCAAGCTCCAAGGTAAGGGGTGCAGGGTTCCTCATCATCTTCTGTAAAATTTTCAACAGGTCCAGTCAGGACGGAAGTGAGCACAATACATCTCACGCAGATCATAACAGGTTAGAGAATATAAACATGCAAGAGAGTACGATACATGAAACTGAAAAAAAGTACATGATGTAAACAGAAAGAGAACTGTAATAGAAATATCTACTATAAGTAGAGAACTACCAGAGACTAGTGATTTAGAGTACAAAGTCGACATGTGAACGGCTTGATTTGCACATGGCTATACTAAAGAGACGTACATGGCTATTCTACTTTGGAATTGTTCACATGACTATATATACTCCCCCATACCCCAATCAATACACAAGGATCCAGACAAGTTATGTTACGTACATGGTTTTCACATGAAGCCCATAAATGGGTCCACATGAAGTATACATGAGAGCTCATACATGAGTGCACATGACGTTCACATGGGGGGCCCATAAATGGGTGTACATGAAATTCACATGAAGGCTCATAAATGAGTGCACATGAAGTATAGGTTATACATGAGATTCATGAGGAACACGACTGAACATGATATCATATGAGAGTACACGAGCGAGCACGAACGAACATGAAGCACATGATAAACATGAATAACATGAGAGCGAGGAATACATGATGTACATGAAACACATGACATGATGTATCCGATGCTCCTGAGGGGGATAACATCTCAATGTAGGGATCCATATAGTACCAATCCGTGATAATATCGTGACGGTATCAGATAAGGTAAACTAGAGCAGAAATATAATTCTAAGCAAGTTATGAAATGATCAGAGAATGTACTCGCCTAGTATTTGAATGTCTGAAGTAAATATACTTTTCGAGATGAGGTACCTGACTCCTAGTTAGAGCAACACAAGTCAAGATGTATACAGAGGATGATAAATGAATCCACAATGCATCTGCATGCTGTCTAGGTCTATCTAGACTAAAGTCAAACTTGGTCAACTCTGGGTCAACATCTAGTCAAACTAGGTTAATCTTAGTCCAGTCAAGTCTCACTAGGCCTAACCAAGCCTAGGCTAACAACCAAGCACACTCACAAGTCACAAAGAACACATATACCATATCTAGAAGTATATATTCATCTATGCATTCATATTTCACACATACATGCTTGCATTTATTTGGATATAATCATGCATATAACATTGTATCTACCTTGCATCATACACTTTTTATTACACCATGTTCCATTGCATTCTATCACCTATATGCATATATTCATCACAATATATGCATATATGAAGGCAACTACCTTACATTCATATTTTGTATATGCATAGATACATACATTTATGCATTCATACATAGATACATAGGTACATAGATATATACATACGCACATACCCACATAGGTATATAGATAGGTTTATACACAGATGCATATCTATATACATATATATATTTAGATAGATACATAGAGAGGTACATACTTACATACATTATATTCATAGCCTACATACATACATATTTACATAGATTCATATATGTATACATACATATATATTTACATAGATATAGAGAGAGGGTTAAGGGGTGAAAACGTGTGTGTGTATGTGTGGAATGTTAACAGGAATGAGGGTGGGTGCAGTGAAGAAATATATGAAAGGTGATATTGTTTGTATGGGGCTGATCTCAGGTTTCTACATTAACCAAGTCTCAGTTTGCATTCCATTTCATTTCAGTTAACTAACCAAATCCCATTCTCAGTTTTACATTTGAAACCATTCAAGCTCTAGTTACACAAGAACCTATCAACCTAATTACAATAACAAAAACCCACATATATGCATTAGCTATATATATATATATATATATATATATATATATATATATATATATATATATATATGTATATAAAAAAAAAAAAAAAAAAAAATATATATATATATATGTATATATATGCATACATAATTCAATGATTTTAAATCAAAGTGAGAGTGTGTGTGTGTGTGTGTGTGTATGGCATGACAGGGACTTAATAGGATAGGGTGTGTGTAGCTCAGTTTTTGTGACTGTGCGTGTGTGAGCTGAATGAGGGAGACCTGTGTGACAGGAATTTGTGTCCTGTGTGTATGGGTGATAGAAAAATCTGGAAATTCAAACAGTGTATAGCTTAGGTAGTGTGACAGTTATAGCTTAGGAAAATCTGGAAATTTGTGTCCTTTGTGTTCTCAGGAATTGTTCATCATCAATGTGTGTTGTGTAGAGCATATACCTGTGTGTGTGTGTATAGATTAAATATGAAAACAGTGATGGCAGAGGGGTGACATGAATCAAATAGGAAAATGAATTCTCACTTAACTACATGACTAAGTCATGTTTCAGTTCTTCCTAGGTTTCATTATAGGTGTTCAGTTAAACATTAGGAATGAAGGAACTCAACAGTAAAAGAAATCTAAACGAACTAACCCACTTGTGTAACCCATCATCTAACATTTATCTCAATTCAATCTACCATTAAGCTTCATAATTTAAAAATTAATAAACAGTCAACTTACAATTTAAACTCAGAATTTCGGTATGATAATTAAGTGATCTCAGGTTTTTTTAAAATGAAAGTTTCATGAATTCAACCAATCAGTTTTGTGCTCAGGTGTGTGTGTGTGTCTGTGACATGGTGTAGGTTCTCAAGAAAACAGAAAAGAAAATAGTTTGACACAGGTATCAAATTAACATTCAAAAGAAAATCAATTTTGAAAAAACCAACATTGTATTAATCTCATACACATGTGTAAGTGAATTATCATGGAAATTAAATAGAAAAAATTTAGTTTAAGACACCTTAAGTTCAGAAATTCAAAGCAATGTGCACTGTATCAGTCGACAGTACAATATGCATCATTCCAACATTTCAAAACCAAATTCGAAACGAAAAACCTAAGACCAGTCAATAATCAACATCAACGCAACCTAATACACATGTACGAATCATCCAGGGCAAAAGTAAACATCAAAATCAGATTTAACTGGAAATCAAATTCCAAAAATTCAAGGCAGTGAAGCACGTATCAGAAATCCTATTTTTTCTAACCCAATAATCAATAAAACAAATCAAAAGTTCAATTCAGGTGTATGCAGATATGTGTACACATGATACATGTCATGGGGAGTCCATTCATGTCCAAGAAACTGGACACAAAGTGTCCCAAACCATTACACGAACTTAGACTCAAAACTGTGTACCAACTGTGTCGTGCATGCGTGCACGCATGTCAAACGCACGACATAGGCCACATGGGGACACGTGGCCGTGCACACGTATATGCCTAGACTAGGGGACATGTCCAAGTGCCTGTCCCGTGTCCACGTGGTGTCCAAGTGTCGATACGAGACCGTATCAGTGGACAGCTGTGCACGTGTGTGCGTGTTTGCAATTTCAGTACGGGTGGATTTTCTTCGTGCACACTAAACGAGAACCCATGAAACTTTATAGGTGTCGTGTCAGTTACTAGGAGAACGTGTCCATTGAATTTCGTGACCTGAGTCGTCGTGTCGTGTCCGCAATGGCACCCGAGGAGCAGGGTAGCCGCACGAGCCCCATGCGGTGTCTCGTGCTGCGTGTCCAAGTGCTAAAGCAGTGTCCAAACAAAACTAAAATCGACTCAGTCGATTAGGGTTGAATATACACCTATTAGGATACATGTACATGTAATTTGTTTTGAAAATAAACAATATTGAATTCACTCAAGCATTTCATCAAACACCTTAAATAACACAGACACGTGTCCAATACGGACACCAAACAGACACAAAATTCACCCAAATTTTAGGGATAGCTAAGGGACACCTAGATCTAACCTAATATGCAAAGAAATCGGAATTTTAGATCAATTTGTAGAGTTTTACCTATAGGTGCAAAAAGCATAAAAAAGCTCCAAATGGGAGATTCTTCCTTGCTAGCCAAATGCTCCCAAATTGTTCCTCCACTGAAAATATTCACCATGGACAGAAAGTATTCGTGGATTAGGTCATAATGCAAGAAGTTTGGTTGAAAAAGGATGAGGAGTGGAGAAGTTATGGAGAAATGAAGTTGAGCTCACCTTGTTCTTGAAAAGAGAGAGGATGAACAAGGAGGCAATGATTTGGGAGGGATTAAATAGGCTCACCTAGGGTTTTGGGCTGGCCACTTCTAGGGTTTTGGGATCCCATCCAATGGTTACCCTTACATCATGTCAAATCGATGGCTAGGATGGAACCTAGGTTTCAATGTTAGTCTCAACTAACTATAACTAGCTAGTCTAACTTGATCATTCTAACCAATGACTAGTCATGACTAATCCAAGCTAACTAGCCCTAGTCTAGGCCATGTCTAATCTGGGTTAGGGCTAAACTTCTAGGTTAGGACTAACATAACTCATAACAATATTTAATTAATAATAAATTTACATGCACCCCAATAAATTCCAATAAATTCTAATAAATCCTATTAAATTCAAATAAATTCAAAATAACCAAAATACCCTCAAGCAAAAATGATAAATGAAATACCCTAATCACATGGCTAGGCTCTAGGGAAGACAGTCTCTACGATTTTACTAGTTGCACATCAAAATCACAAGTCATGATTTTAAATAGTTTTAAAAATGATTAAAAATCACTAAAAATTATATTATTATTTAAATACCATAATTAAATAAGTTAAATACAAAATTTCAAAATTACCCTTATTTAGAAAACTGGGTGTTACAAGTCTACCCACCTTAGAAAAATTTCGTCCTCGAAATTTAAGATGGTAGTACTACTTCTAGGTCAAACATAGTCAAGGGTCAACCACTAGTCAATTTCTTAACATCCAAGTACTTGGTCATCAACTGGTCAACTTCTTAGGGTTTTACCTATGCTAGCTATCTAGGTGTTGGCAACTAGGGATTAGCAAAAGAGAAACTTTATAATAGACTAACACTTAACTTCCCAATCTTATCAAGTCACCCATAACTAAATACCCATAATCTAAGCACACAAGTCCCAATACTATATATACATAAGCTCAAGAACAACAACCCACTATATATATCCTAAGTATATCATCTATATATCCATACATATATAACTGATCATCAAGGGTTAAAGTAGACTAGACTTATAAGGAACTGAACAAATGCTCAGAAATTAGGCTAAGGATGAATGGTCTGAAACATCAATGTAGGCAAAATAAAATGATACAAAGGAGACTGAATTTATAAACAAGGGTCAGAACATCTAGTGAAGGGTCTGCACACTGCCTATAAAGGTTGATCTATCATGTCTAAACTAATCTCAAGGAGAACTTAACTAAAATAGAAAACTGAACCAGATATAGGCTAAGCAACATGTCTATAATTCTACACAACAATGGCCTATAGATACTAACCAACCCATATCCCATATGCCAATACCATCTGCAATCTATCTATATATATAGACCTCTCAGTCTTAGGTGAACTACAACTATACTCAAGAACAGGCTCTGGTCATGGGTGCCTTACTGGAAAGTACACGGAAAAATAATAATAATAAGTTATCAAGGCTACAGAGCAGACTAACATCATCTATAAAAACTGGCAGGTATTATAAATAACAGGGAAATTATCTAAAATGGGTTACTATCTAATACCAATGCTAACTATTGTTTCACTTAACAAAATGCCTGGAAGGAATGGGCTTTTGAAAATAAAACGAGGAAAAGTACAAGAAGTACAAGTTTGATTTTGGGGAAGTATTGCTATGGAAGTCTGATTCGTAAATGATCACTTTGTTCCTTGGACCATATGATGATGATGAAGATCACTGCTTGAAGTAGAACAACTGAAGAACTAAGTCACCAGAAAGGTATCGACGCACTTGGGCACTAATGGCGAGGCCGAATGCCTTTCTGCTTTACTTCACTCTGTTCTGAAAGAAAGGTTGAAGAAGAATGCTCTAGAGAATCAAAATCTCTAAGTTCTGATCTCTATATTCTCTTCTGTCTCTGTGTCCTCTCCCTGTCTGTCTCTGTGCTCTGTTATGAGAAAAAAATAAGTCTATTTATTGACTTGGGCTCTTGTGCGTAAAAACTCAGCAAAAGTTCCATCTTTACGCTAACAACTGCCACCCCATGATCGAAGCCATCCTCTGCATATGTTGACGTGTGTCCCATCACTTCAGTAAGGATAGGATGCATGTACACACGTTCTTCGAGAAGAGTGGCATGAAAGCCACGTAAGCAAACCACGTTTCAAACTGGTAGAGGAGAATAGGGCGTAAAAATAGCCCAACGTACTCTGAGCGTAAAGCAGTAGATTTGGCGTAAAATGGCCTTGACATAGACTTCCCGCGTAAAGTGGTTATTAAATAACCTTGAGCGTAAAAGCAGCTCAAATAGACTTTACGCACACGTCGACTGTTGAGCGTAAAGGCTCGTATAATCTTTGTACGTAAAAGAAGCCATAGTGTGAGCGTAAAGTAGCTCAATCCACACTACTAAATGACAACATTAGGTCTCTGTGTAAAAGACAAATCCCTTTGTGATATATGCCATCATTAATATCTCCATGACAGAGTTTGCATTAAATGCGAGATTTGACAGCTTTGTCCAGCGTAAAAGTGGCTGCTCTGTCCTTGGCGTAAAATCATGGGTGTAGACCCGAGCGTAAAATTATCAGCCTGCTTAGGCATAAATTGATTAGCCTAGTCTTGGGCGTAAAGAAATTACCCGTTCTGCTAGGCGTAAAGCAGATCACTTATGAATGAGATGACTCTTTCTTTGAAGCACTTTTTAAGCTCCTACACGACCCCTTTCAAAGTTTTCAAATATCTCCAAAATTTGAAACACTTTGAACAGAAGCGTAAAAGTTGATATTTGATCTGCCAGCGTAAAATTTGGGATACACAACCGTCATCCGCGTAAAAGAGGGGATATCCAACAGTCGGCGTAATTTTCAAGAAAAATAATGTCGGTCAACACTTGACCGTCACAATAAATTTCTTTCTCGAAACTTTCGAACGTCTTTTTATCTTCCCGAGTGAGAAGTTTCCAACGAGGAATGTGAAGAATTATTTTGATTTGTATAAATAAGGACAAATTCTTTATTCTTGACATTCATCCTCGTTTTGTCATGGCGCCGAAGAACGAGATTACCAAAAAAGAGGCTTCGAGCTCCAGGCTTGACTTCGAGCGGGAGTGCAACTTTTTAGAGTGTTTTGGAGTAACTCCTGCCGTCTTTAATCGCATTGATGGTAGTCCCCCAACTGCATACGAAGGGCCAGGAGATGCCGAAGCATTTCTTAATCTGATGCGCCGCTCGGGGATTCGCGATATGCACGAACTAGGCGTCTCCCTTCGCCAGCCCAACGAAGGAGAGAAATAATGATGTTTTTATGTATCGCGAATCTTTAATTTGTAGGGGTCCACTTCTTCTTTTATAAATAAAATTTTGCTGTTTTCCTCATTTATTGATGCGCACTTGTTTATGCACTTCTTTTGACTGTTTCTCTAGTTGTTAATTCCCAAGAAACAAACCAACACGTGGCATCTGTCTTGTGGTTACGAGAGCTTTTAAATAGGATCTCCCTCCGAAATAGACTCATCCCAATAGTTTCTTCAGCCTTTATAAATAGCCGAGATAACTTTCATTTATTCTCGTACTCATTCCTCTGAAGATAACTTTCTGTGATGTTGTTCTCCAACAAATGACAATGGCGGTGCTTTCCCATGGCGTTCCTTTGTACGCTCAGTCTTTAGACGTGGATTCAACCACTATTAGAGCCAAACCATTCAACTTAAGTGGTAAGTCCGATCGTAAGCAAATATCTGTCTTCAAATTTTTTGTTGAAAATATCTATTCATGAGCGTAAATTCTTGATGAGCGTAAAAAAAAACTTGCTGAAGCACAGGCGTAAAAGCCTTGCTGAATCACTGGCGTAAAAAGCCTTGCTTAATCACTGGCGTAAAAGCCTTGCTGAATCACCGACGTAAAAGTCTTGCTGAAGCACTGGCGTAAAAAGCCTTGCTGAATCACTGGCGTAAAAGCCTTGCTGAAGCACTGGCATAAAAAGCCTTGTGATCACTGGCGTAAAAGCCTTGCTGAAGCACTGGCATAAAAAGCCTTGTGATCTGTTTTTAGTTAGCGTTTGATACGCATCTGATAATACTTCTGTTTAAAAATACTTCTTCTTTGTTGTTTTCTGCAGAAGTTTGGCTGAGCAGCTTTTCCAGAACTGGCATTGGCGATTTTGACGCTGTGAGGAGCGTTCTTCTGACATCAACATCAGGAAGCTCATGCGCTTTTGACGCGCAAATCAGACAACTCAGAACTCTTCGTGAGATAGAAGGTTCTTTCTCTGTTGGTAGGAAGAGCCTTTATACACGGAGAGTTGGATGGTGGAGTCAACTCTACCCCGAGAAATCGGGTAGTAGAGTTCTTTTCACGGCAGAACTAGGAATCGTATCCCAATGCTGGATACATTCCTATCTCCTTTGAGGTGCCGCCACTAATCCACCAATTGTATTGGCAGCAACACGCCTTCGGGCTGCCATACTCTGGGGTTCTCCTCTCGTCTGAGAGAGAAGACCAGAGTTTGATTCCTGCTGTTATGGTTGCCACTGGAGCTCAGACAGTCAGGAATTGCCACCAACAATGAACCCGTCAAAGAAGATCAAAGAAGAAATAGATCTCTATTGGGTTATCGTTGGTGTATAGAATAAAAATCCAAGAATGTAAGAGATTTCCATTATAACTTGTAAGAAAGTCTAAGAAATATAATAGACTTTTTTGATGATATGGGAATGGAAATGATGATTCTTCTATGATCAATGATTTGTATCTATCTGGATGTAATATGGACATGATAGATAAATAAAATCTTATTTTCTGTTTTAGAGTATATGATACTATCAGAGGTAATATGGACATAATAGCATATATGAACTCAAAAGAAAATTAGATTAATATCTATACAGAGGTCAAATAGAAGTGATAGATAGGAAAAGAAAGCAGATTTAATATTTATTCAGAGGTCATGGAAACATGATAAATAGCGAATCCCACTTTCTAATCAATTGATAAAATAGAAGATATAAAATCCCTTTCCCAGGAAACAAGAAATCAGCTTAACCAAACCTTGGTAGCTGGGGACAAAGGAGACAGATGTCATGAACATATGGGTCAAAAACGATGGACGAACCAACGTATTTTTCGGGAAAAGAAAACATTGATTCGATTCTATTTTGAAATGAATGAACCCGATGGAGCGAACGGACGGGTCTTTTTGGGAATAAAAGGTTATTCTCAATCTTCAAAGACCGGTTCATCAACAGTCCTCTTTTATAAATAGGTGAGAACTGCTTGTAACCCTTCATTCTTATTTCTACTGCTCTATTGGAAATGTCTTCCGAGGATGTACGGCGAAAGAATGAAGTCCCCCGGAAAATCTAGGGCATCATTGAGACGTTCCCCGTTGAACCCCCTGTATCAGGCTCAACCGAAATAGGTGGAAGCTCTTCTGCGCCCAAGCCACCCGAAGACATCCTTGCTTTCTTAGTAGAGCCAGGGAAAACTCCTGAAGAAGAAGCGTCAAGGATGGCTGTCTGCAAATTTTTCATGAGTTCAGGAAAAGACGCCTTCTATGCATTGGCCGACTATGTATTCAATAACGAAGGGAGTGGCCCTCGTCCTTAGTCTTTTGTTTCGAACAATAATAAAAGGAACTTTATTTTCATTCTTTTTTTTTCATACATAGTATTTCTTAAGAAACTTGCCATTGATTGGCATCATGAGCAGATCTCCATTGGGCTTTGATAATCGATAGGCGCCATTGGAAAATACGGACTCAATTACATAAGGGCCTTCCCATTTTGCTTAGAATTTTCCTTTACTTTTATGAGTCATCACCATCGGTCTCCGAACAGCTAATACAAGTACGCCAACCTTGAATACCCTCTCTTTAACTTTACGGTTGAAAGTTCGAGATATTTGGGCTTGATATAGTTCAATGTGCTGTTGTGCTTGAAGACGCTTCTCATCCAATCCTTCAAGTTCTTGGAGTCGTAAGCGATCATTATTCTCTGTAGTTAGCTCATTAGCAATGGCTATTCGTAGAGAAGGGATCTGGATTTCCAATAGGAGGACAGCTTCGCATCCATAAACTAATGAGAATGGTGTAAAACCAGTAGGAGTCCGGACTGTTGTTCGATAAGCCCATAAACATTCTCCAAGTTTCTCATTCCAATCACGTTTATTAGAAGAGACAAACTTTTTGAGAAGTTTAATGATTGTCTTATTAAAAGCTTCAGCTAAACCATTAGCAGCTGGATTATAAGCCGTAGAAGCCAAATTCTGAATTCGATTCTTATCACAGAATCGATAAAATGCTTGACTGGCAAATTGTGGACCATTGTCATGAATTATCCGTCGAGGAATCCCGAAGCGATAAATGATATGGTGCTTGATGAAACTGATCACATTAGATGTTTTTACTTCCGCAAGGGGGACTGCTTCTGTCCACTTAGAAAAGTAATCTGTTATAGCTAATATGAACCGATGTCCTTTAATAGAAGGAGGATTAATAGGACCAATGACATCCATACCCCAAGCTTTAAAGGGCCAAGAGGCTGCTGTAGGATGTAGAAATTCAGACGGTTGATGGATAAAATCAGCATGAATCTGACATGCTTTACATCTTCTGGCATAGTCTACAGCATCTGCTATCATAGAAGGCCAATAATACCCCATTTTTTGAATGCGGTCTTGTAATTTAGGACCTGATTGATGAGCACCACAAATACTATCATGAGCTTCTCGTAGTATTTGTTTAGCTTCACTTTCTGAGAGACAACGCAGCAAGAGTCCATCATAAGAACGACGGTATAGCATATGTAAAGACGAATCATAATAAAATCGAAACGATCGTCTTTTGATTGATGCAGCTTCTTTCGGATCTTCAGGTAAAATCCCATGGACTGCATAATCAATGAATGGAGTTCTCCAATCTTTCTGCTGAGAACTTGACTCTGCAGTATAACTTTGTTCAATATACAAATTATTCTTAACACAAAACAAGTCTCGATCCAACAAGGTAATTGTATTTTGTCTCCGGATTGGAATAGCTAGGTCTGCAGCTAAACTGGCAAGAGCATCAGCTTCCACATTTTAAGAGCGTGGTACAAACTTAATGAAGAGTTGGATGGTGGAGTCAACTCTACCCCGAGAAATCGGGTAGTAGAGTTCTTTTCACGGCAGAACTAGGAATCGTATCCCAATGCTGGATACATTCCTATCTCCTTTGAGGTGCCGCCACTAATCCACAAATTGTATTGGCAGCAACACGCCTTCGGGCTGCCATACTCTGGGGTTCTCCTCTCGTCTGAGAGAGAAGACGAGAGTTTGATTCCTGCTGTTATGGTTGCCACTGGAGCTCAGACAGTCAGGAATTGCCACCAATAATGAACCCGTCAAAGAAGATCAAAGAAGAAATAGATCTCTATTGGGTTATCGTTGGTGTATAGAATAAAAATCCAAGAATGTAAGAGATTTCCATTATAACTTGTAAGAAAGTCTAAGAAATATAATAGACTTTTTTGATGATATGGGAATGGAAATGATGATTCTTCTATGATCAATGATTTGTATCTATCTGGATGTAATATGGACATGATAGATAAATAAAATCTTATTTTCTGTTTTAGAGTATATGATACTATCAGAGGTAATATGGACATAATAGCATATATGAACTCAAAAGAAAATTAGATTAATATCTATACAGAGGTCAAATAGAAGTGATAGATAGGAAAAGAAAGCAGATTTAATATTTATTCAGAGGTCATGGAAACATGATAAATAGCGAATCCCACTTTCTAATCAATTGATAAAATAGAAGATATAAAATCCCTTTCCCAGGAAACAAGAAATCAGCTTAACCAAACCTTGGTAGCTGGGGACAAAGGAGACAGATGTCATGAACATATGGGTCAAAAACGATGGACGAACCAACGTATTTTTCGGGAAAAGAAAACATTGATTCGATTCTATTTTGAAATGAATGAACCCGATGGAGCGAACGGACGGGTCTTTTTGGGAATAAAAGGTTGTTCTCAATCTTCAAAGACCGGTTCATCAACAGTCCTCTTTTATAAATAGGTGAGAACTGCTTGTAACCCTTCATTCTTATTTCTACTGCTCTATTGGAAATGTCTTCCGAGGATGTACGGCGAAAGAATGAAGTCCCCCGGAAAATCTAGGGCATCATTGAGATGTTCCCCGTTGAACCCCCTGTATCAGGCTCAACCGAAATAGGTGGAAGCTCTTCTGCGCCTAAGCCACCCGAAGACATCCTTGCTTTCTTAGTAGAGCCAGGGAAAACTCCTGAAGAAGAAGCGTCAAGGATGGCTGTCTGCAAATTTTTCATGAGTTCAGGAAAAGACGCCTTCTATGCATTGGCCGACTATGTATTCAATAACGAAGGGAGTGGCCCTCGTCCTTAGTCTTTTGTTTCGAACAATAATAAAAGGAACTTTATTTTCATTCTTTTTTTTTCATACATAGTATTTCTTAAGAAACTTGCCATTGATTGGCATCATGAGCAGATCTCCATTGGGCTTTGATAATCGATAGGCGCCATTGGAAAATACGGACTCAATTACATAAGGGCCTTCCCATTTTGCTTGGAATTTTCCTTTACTTTTATGAGTCATCACCATCGGTCTCCGAACAGCTAATACAAGTTTGCCAACCTTGAATACCCTCTCTTTAACTTTACGGTTGAAAGTTCGAGATATTTGGGCTTGATATAGTTCAATGTGCTGTTGTGCTTGAAGACGCTTCTCATCCAATCCTTCAAGTTCTTGGAGTCGTAAGCGATCATTATTCTCTGTAGTTAGCTCATTAGCAATGGCTATTCGTAGAGAAGGGATCTGGATTTCTAATAGGAGGACAGCTTCGCATCCATAAACCAATGAGAATGGTGTAAAACCAGTAGGAGTCCGGACTGTTGTTCGATAAGCCCATAAACATTCTCCAAGTTTCTCATTCCAATCACGTTTATTAGAAGAGACAAACTTTTTGAGAAGTTTAATGATTGTCTTATTAAAAGCTTCAGCTAAACCATTAGCAGCTGGATTATAAGCCGTAGAAGCCAAATTCTGAATTCGATTCTTATCACAGAATCGATAAAATGCTTGACTGGCAAATTGTGGACCATTGTCATGAATTATCCGTCAAAGAATCCCGAAGCGATAAATGATATGGTGCTTGATGAAACTGATCACATTAGATGTTTTCACTTCCGCAAGGGGGACTGCTTCTGTCCACTTAGAAAAGTAATCTGTTATAGCTAATATGAACCGATGTCCTTTAATAGAAGGAGGATTAATAGGACCAATGACATCCATACCCCAAGCTTCAAAGGGCCAAGAGGCTGCTGTAGGATGTAGAAATTCAGACGGTTGATGGATAAAATCAGCATGAATCTGACATGCTTTACATCTTCTGGCATAGTCTACAGCATCTGCTATCATAGAAGGCCAATAATACCCTATTCTTCGAATGCGGTCTTGTAATTTAGGACCTGATTGATGAGCACCACAAATACTATCATGAGCTTCTCGTAGTATTTGTTTAGCTTCACTTTCTGAGAGACAACGCAGCAAGAGTCCATCATAAGAACGACGGTATAGCATATGTAAAGACGAATCATAATAAAATCGAAACGATCGTCTTTTGATTGATGCAGCTTCTTTCGGATCTTCAGGTAAAATCCCATGGACTGCATAATCAATGAATGGAGTTCTCCAATCTTTCTGCTGAGAACTTGACTCTGCAGTATAACTTTGTTCAATATACAAATTATTCTTAACACAAAACAAGTCTCGATCCAACAAGGTAATTGTATTTTGTCTCCGGATTGGAATAGCTAGGTCTGCAGCTAAACTGGCAAGAGCATCAGCTTCCACATTTTAAGAGCGTGGTACAAACTCAATGAAGAATCCTTTAAATGAAAGGACCAATTCAACTACCACATGATGTTAAGGGATGAGATCGGGATTTCTGACTTCATAAGTCCCTCTAACTCGATTAACGATCAATTGGAAATCTCCATAAGCTTCTAGGAACTCAATATCCAGTTGTTTTGCAACTTGGAGACCAATCAATAGAGTATTATATTCTGCTACATTGTTGGAGCATGGTTCATTGAGAGAATAGGCACGGTATATGACCATTTTGTCAGGAGAAACCAAGACGATTCCTACCCCAGAGACAATATTGCCTTTAGGTCCTACTCGTGATGCTCCATCAAAATATAATTGCCATATGTCATTCTTCAAAGTCAGGTTACAATCCACGACTTCATCTGGAATGTCCTCATATAATTTTGATATTTCAGGTATAGGATGAGCAGCCAAGAAATCGGCTAATGCTTGACCCTTTATTGATTTCTGAGGTACATAAACCATGTCATAAGGAGTAAGTAACATCGCCCAAGTAGCCAACCTGGAGTTAAGAATGCTAGGTTTTCTCATCAATACTCGAATGAGATTTATTCTGGAGATGACATGAATAGTCTGTCCTGTCACATAATGTCTTATCTTCTGGACGGCAAAAACTAAAGCTAGACATTCCTTTTCCACAGGAGTATACCTGTGTTCAGCTCCGACCATCATTCTGCTCAGATAATAAATTGCCTGCTCATGACCCACATCACTTTTTTGTGCAAGAAGAGCGCCAAGTGAATGATCCAAGGCTCGAACATATAGCAAAAATGGCCTTCCTACTACCGGGAGTACCAGGACAGGAGGGTTCGTCAGGTATTGCTTAATGTCATTGAATGCTTTCTGACATGCTTCATCCCAAATAAAAGATACTCTTTTCTTTAATAAACGGGAGCAAGGTTGACATCTTCCAGAAAGATTAGATATAAATCTTCTGATATAAGCAATACGACCCTGAAAGCCACGGAGTTTTTTCAGATTGCGAGGAGGACGTATTTCAAGAATTGCCTTAACCTTATCAGGATCAACGTGGATACCTTGAGAAGTAATGACAAATCCTAAAAATTTGCCACTGGAAACCCCTAAGAAAGACTTAGTAGGGTTCATTTTCAATTAATGCTGGCGCATCAATTCAAATACTGTCCTCAAGTCCTGAATGTGATCATCCTTTGATCGACTTTTAACAGCGATGTCATCTACATAGCATTCAACTATCTTCCGTAGATGTTCTTGAAAGATGTTGCTCATAGCCCGTTGATACGTGGCACCGGCATTTTTAAGACCAAACGGCATAACTGTATAGCAGTAGACCCCAAGAGGTGTATGAAAAGCGGTGTGCTTCTCATCTTCTGGATGCATCTTGATCTGATTGTATCCTGAGAATCTGTCCATAAAAGACATGCGTTCAAAACCACATGTATTGTCTATCATGACATCAGTAATTGGAAGTAGAAATTCGTCCTTTGGACAAGCTGCATTAAGATCTCGATAATCTATACAAACTCGGACTTTTCCGTTCTTCTTCATGACAGGAACAATATTGGCAACCCAATCCGGGTGTTGCTCTTCACGAACAAATCCACATGTGATCAACTTTTTGACTTCTGCTTCAATTGCATCCATCATATCTGGTCTAGAATGCCGTTGTTGTTGTTTTACAGGTTTGACATTGGGCAGAATATTAAGTTTATGAGTAGCAACTTTAGGATCTAACCCTGACATATCCTCATAACTCCATGCAAAGATGTCAATATATTCTTTGATAAGTTTTATCAACTCTTCCTTTTCATCTTCAGTAAGATTTTTACTGATGAATATTGGTTTGGACGTAGTTCCATCCCCAACATCAATCTGGATGACCTCATCCTCTGTAGGTGGCTGTCGTGGTTCAAAACGAAGTTCCCACTGAGTATCCATCTGTTGAGCCCAAGGATCATTCTCAAATAGTTCTGATTCACCATTAATTTGAACCATATTGACTGAGAATACTTGTCCAGATTTATCTTCAGATTGAATTTCCTCTGAATCTGATGATTGCGAAGGGCTAGAAGAGAATTCTTCTTGTATATCGTCATAAAACATGTGGGACGGATCATATCCCAACCCATGACGAGTCTTGTGGTAAAACGGATCGCCATATAATGGTAGTCGTCTACCCTTGCCTTGATTGAGACCTTGCATAGTCTTCAAGTCATATCCCATGTTCTGGATAATTTTGATAGATTGTTGACTATACTTGTCAATTCGGATTCTTCCCTTGTCTTTATCCTTCAGCTCATCTGCCTGAGCAACAGGGATATTTCTAGCCAGGCCAAATACAATTTGGCATTTGTTTTTATTGTCAGACGGAATCACGAAATAAGATTCTTTGTGACGTCTAAAAGTTATGCAAGCTTGTGATGAAGCAGCCACAGGTAGAAGATAAGGAGAAGATGTTAGGAACCTTTGAGCATGAGGTCCAATATCTATATGAGGAGGGAAAGAATTTTCCTTATGATCGATGTATAAAGTTTCTTCTGGCTCGATGTCGTCTTTATATTGATGACTTTGATTATCAGAAGATAAAGTCATTCTTTCGATAAACTTGACATCCATATACTCGAAAAAGAAGTCTTCATTGATATCAAAAAGTACGGAATGATCAATATTTACATCATTTATGATTTGACTGCTACGTCTCAGATTAATCATCAGTGGACCATTATCCGTCTTCTGCGTAGATTTGCCAAGATTGACAATAAATGGTGGTTCTAGATCATTTGTATAAGAAGTACGCCCTTTGACCTTGATCATAAAATGTTGAACTTTGCTCTTAGCAGGAATATTTGTTGATTCCTCAGATAAAGTTTGAGTTCTTCCTCTAACCTTGATTATCAGAGGTTGATCATTGACAGATTGGGATTGGATTCGTCCCTTGACTGTGATCTTCAAAGGTTGCTCCTCTGGCGGATCTTCATTAATAGATTGATCCTCGGTAGGCGGTTGATTTTCAGCCATATCTGATATCTCTTTTACATGCTCTTGTTTATAAAGCCTTGAATCAGAAAAATAGGCTTCGACACCCTTGAAGGGATTGATATCAGCAAACTCAGTTTTCACAACTCCTTGGGAATCCACATACTTGAAGCATTGGTGGAGAGTTGAAGGTACAATATTATGCTCATAAATCCACGGTCTCCCCAAAAGGATATTATAGGAGACGTCTGAGTTGATAACATAGAAAGTTACCATGGTTCGAAGATCACCAATCTGAATCTGCAGACGAATCTTCCCCAATGG
Organism: Iris pallida; assembly: GCA_029216955.1. Lineage (NCBI taxonomy): Eukaryota > Viridiplantae > Streptophyta > Magnoliopsida > Asparagales > Iridaceae > Iris > Iris pallida. Next base: position 1,967,593 of record JANAVB010044620.1, on the reverse strand, counting down.
CTTGCTCTTGCCAGAGTTAAAACCGACTATCGTAGTACTAGTGTAAGTCAAATCACTAGTAGGGATCCTCAGGGGTCTTAGCATACTCTGAAGAATTATGCTACTTGAGGATCCGAGATCAATGTAAATCCTGTCAATTTCAGTGGATCCAATATACCCGGTGTAGCACAAAGGCCTGCTTGTTATGCTTCAACATCATATCTTCTTGTGTAAAGGTGATGTTGGGAATTGCTTCCATCACACTATGACATTGTGGACATGACACTGGTATATTATCAGGAGTCTTGAGTTGAGCCAAGCATGAATCTGCTTGAAGTAAAGCTTCACTCAAAGTCTATCTGCTTTCTCTGGAAAGGCAAAGCAACTCAAATATAGATAGTCTAGCCGGAGTATTGGCTAACTGAGCTAGAATATCGAATTTGTAAGGCTTCATTACTACCCCCTGACTGGAAGCAGACTTCAATGGGACGTCGAAGCGTACTTCTTTCTGTTTCCCCTTTTCAACCACAGAGGGATTAGCAGGAACAGAAGAGGGTTGAGTTGGTAGTGTCTCCACTACGTCTTCAGCTTCTTTGGAAGATCCCTCATAATCTTTGTGGTACTCCTTCCTGGATCTTGTACCAGTAAAAGTTTCTTCTTCAGACTTAAGAGAAGGAAGTACCATATTACAGGATTTAGTCTTCCTCCCTTTAGCCTTTTTCTTGTAAGGTTTGTTATGAGGAATTTCAAAACCCAATCCAATAGTGGATTTTTGATTTTGAATCTATAAAGGAAGTCGTATTCCTTTATCATGATTCAAACCTTCTGCCTTTTGAAAGTCATAACCCATCTTCTTCATGAGATGAATAGACTGCTGACTATACAAGTGAGTGGGCAGTAGACTTTTAGCAAATGGTTCCTCAGAGGAAGAAGAAGAGATCTCTGTATCCACAGGAGAATGAGGAATATATGTCTCTGTAACTACAGGAGGAGAAGGATTCGGGATACGAGGAGAAATCCCTGTCGGAGCTTTTTCGTAAGCAGCAAAGATTTGTTGTGCCCAATGTAAAGGAATACTATTCATAGCTAGCCACTGCTGATGAGTAAGCTTGAGCTTGGTAGGTGGAGCTAGACTTGGAGAAAAGATGTTCAATCCTCTCAATCTATCTTCTAAAGGAAGGCCGTCCCATAGGTGATCCGAGTCATCGGGATCTGGAATAACATAGGAAATCATGTTGCAGGTTCTGATTTTCTTGCCCTTCTTAGATTTTGAAGTTTTATCTTCACTTTCCAACTCAGGCACTAAGTCAGGATGTACCCACATGATTTTACCATTCTTTAGTGTGAGTGGCAACAATCCTGCATTTTCTTCTCTGGCAGGCGGGATATTCACGATCTTCATTGTCGCCTTCGGAATTGGGATAATCCCATACGGGACTTGCTATGGAGGAAAATCCTCAAACTGAAGAGAAACCATATTGGTTGAAACCGTATGGTCATCGTTGGTTAAAGCGATAGCACCGCCATTTATTAGCTCCTGGATTTTCTTCTTCAGGACATAGCAAGCACTGGTAGGATGATTAATGTATCTATGATAGATACAATATTTGGGATTATCAGTTAGATTCACCTTATTAGGCCTCTTTGGCTCTGGAATCTGAAGTTTGCCACTCTTCACCAGATACTGAAATATCCCTAGGATATCACTTTCATCAAAAGAGTATTCTTCCTTTGGCCAAGAAGATTCCTGACTATTCGACATCGTTTTGTTCTTGGAAAGATTAACCATGAGGGTATCTTTTCCTTTCATATTACGATTACCGGGGTTATTACCAGGATTACTTTTCTTTCCTCTATCATCTGAGGCAAAAATCATCCCATGTTCACGAGCCAACCTACCATTGGTCTCGGCAGAGACTGCTGCTATGATAAACGAAGCCCAATCTGAGAATTGGGAACCTGTAAAAACAGCGATGGATGGTCGTAGATTCATCTTGCATGTATCAATCAACGCTGAATCTGGCATACCAGGAGGCATCTTTAGAGTAGCCTGTCGGAAACGTTCGATGAACGTTCGAGTATCTTTTTTCTTCTTTTGTTTGATTTCTATCAAGGAGGACATGTTCATGTCCATACCTCCTGCATAGAAGCGGGAGAGAAATATTGCCTTAAATTCGTCGAAAGACGAAATGCAATTGTCGGGTAAACTTCGATACCAATCATAAGTCGAACCCGTCAGGCACTCGATGAACACTCGAGTGAGAAGAGAGTCATCTTTCTGCAGATGTACAGACATAATATTAAAGTAATTGATATATTGACTGGAAGATGCTTTTCCATCGAACAAAACCATAGATTGTGGCTTGAATTTTGGTGGAAAGGGTACATCATTCCAATGTGGAGGATAAGGTTGCTTGATCCCTAACCTCTGGAGTTGATCTTTGTGTTTCAAAACTTCAAACTGTGCTTTGAGCGCACGCACTGCTTGAATGGCTTCACTAGTTTGAGGAAGCGCATTTGATTGAATAGTTATAGGATGTACCGTAACCCCCACTGGAGGTGGTACGTCTTCAGGAATGATGGGATCTGGAGATGCAGAATTCTAATTAACAGCAGGCTCCTGAATATTCAAAGGTATTTCAGCCCCTTGACTATCTTGAGTTGGTGCTGCTACTGGTGCTGGTGTTATTACCGTCGGCTGAGCAGTTTGCTGATTCAAAATTATCTGATGCATACTTTGCACCATGTTAAGCATATCTTTCAGTGATTGCTCAACGGCAGTGAGACGTTGTTCTTTATTAGCAGATGACGTCTCTGATTCATCTCCAACAGCGTAGGATTCAACCTCTCGTGAAGATACGGAAGGATTTGTATAGAAGTATGAATCCACACTATCGGTATCAGACTCAAAAGATTGAATACCCCCAGCTTCTGAATCAGAAGTCTGTAATTGCCTTTGTCTTCTTGATCGAGTATTCTGATATACTCCTTCAAAGGAATCAAGAAGTCTGTTGAACTATTATTGACCTGGAGTTTGGGACATATTCCATCTCGGACGTCGTCCTATGTTAGTATGAGATGCCATGTTGACTGATGCATATGACAGCTCATCTTCTTGGTCTTCAGCTTGATGTTGAAGCGAATTAAAACTCAATCGATCAAAAACTGACCGTTTTGAAGCCGAACAACAACAATTAATCACAACCTGGTGATATTGACAATGATATTTTTCTTGGGGGAGCGTCACCGGAGATTGTGAATTCTTACGCTTTTGTATGAGCAATTCACGTAAGTCAGAAGGAATGGATGGAGTATTCTTCTTTATCACATTAGGGGTAGAAAAACGTTTAGTACCCTGTGTGTAAAGAAGATTACTGGCAGCATTCGCAGAACCAAATTGTACATTTCTACGCGTTTGGAGTTGTGTGCGTAAATCTTGAGATTTTTGAGCACGAAGGACTCCATCTTCATGGCGTGTGATTTGCAAGTTTGGTACTTTGCGTAAAGCGGTATAAGAAGGTTGTTGGTGTAGGACAGAAGTTTTACCAACAACATTTTTACGCTGTATGCGTTTAGGTACATTCACATTAGATGTGCAAACATCGTTGTGAATTTTATCTACACTATCACAGACAGGAGACTTGCCTTTACGCGTAAAACGTAAAAATTGATTATCTACCACGTCACAGACGGGGGATTTTGTTTTACGTGAGGAGCGTAATTTGTGTGTGTCTACCACGTCACAAACGGGAGACTTATTTTTACACTCAGAAGCATTAGAATCTGCCACATTACAAATGGGAGACTCATTCTTATGCCTTGAGCGTAAAACTTGGTTTTTACCCAGTGGGCGTAAAACCTGGTTCTTACGTAGTGGGTGTGGAACCCGATCATCTACACCGTCACAGACGGGAGACAAATTGTCACACTTAGAGAGCGACGCCGAAGTAAAGACTGCCTCATTATGAACGGGAGCCCCTACGACAGGAGAGGGAAGAATTTCCTTGTTTTCAACAGCAATAGAGAGATCAGAAGCTATTTTGGATTTAGGAATCCAAAATTTTCGTGCTTTGCGAGACTTTTGAACATTGGAGCAGCGAGAACCACCCCCAGTTCGGAGCATCTCTTCGTAGGTAGTCTGGTCGAAGTGCACAACCAGAGTCTTCTTGGTCGAACCGACCGAAACATCATCATATTGAGCAATTGCCTCCTCGTCAGAGGAGAAGGTCATCCCCAGAAGAGTCGCCATTTTTGTTTCACTTAACAAAATGCCTGGAAGGAATGGGCTTTTAAAAATAAAACGAGGAAAAGTACAAGAAGTACAAGTTTGATTCTGGGAAGTATTTCTATGGAAGTTTGATTCGTAAATGATCACTTTGTTCCTTGGACCATATGATGATGATGAAGATCACTGCTTGAAGTAGAACAACTGGAAGAACTAAGTCACCAGAAAGGTATCGACGCACTTGGGCACTGATGGCGAGGCCGAATGCTTTCCTGCTTTGCTTCACTCTGTTCTGAAAAAAAGGTTGAAGAAGAATGCTCTAGAGAATCAAATCTCTAAGTTCTGATCTCTGTATTCTCTCCTGTCTCTGTGTCCTCTCCCTATCTGTCTCTGTGCTCTGTTATGAGAAAAAAATAAGTCTATTTATAGACTTGGAGTCTTGTGCGTAAAAACTCAGCAAAAGTTCCATCTTTACGCTAACAACTGCCACCCCATGATCGAAGCCATCCTCTGCATATGTTGACGTGTGTCCCATCACTTCAGTAAGGATAGGATGCATGTACACACGTTCTTCGAGAAGAGTGGCATGAAAGCCACGTAAGCAAACCACGTTCCAAACTGGTGGAGGAGAATAGGGCGTAAAAATAGCCCAATGTACTCTGAGCGTAAAGCAGTAGATTTGGCGTAAAATGGCCTTGACATAGACTTCCCGCGTAAAGTGGTTATTAAATAATCTTGAGCGTAAAAGCAGCTCAAGTAGACTTTACGCACACGTCGACTGTTGAGCGTAAAGGCTCGTATAATCTTCGTGCGTAAAAGAAACCGTAGTGTGAGTGTAAAGTAGCTCAATCCACACACTAAACGACAACATTTGTCTCTGTGTAAAAGACAAATCCTTTGTGATATATGCCATTATTAATATCTCCATGTCAGAGTTTACATTAAATATGAGATTTGACAGCTTTGTCCAGCGTAAAAGTGGCTGCTCTGTCCTTGGCGTAAAATTATGGGTGTAGACCCAAGCGTAAAATGATCAGCCTGCTTAGGCGTAAATTGATTAGACTAGTCTTGGGCGTAAAGAAATTACCCGTTCTGCTAGGCATAAAGCAGATCACTTATGAATGAGATGACTCTTTCTTTGAAGCACTTTTTACGCTCCTACAACTATCATCTCTAGGGTACAGACACTCTACAAGTCATCATATCATTACGCTATGAAAGAACTACATATGAATAAGCTCTATAAAGCTAAAATATCCCTACTCCTAAATTATTTGATGATGGAATACAACTTATAACAACAGAAGGGTAAGATAGAGATGATATGTTTAAAAACCTTCTCAAGATACAGTCTGATAATCATATGCGTCTGTCCAAAATTATGTTACTCAGAGTCCTCGCCATGCCAGTAAGCAAGGCTGCGATAAACGATAGATTCCATATCTGGGACATGCACCTCTATAATCATGTCGTTTGGAATTCTCGCTATGCCGACTAGTATAGCTGCGAGAAATTCCAAATCTCATAACCAAGATACGTGCATCCGAAGTCAGGTCTCTTTGTTTCCGCCACGTCAGCTAATATGGCTGCGATAAACTACAGGTTCCATAATCAAATAGACGTTTTACCATCCCTGTTATTCCCGTCAACATATGTTATCAGAAAATATCGTAACTCAGGTCAAAAAATTCATCTCGATAGAAAAATCAAAATCAACAACGATCTATCAAAATCAAATTCAATAATCAAGAAGTGAGAGCGAACAAAACAAGGGAAGGGATTTCAAATTGAAGTTCAAATAAGATTCTCAAGGGTTGTCCCAGGAATCTCTCAATGAATCCTAACTGTGATTGAGTACCTTCAGAAATATATCCTAATCCTACCGCAGGCTGTAGTGGATACTCTAGTTTGAATACCACTAGATAAACTCGACCTGCATGGGCCACCACTAAAAACATATCACGAACCGCACCCACCATGAGGGTACGAGTACGTAACAGCGCCCAGCCTACGCCGCAGTATCGACGGTAGAACGCTGTTCTAGGTCATGAACTATAACTAGCATAACATGAATACTCTCCAAAAAGGAGGCCAAACTTAGAGGTACAACTCAATCACAATTTAAGATAGAATGTAGCACAATGAAATAGATAAGGAAAACCCTCAAACTGAGGTACAACAAAAATGAAATAACATAAGTTAAATACTACCAGTCTCAACATGTCTATATATACAACTCTAAAAATAAGGACAACAACTAAACATGAAAAAGAAAACATTCTATACTATCTAAACTATGCAATGGCATCATCCTCAGCAGCTGCCTGAACCTCCCCAGGGGTCCAGGTCGCGAGTGTCATCTAGGCAAGCTCCAAGGTAAGGGTGCAGGGTTCCTCATCATCCTCTGTAAAATTTTCAACAGGTCCAGTCAGGACGGGAGCGAGCACAATACTTCTCACGCAGATCATAACAGGTTAGAGAATATAAACATGCAAGAGAGTACGATACATGAAACTGAAAGAAAGTATATGATGTAAACAGAGAGAGAACTTTAATAGAAATATCTACTATAAGTAGAGAGCTACCAGTGACTAGTGATTTAGAGTACAAAGTCATCATGTGAACGGCTTGATTTGCATATGGCTATACTAAAGAGGCGTACATGGCTATTCTACTTTGGAATTATTCACATGACTATTTATACTCCCCTATACCCCAATCAATACACAAGGATCCAGACAAGTTATGTTACGTACATGGTTTTCACATGAAGCCCATAAATGGATGCACATGAAGTATACATGAGAGCTCATACATGAGTGCACATGAAGTTCACATGGGGGGCCCATAAATGGGTGCACATGAAATTCACATGAAGGCTCATAAATAAGTGCACATGAAGTATAGGTTATACATGAGATTCATGAGGAACATGACCGAACATGATAGCACATGAGAGTATACGAACGAGTACGAACGAGCATGAAGCACATGATAAACATGAGAGCGAGGAATACACGATGTACATGAAACACACGACATGATGTATCCGATGCTCCCGAGAGGGATAACATCTCAATGTAGGGATCCATATAGTACCAATCCGTGATAATATCGTGACAATATTAGATAAGGTAAACTAGAGCAGGAATATAATTCTAAGCAATTTATAAATAATCAGAGAATGTACTCGCCTGGTATCTGAACGTCTGAAGTAAATGTACTGTCCGAGATGAGGTACCTAACTCCTAGTTAGAGCAACACAAGTCAAGATGTATACATGGGATGATAAATGAATCCATAATGCATCTACATGCTGTCTAGGTCGAACTAGACTAAAGTCAAACTTGGTGAACTCTGGGTCAACATCTACTCAAACTAGGTCAATCTTAGTCCAGTCAAGTCTCACTAGGCCTAACCAAGCCTAGGCTAACAACCAAGCACACTCACAAGTCACAGAGAACACACATACCATATCTGGAAGTATATATTCATCTATGCATTCATATTTCACACATACATGCTTGTATTTATTTGGATATAATCATACATATAACATTGTATCTACCTTGCATCATACACTTTTTATTACACCATGTTCCATTGCATTCTATCGCTTATATGCATATATTCATCACAATATATGCATATATGAAGGCGGCTACCTTACATTCATATTTCATATATACATAGATACATACATTTATGCATTCATATAGATACATAGGTACATAGATATATACATAGGCACATACCCACATAGGTATATAGATAGGTTTATATATATATATATATATATATATATATATATATATATATATATATATATATATCAAAAAAAAAAAAATATATATATATATATATATATATATTTTTTTTTTACATATATATATATATATATATATTTTTTTTTTTATTTATATATATATATATATATATATATATATATATATATATATATATATATATATATATATATATACATAGAGAGGTACATACTTATATACATTATATTCATAGCCTACATACATACATATTTACATAGATTCATATATGTATACATACATATATATATTTACATAGATATAGAGAGAGGGTTAAGGGGTAAAAACGTGTGTGTGTATGTGTGGAATGTTAACAGGAATGAGGGTGGGTGCAGTGAAGAAATATGTGAAAGGTGATGTTGTTTGTATGGGGCTGATCTCAGGTTTCTACATTAACCAAGTCTCAGTTTGTATTCCATTTCATTTCAGTTAACTAAACAAATCCCATTCTCAGTTTTACATTTGAAATCATTCAAGCTCTAGTTACACAAGAACCTATCAACCTAATTACAATAACAAAAACCCACATATATGCATTAGCTATATATATATATATATATAAATATATATATATATATATATTTTTTTTTTTTTTTTTTTTAAATATATATATATATATATATATATATATTTATTTTATTTTATATATATATATATATATATATATATATTTTATATATATATATATATATATATATATATATATATATATATATATATTTTTTTTTTTTTTTTTTTTTATATATATATATATATATATATAAATAAATAAATATATATATATATGCATACATTCAAGGATTTTAAATCAAAGTGAGAGTGTGTGTGTGTGGTTGATGTGTGTGTGTGTATGGCATGACAGGGACTTAATAGGATAGGGTGTGTGTAGCTCAGTTTTTGTGACTGTGTGTGTGTGAGCTGAATGAGGGAGACCTGTGTGAAAGGAATTTGTGTCCTGTGTGTATGGGTGATAGAAAAATCTGCAAATTCAAACAGTGTATAGCTTAGGTAGTGTGACAGTTATAGCTTAGGAAAATCTGGAAATTTGTGTCCTTTGTGTTCTCAGGAACTGTTCATCATCAATGTGTGTTGTGTAGAGCATATACCTGTGTGTGCGTATAGATTAAATGTGAAATCAGTGATTGCAGAGGGGTGACTGGAATCAAATAGGAAAATGAATTCTCAATTAACTACATGACTAAGTCATGTTTCAGTTTTTCCTATGTTTCATTATAGGTGTTCAGTTAAACATTAGGAATGAAGGAACTCAACAGTAAAAGAAACCTAAATGAACTAACCCACATGTGTAACCCATCATCTAACATGTATCTCAATTCAATCTACCATTAAGCTTCATAATTTAAAAATTAATAAACAGTCAACTTACAATTTAAACTCAGAATTTCGGTATGATAATCAAGTGTTCTCAGGTTTTTTGTAAAATGACAGTTTCATGAATTCAACCAATCAGTTTTGTGCTTAGGTGTGTGTGTGTCTGTGACATGGTGTAGGTTCTCAAGAAAACAGGAAATAAAAAAGTTTGACACAGGTATCAAATTAACATTCAAAAGAAAATCAATTTCAAAAACCAAGGCCTAACACCAACATAAACCAACATTGTATTAATCTCATACACATGTGTAAGTGAATTAGCATGGAAATTAAACAAGAAAAATTAAGTTTGAAGACACCTTAAGTTCATAAATTGAAAACAATGTGCACTGTATCAGTCGACAGTGCAATATGCATCATTCCAACATTTCAAAACCAAATTCGAAACTAAAAACCTAAGACCAGTCAATAATCAACATCAAGGCAACCTAATACACATGTATGAATCATCCAGGGCAAAAGTAAATATCAAAATCAGATTTAACTGGAAATCAAATTCCAAAAATTCAAGGCAGTGAAGCACGTATCAGAAATCCTATTTTTTTAACCCAATAATCAATAAGACAAATCGAAAGTTCAATTCAGGTGTATGCAGACATGTGTACACATGATACATGTCATGGGGACTCCATTCGTGTCCAATAAACTGGATACGAAGTGTCCCAAACCATTACACGAACTTAGACTCAAAATTGTGTACCAACTGTGTCGTGCACGCGTGTCAAACGTACGACACAGGCCACGTGGGGACACGTGGCCATGCACACGTGTACGCCTAGACTAGGGGGATGTGTCCAAGTGCCTGTCCCATGTCCACGTGGTGTCCAAGTGTCGATACGAGACCGTATCAGTGGACAGCTGTGCACATGTGTGTGTGTGTTTGCAATTTCAGTGCGGGTGGATTTTCTCCGTGCACACTAAACGAGAACCCATAAAACTTTATAGGTGTCGTATCAGTCACTAGGAGAACTTGTCCACTAAATTTTGTGACCTGAGTCACCGTGTCGTGTCTGCAATGGCACACGAGCAGCAGGACAGCCGCACGAGCCCCGTGCGGTGTCTCGTACTGCGTATCCAAGTGCTAAAGCAGTGTCCAAACAAAACTAAAATTGACTCAGTCAATTAGGGTTGTAATATACACCTATTAGGCTACATGTACATGTAATTTGTTTTAAAAATAAACAATATTGAATTCACTCCAGCATTTCATCAAATACCTTAAATAACACATAGACACGTGTCCGATACGGACACCAAACGGACACAAAGTCCACCCAAATTTCAGGGATAGCTAGGGTAAACCTAGATCTAACCTAATATGCGAAGAAATCGGAATTTTAGATCAATTTGTAGAGTTTTACCTATAGGTGCAAAAAGCATGAAAAAGCTCCAAATAGGGGATTCTTTCTTGCTAGCCAAATGCTCCCAAATTGTTCCTCCACTGAAAATATTCACCATGGACAAAAAGTATTCGTGGATTAGGTCCTAATACAAGAAGTTTGGTTGAAAAAGGATGAGGAATGGAGAATTTATGGAGAAATGAAGTTGAGCTCACCTTGTTCTTGAAAAGAGAGAGGATGAACAAGGAGGCAATGATTTGGGAGGGATTAAATAGGCTTACCTAGGGCTTTGGGCTGGCCACTTCTAGGGTTTTAGGATCCCATCCAATGGTTACCCTCATATCATGTCAAATCGATGGCTAGAATGGAACCTAGGTTTCAATGTTAGTCTCAACTAACTATAACTAGCTAGTCTAACTTGATCATTCTAACCAATGACTGGTCATGACTAATCCAAGCTAACTAACCCTAGTCTAGGCCATGTCTAATTTGGGTTAGGGCTAAACTTCTAGGTTAAGGACTAACATAACACATGGCAATATTTAATTAATAATAAGTTCACATGCACCCCAATAAATTCTAATAAATCCTATTAAATTTAAATAAATTCAAAATAACCAAAATACCCTCAAGCAAAAATGATAAATGAAATACCCTAATCACATGGCTAGGCTCTAGGGCAGACAGTCTCTACGGTTTTACTAGCTGCACATCAAAATCACAAGTCATGATTTTAAATAGTTTTAAAAATGATTAAAAATCACTAAAAATCATATTATTATTTAAATACCATAATTAAATAAATTAAATACAAAATTTCAAAATTACCCTTATTTAGAAAACTGGGTGTTACAGTGGGCCCTACTCTCAGTTATCTAGAGCAGCATGTGAAGATTCTGGATCGACGGAAGAAGGTGTTGCGGAACTAGTCGATACCCTTAGTTCGCGTATCTTGGAGGCATCACTCTCCAGGAGAGTCCACTAGGAGAGAGAGGATGAGATGCGCGAATGATACCCCTATCTTTTCCAGTCTTGAGGTATGATTTTGTCCTTTCTTAATCATGCAGTTTGTCTTTAATTTCGAGGATGAAATTATTTTAAAGGGGGTAGACTTGTAGCATCCACTTTTTCATAGAAAGGGTATTTTAGTCATTTTAGCCATTTTGGCCATTTTGTGATTTTCTAGATATTTTGACTTGTGTTGTGCTAGCAACTGGTTTAACCTTAGTAGACATTGTATAGGAGCCTAACCATGTCTTAGAATTTAGTTTTTTACCTATTAGAATTCATTTAGAGCTTGGATCCAATTTAGAAGGCTTTTGAATGATTTTTAAGCCTTTTTCATGTAGCCTTTTTGAGCCTTTTTGACTTGGGACTTATTTTTACTTGAGAGAGAGTTGGCCCAAGTGAAACCCTAACCCTAGAAACCCTGACCTGGTTGCCCACAGCAGTACCCCTCCCCCTCTCTCTTCATTTTTGAAACATAGCCTCCACAAGTGAAACCCTAATAGATCTCCTTCTCCAAAAAATCCTATTTTCTTCATTCGGAGTCCGTTTCTACCCAAACAAACTCTGTTGCACTCGTCTAGAAGAGAAGGATCTGCTGGAGTATTACTAATGAGGAGGCGGAGGCAATTGCTTGAGGGGAATCGACTGACACGACGACCGAGGGACTCCGTTTATTGAGTTTTCGACACTCAATAGGTAAACCCTTTTCTACCATAGTTATTCTGAATTTTCTTTCATAATTACATCCATATAGGTGCCCTAGACTTGCCCATAAAGTTTGGTTGGGTTTTGACTTCGTTTGATAGCGGTATCGGACACGTGTTGGTCCTTTACGGCACGTGTTCGACGAAATGCCACTTAGGATATAAAGTTGCTGTTTTTCGATTCTGTCTACATGAATGTTTAGATAATATCATTTTTAGAAACTTTTGTGAAGATGGATTGGAAATCGATGACTTTTCAGCGACATTTCGGGCATCGGACGCACGTGCACGGATCCCGTGCACGAGGCCGTGCATGCCCTGCCGTCAGTGTGTTGTATCTCGATGCACAGATGATATTTTTGCCTAAAATTTCTTGAACACATGGAGGCAAACTTTGCCCCCATGCTCCTAAAATTTCACGGCTTCTCGTTGAGCGAGCCGAAGAAATCCGACGTGCATCGTTCAGTCGCACTGTGCACTCGGGCTGAATTTTGTCGCCGAAACGGACTTCGTATGCGCTCTCGACGCGACAAGGACCCATTCCAGGACCTCGGACGCGTTGACCTATACCTAGACTACCCGAGGGACCAATGCCGAGTCATGGCGTGGCCGGATGAGCGAGCCACGAAGGCCGAATCGTGCGCACAAGGGCACGCACGGGCGCGCACGTGCAGCAGGCCGCGCATGTGTGCAGGGCTGCGTTCGTCGCCTCGGCACGACGTGTCGCCATGTTGCCGTGTCCTAGACCTACCCCAGGACCCCCCTAGCTATGTGCACGAGCACGGTACTTCTCGTTGTGTGTGCGGCGCTTAATCGAGCGAGAACGCACGCATACGTGCACGTTGACACGCGGTAATCAGGTTTTCCGATACGTGTTCTGTGGACACAACACAGACACGATTTCAGACCCGGGAGTACTCGAGCACATCACGTAGGTTGAGACCAACGTGTGTGCCGATTTCGCGGGTTTACATTGTGTGTATCTCATTTTGGGTCATTGTGTGAAAAATGGGTCTTTCCTTTAATGCAAAATTGAGTTTGAATGTGATATTTTGTTTTCCAAAAATTTAACTTGTAAAATATTAGTTTTTAGTATTTATATGAGGTTTTGGACTTGTGAGAACCAACTCTGGAATTTATTTCATATTTTTCTATCAATTATGAGCACATGTGCTTTTCTTTTGTAGCTATGTATATATGTAATTATAAATATATATAAGTAAGACTCCGTTGAAGCCAATTGCAAGTATATGTGCTGAGAATGGGTCGAGGGGAATTAATCCCAGATTTTGATTTATTAAAACTATTTCAAACCATGTGTCATTTCTTCCAAATGAGCATATATATATATATATATATATATATATATATATATATATATATATATATATATATATATATATATAGTTTTTCTATTTTGTTTGTATGTATATAAGAGTATATTAAAATGAGGCATACCATGGTTGTGTTTTGAGCTTTTAATCTCAGTTTTGATTCACTACAGTAACCTACAGGTATCACACGCACACACACACACACACACACACACACACACACACACACACACAACCATTTGTCAAGAATTAAGAGTAGGTATGTGTTGTAAATACAGGTGTATGTATATATACCTATGTGTGTATAGTTTGTATGCTTGAGAAACCATCTTAGAATAGATCATGGTTGTGGTTATAACCATAGGAGTCCTAGGACAGATTTGGTTTGTCATTGTGAGCCTAGTTTAGTCGAATTGAACGACAAGTTGACCAAGTTGACAAAAGTCAACTTTGGGTCAAACTTGATCCAATTCAACTCAAACGAACTTAAAATGACCTAGAAACTAGTGTATAACCTAAAAATTAGTAAATGGACCAGTTGACCAATGTTTGACCAGGTTGACCAGCATTGACCAGGTTTGACCAGAGTTGACCAAGGGTTGACTTTGACCAAAAGGGACCTAAAAGCATGTAGTCAGGCATTGTAGCTATTTCCTTTGATATTTTAGACTTGGTTGTGACTTGTTGTAGGTCCTAAAAATCAAGTCGCATTTATCAAATAAGAAGAGGAAATTAAATTGCGCACTCTTCAAATGGACTGTGCAGGAGGCAGATTGCGCTACATTTCAAGTGCGCAAGCTGAACTGCGCGACCACCCAAGCGCGCTACGCTGACGTGGCAATACCATCATTACCTGACAAAAATCCGATCTTCTGACAGCTGATAGCCCGATAAACGAGAAGTCCTTTCATTTCTTGTGCAGCACAGCGCTCGAGGACAGCCGTACAGCTAGCGCAGTATGATAACTCAAACTCGTGGCGCAACACGAGTCGAGGGTCCAGCGGGGGCCTTGCCCTTCACAGTGGCTGTTCGCTTGGAAGCCATCGTTGTTGTCAGCGGGAAGGAGAAGAAGTAGTCGGAGTTGGAATGGAAGCTTTTGTCTCTTGAACAGTCGAAAACAAGTAAAGGATGAAAGAAAGAAAAAAAATGAAACTATTTATAGTTTTCCAGAAGTGAAACGGCCACCTCCGATTACGCCACAAAAGTCGGAGCTAATTCCTCCAAACGCGCAGTCAAAGCGCAACTTGCGCAACTTGATTTTAAATTCGAAATTCAAAGTATTTCGAAACTTTAAATATTTTCAAATTTTGAAAACTTTGAAGGGGGTCTTGAAGGTCCTAAAAATCAAGTTGCATTTATCAAATAAGCAGAGAAAATTAAATTGCGCACTCTTCAAATGGACTGCACAGGAGGCAGATTATGCTACATTTCAAGTGCGCAAGCTGAACTGCGCGACCACCCAAGCGCGCTACGCTGACATGGCAATGCCATCATTACCTGAGAAAAATCTAATCTTCTGACAGCTGACAGCCCGATAAACGAGGAGTACTTTCATTTCTTATGCAGCACAACGCTCGAGAACAGCTGTACAGCCAGCGCAGTATGACAGCTCAACTTCAGCGCAATTTGACCAAGCCCGAGTCTCAGCGCAATCTGATGCTAGCGCTTTTCAAGAGGCGCAATCCATCAAGATAACTGATAGTTATTACGTGGCTTACATGCCATTAATTGCTCGCCACGTGGCAATCGTCTGTACACGACCATGCGCATTTCAATCATACAATGCCACGCGTCTAATACAGTTGGCCCACGATCGAGTAACTGCCAGCGCAGTTCGCTGATTGCGCAGTCTGTCACCAGCGCAGTTCAGCATGCGCAATCCAGAATAACTACAAATTAGTTATTTCCAAAACTCTATAAATAGAGTTTCAATTCCTTCATTAAGGGGATCAGATCATTATTATCATCAGAGATCAGGAGTTCTTGCCCAAGTGCTGCTGCATTCTTTAGAGGCTATCGTCTTTAAAGTTCACATCGTCCAAGGGATAAAGCGATCATCTTCAGATCGGATTCCTATAGTTGTACTTTTCCAGAATTCAATTGTAATCTTCTTACAAAGTTTGTGAAATAAAAGACTTTTTGTTTTTGCAAACACTTGTGTATACTTTAAATAGGTTTATATTTTCCCGGTTTAGCTACACTTCATCATCAGTAGTTTATTTTGCCAGGCGAGTACATTTTCTGATCTTTTCATACTTGTTTGGATATGTTCTCTTGTTATAGACTAGTATACTTGATGCTGACACGATGTTCATACGGATTAGTACCCTATGGATCCATTCATGCGATGTTATCCCCTCGGATACATCGAGTATATCATGTTCATGTATTTTATCGTGTTCAACATGTACTCCATGTATTCATATTTATACATGTACACTCATATGTTATTCATGTACACTCATGACCATATGAGCTCCATGTATATAAGTTGTTATTATCCATGTGCAATAACATATCATGACTCGATCCTTGTGTATTGATTGGAGGCAGGGTGAGTGTAGTTGGTTATGTGATCATTATCCCCAGTAGGTATTCATGTGCAACCCAACCTGTTTACATAACTAATTTATGCTCTAAATCAAGTAGATAGTTACATTTCTCTATTTCTCACAGTCATATCTAGTCTTGATATTCTCTCTCTTGTTGATTTTCTTTACAGTGTTTCATGTATAATTTTCTATATCTTGCTTTATATGTCCAATCCTGATATGAACTGTTGTGAGAGATATGTGCTCGTTTCGTCCCGATTAGGCATGTTAAAAATTTTACAAGTGATGATGAAGAGTTCTGCCCTACTTATTATGGCATTGGCTTAGATGACACTGGTGATGTGGACCCTTAGGAGGATCCAGCAGTCGCTGAGGACTTGCCCATAGTCTAGTTGAGACTTAGTATCTTATTGTCTTTTTATTTGAGACATTATGGGTTGTACCTTAAGATTTTGTTCTGGTGGTTTACACCTAGACTTTTATTTATATCTGTGACTCTCTTGAGATTTATTCTTCTATTCCATCTTAGTTGTTGTGATTGAGTTACTTATTATTTTATTCTCCATTCGGAGCATATTCTAGATTGTGTTAGATATTGTGACCCAGGACAGGGTTCTACCGCCGACACTGTGGCATAGGCTGGGCGTACTTCACTTCTCGTGCCCTTCCATTGGGTGCGGGTCGTGACAGAAGGGCATACAAGATTTCCAGAAGATGCACCCGTGGGACTTCAGGGGCACAGAGGGCATCCTGTATGCAGACGAGTGGATCGAGCATATGGAAGAGAACTTCAGGCTAGCGAAGATTCCTAAGAGACTGCAGATTGAGGCGGTAGCTAGTATGATGCAGGACTTGGCTTGCACGTGGTACCAGACAGATTCGAGGGTTGGTATAGCTGGACAGACTTGGACAGCTTTCAAAAAGCTGTTCAAGGAGAAGTTCTTCCCCGACGCAGCACTTGGTGCCCTCGAGATGCAGTTTGAGGCTTTGGTGCAGGGCAGTCAAACTGTCGAGGAGTACGTCGGGGAGTTCTGCCGTCTGGACAGATTTGTTGAAGGGCTTTATGAGGCGATGAAGGTCCGGAGGTTCAGGAAGGGGCTAGTCAAGGAGGTGAAGTCCTACACTAAGAGTGACCACAGTGCCACTTTTGAGAAGATACTGGTAGGTGCCCTAGCAGCGGAGGATGACCTTGAGTTGAGGCTCAAGAGGGGACGAGACGCTCACGGTGTCAGCAACAGCGAAGGCCAGGAAAAAAGGCCTCACATACAGATTCAGCAGTAGTATCAGCAGCCAAGGGTCCACTTTCAGCAGCAGCAGTTTCAGGGCCGTACTCCTTTTCAGCAGGTGCAGCAGCAGTAGAGACAGCAACATGTTATCCTTTGTCCTTTTTATAAGAAACCAAAAAACGATTGGGAAGAATACCGGATGAGGCTAGGCAAGTGCCTACTCTACGGAGCATCAGATCATCAGTTGAGAGAGTATCCTAAGTCTGCAGTACGGACAGCTCAGGGAGTAGGAGCCAAGGCTCCAGTAGGCTAGCAGCAGGCTAGAGGAGGCCAGCAGGGCGAGCTTACGCCATGACAGTTGAGGATGCTCGGGCAGTAGGAAAGCTTATTGCGGGTTCCGTTCTTCTTGATTCTATTTTCGTATTTGCCTCCTTATAACTGTCTTGAAATTCGATTCCATCTGTTCCTTGTTGTTGATAAGTTTTGATCTGGTATTTCATTATGATTTAATTTTCTTCTGAGATAAGTCGTATGGGCTAGGTCGCCTCAGTTATGGGATCTAGAGTCTTTTATAGTCATGTTAGCTGGCATAGTGAGGACATATAGTCTGGTTTTGGATGTATTTCTCGGGTATAGAAATTTAAGGTTTTTGCGGCCAAGCATGTGACAATGCAAAAATTTTAAATACCATGATTCTAGAGGTATGTACCTTAGCCGAGGACTTTGTGATTATCGTAGCCTTGTTCACTAGCATGACGAAGATTTTGAGTATCATGATTTTGGACACACGCATATGATTGTCGAACTGTGTGGTTCTGAGACTTTGATTGTTGGGGTGTTTGACTTAGAAGGAGTACTACCATCTTAATTTCGAGGACAAAATTCTTCTAAGGAGGGTAGACTTGTAACACCCACTTTCCAGAAATGTAAACTTTTATAATTTTAATTATTTAATAATGATATTTAAATCATATTGTGATTTTTGGTGATTTTTAATCAATTTAAAACTATTTAAAATATTGAATTATGATTTTGATGGTTAACTAGTTAAACCCTAGTTTTGCTAAGCCTAGAGACTAACCATGACCAAGGGAGCCTAGTCATGTGGTTAGAATGTCATATTACTACTTTTTAACCTAGGGGTATTTTGGTCATTTTGATAAGTTTGTGAAATTGTAATTTGTATTAATTAAATATTGTGCTAATCTTTTAGTTTAGCCTTAACCTAGAAGTTTAACCTAATCTAGATTAGTCTTGAGGTTAGAATCATGGTTAGTACATTCTTACTAAGTGCCAAGGTTAGTAATACCTAGATACTCCTAAGTATGATATTTCTCTTTGAGATATTTATAAAAAGAAGCCTTAGGACTAATTGAAACAATATGAGGACTTAAAATTGGGTGGAAGAACCTTAGCCACACATTTAGCTATTGCCAAACCCTAATTCCCTTAGTTTGGCCAGCCATACAAGCCCCCCTCCTATAAGTATCATACCTAAGAGCCCTTGCCTCTTTTTAAATACCTAGAAAGAATCCTAAATTGTTCTTCTCTAAACTTCTCCCATTTAATCCAAATTGAGTCCAAATTGAGTCAAATCAATTGCATCATTATCCCCAATAGTAGAGGAGACTTATGGAGGCTTGCTAGCAAGGTTTGAGGACATTTAAACCATAGCAAATCGAGGAAGACATCAACTCTATGCTCTTTACATTGAGTTTGAACTCTCAATAGGTAAAACCCTATAAACCCTAATAAATTCCTGATTTTTTACATAGATGCATCCATTTAGGGTTCCCCTAGGTGTAGCCCAAGTTTGGTAGGAATTCGTGTCCATTTCGTGTCCGTATCGGACACGTATCGGTGTTTTTAAATAAGTGTTTGGTGAAATACCACATAGGAAATTATTTTAGTGATTTTCAAAACTAATTACATAGGTTGTAGCTAATTAGGTCTATTTTGCATATCAAGTCGACTGAGTTGATTTTTGTTCACTTTTCGTGTCAAAATTGGACACGCACCTCATGTACGAGACACCGTACGGGGCTCGTGCGGCTCCCCTGCTGCTCGGGGTCGACACAGGACACGACATGAGAATGGATGAAACTTGGTAGACACGTAGGCCTAGTATCTGACATGATACCCAGAAAATTTCATGAGTCCTTGATGTGTGTGCACGAAGAAATCGTGCGCGCACTGGTCACGCACTAGCTGTGTTCTCGCCAACAGTGAGCTCTGATACGCTCCTCGTTTGCGGACACGGCGACACTTAGACCCAATTCAGGGTGGTGGACACATAGCCCTACCCTGGGCGAATACTGGGACACGAGCACAAAGCCTCGTGTGTCGTGTGCACGGGGCCATGACACGCGTACACGAGGAATACTTGTATGTTTTTTGATAACTTCATATTTTCTGAATTGGACACTTCGTGTCCACTTGTGTGGACACGAATGCACCCCTCTGACATGCTAACATGTGGCACACACTCTGCACATACTGATTTTGGGTTTTGATTGGTTTTGGATTCGAATTTGGGTTTGAAATTGCTCGGGTTTCATATTACTGACAATGTATGTTGAAATTGGGTTTTCAGTTAAATTAAATCATGTAATAATATAAATTTGTTAATATTAACTAGGATAACATGTTTGGATACCTGGGAACATGATTTGGTTGTAAATGTATGATTCTCTCCTTCGAGATCATTCCATATGTAATGAAAAGTGACTGATGCATAGGTTTATATTTTAGTGAACCTGAGATCATTTCTAAAACCTGGGATTTATTATATTTAGAACCTGAAATTTGATATGTTAAACTGATATGAATAACTAGGATTGCGTTGTTTAGGTTTTGCTTGATCTTTCACTAATGTGTAGATGTAGGGTTCATTCCATATCATGAAAACTGAGAATGTTAAAACTGAGATTTAAAACTTGGTTAGCTGAAAATGAAAATGGTTTTGGAAACTGAGATTATATGTTAACTGGGTTGGGATTTTACATGTTAACTGAAAACTGAAAATTGGATATAATGTTAACTGGTATTATAAAACTGAGAATGAATGATTAGGTTTGGTTGTTGTGTGCAACCTGAGATTGGTTTTATAAATCATTTCAATCCTATAAATCAGTCCCTCATCCCATATCATCCATTTATCATTCACCATCCACTCTCCTTTTCCCCTTCCCTCTCTATATAGATATATATGTATATGTGTATGTGTGTGTGTCAATATATATATTTAGTTTCGTGTCTGTGTTGTAGCTGGACACTGACACAGTGTACACACACCCTTACCTCACTACACCTCTGACACACAACAGACCAATATATATATATATATATATATATATATATATATATATATATATTTTTATATATATATATATATATATATATATATATATATATATATATATATATATATATATATATTTATATATATATGTATATATATATATTTCTTATATATATATATATATATTATATATATATATATATATATATATATATATATATATATATATATATATATATATATATATATATATATATACAAAAAAAATCACCAATTTTTATATAATATATACTAGCATACATGCAAGTATGAATGATGCAAGCATGTATGTAGTAATGTATGCTAGTATATATTATATAAAAATTGATGATTTTATTTGTATATATATATATATATATATATATATATATATATATAAAATATATATATATATATATATATATATATATATATATATATATATGTTAGTCTATATAGTGGAGGCTATGTATATATTAGTCTCTATAATATAAGCCTATATAGTGTATACTTTTGTTTAGGCTATATGCCCTATAACTAGCTAGTGTAGATTATATGTAGACATGGTATACTTGATATACATATGCATAGGCTAGATATGGGCTAGACCTTGATTTGACTAAACCTACACTAAATTGGACTAGCTTGGACTAGTAGACCTAGTTGACTATATAGTTGACTAGAGTTAACCAAAAGTCAACATTGAGTCAATAGTGACCAATTGACCTAGTTGACCAAACCCTAAAGTTGACCCTTGATAGCCTACTAGTTGACCAAGATAGCCTTGTCGTTGACCTAGTTTGACTAGTTGTTGACTTGGTTTGACCCAGAGTTGACCAAGAGTTGACTTTGACCTAGATTGACCTAGAAATCATGTAGATACATTGTACACTTAATTTATAACCCCTTGTATATATCTTGACTTGTCTTGCTCTAAATAGGAGTCAGAAACCTTGATTCGGACAGTATATTCTCACAGACATTCAGATCGCAGGCGAGTACATTCTCTGACCGTTTTATACTTGTTAGGATCTATATTCTGGCTCTAGATTACTTTACTTGATGCTGACACGATATCATCACGGATTGGTACTATATGGATCTTTTCATGGGATGTTATCCCCCTTTGCGGGCGCATCGGATAATTTATGTCGTATGTTTCATGTACATCATGTATTCCTTGCTCTTGCGTTATTCACGTACTCTCATGTTCTCTTATGTACTTTCATGTACGCTCATGTACTTTCATGTGCTCTTATGTACGTTCATGTTTTCTTATGTGCTTCGTGTGTAACCAAAACATCATGTTCGTAACGTAGCTTGACTGGATCCTTGTGTATTGATTGTGGGTAGGGGTGAGTATAAATGGTCATGTGATTTACCTATCATGTTCACTCTGTAACTTTTCATGTGTTATCATGTACAACACAACCTTTTTGGCTAGTGTCCCTCATGTTCACCCATGTTATATCATGTTCAACCCAAGCTAATTACATGTCATCTCGTACTCTAAATCACTAGTCACTTACAGTTCTTACTTATCATGTATATATTTCTAGTTATCAAATATCTCTCATGTTTTCATGTACATCTTCTTACAATGTTTCATGTATCTTACTCTATTGCGTGCTTTATATTTCCTACCATGATATGAACTGCGTGAGATGTGTTGTGCTCGTTCCTGTCCTGACTGGACCTGTTGAAAATATTACAGAGGAAGAGGAGGAGTTCTTCCCTACCTACTACGGAGTAGGCTTAGATGACACTTGCAACCTGGACCCCCAGGAGGTTCAGACAGCTGCTGAGGATCCTACCATTGCCTAGAGTAGATAGTTAGATTGTTATTTCTTTTCTTCATGTCGTTTGTTGTTTATGGTTTCAGAGTTGTATTATATTTGAGATGTTGAGACTTGTGGTTGTTAACTTGTGTCACGACCCGTACCCTAGAGTAAGGGCACGAGACGTGGGTACGTCCAGCCTACGTCGCAGTGTCGGCGGTAGAACGTTGTCCTAGGTCAACATTCATCTAGCCATATATCTCTAAACAGTTTATACTCCCCGAATGGGGGTGACATAGCAGTAATAAACTCAATCACAACTAGGAAAGAGATAGCACGATATGAAATAGAACTCAAGGAAACAAATAGATGAAAAAGTAATCTAAGATAATCCCAGCAAATAACCAGAAGTACATGGTCTCAGATACAGAATGAAAGAATATATACAACTCAGAACTCAGAATAAAGTCTAGCTAAAACATGTCTCAAGAATACATAAAAGAACATAAGCCTAACAAATCTTGTCTAGGCAATCGGGGTCATATCCTCAGCTAGAGCTGGGTCCTCCTGAGGGTCCAGCTCGCAGGTGTTATCTAAGGCTGCCCCATAAAAAGTGTCCAGGCAAGCCTCCTCCTCGTCCTCTGTAATATTTCAACAGGTCCAGTCAGGACAGGAGCGAGCACAGTACATCTCAACAGTTCATAGCAGGTTAGAAAATATAATCATGCAGTAAAGTAAGATACATGTACTGAAAGAAGTGTAGTATGTAAACAGAGAGAGAAAGCTGTAATAGAAATATCTACTATAAATAAGAAGCTAATATGTGGCTAGTGAGTCAGAGTACAACATAGACATGTAAATGGCATAGGAGATTCTGATGCTACACTATATAAAAGATTCTGATACTACACTACTTGGATAGTATTCACATGTCCATTTCTACTCCCCCGTACCCCCAATCAATACACAAGGATCCAATCAGGTTATGTTATGATTCCATGCAAGGCCTCCGAAGGGTGATACATGGATGTCCCATAAATGGGGATTCTAGGAGATTCTAGGATACCCAGTGAATGGGATAAGAGATTCTAGGAGACTCCGTGATCATAAGAGTATATGTCACAAGTGATCGAAGAACCAGTGAAGCATAGTGATACACCATGTAAGTGAAACGCACAGAACATGTAGTACCCGATGCTCCCTAAGGATAACATCTCAAGAAGGAATCCATATAGTACCAATCCGTGTGACCAACGTGACAGTACAAGTAAAGTAATCTACTGCAGGAAATAATTCTAAGCAGGATATGAAATGATCAGAGAATGTACTCGCCTGGTATCTGAGTGTCCAATATGAAAGTACTGTCCGATGAGTGGTGTCTGGCTCCTAATCAGAACAACACAAGTCACAACAAGTCCAAAATGGTATAATAAAGTCCTACTATGCATTCTACATAATTCTAGGTCAATCTAGGCCAAAGTCAACTCTTGGTCAACTCTGGTCAACCCTAGAAGTCAAACTAGGTCAACCAAGTCTAAATTAGGCCAAACTAGTCTACCTTAGTCTAATCAAGCCTAGCTTAGTACAAACACAATATATGCATATTCACTACACTACACATTTACATTATATATACATCCTATATAACCCTAGGCTAAAGCATAGAAATATATATACATAGACTCATTACATTATACATACATATATTATATTCATATAGATACTATATACATACATTTGTATATAAAGAGGGAAGGCCTGTGTGTTGTGGCTGAGTGTGTGTGAAGGTGAAATGGGGCAGTCCATTTCTGGACAGTGCAGGAAATATAGAGAAAGAGAGAGTGTGAATGTGTGTGTGGGGCACAGGAAAACAGTAAAATGAAATCTGGAAACAGTGTGTGATGTTTGTGCTACAGGGTTGTGTGTGTTAGCAGGAATCAATGTGATCCTGTGTGTCCAGGGTTGACAGTAACATGTGTTGCAGGAAAAGAGTGTGTAAGAGTGCACAAGGTTGTGTCTAATGTGTTCATAGATATAGGGGAATACTCAGATGACAGTGAACATGTCCCTGTGTGTTCAACATTAGTGTGTGTGTGTAGGTGACTGTGTGTAAAGAGGAATTACATGGTTCAGTTATAACAAAATAGTCCACAAACCTAAACATTCCATGATTTGAACTATCAAACGTAACCCAAACTACATTACCCAGTATTGGAACCTATTCTCAGATTTGAAACCTATTCCCAGATTCATGCATAAAGCTAAATCTAGATTTCAGTTCAATCAACTGCACAGGAAATAGGAAAACCAATTTAATTTCATAAAACTGAGAAAAGTTCAGTTTTCAGTCATATAACAAAAACCCAAGTTTAGTCTACACATCAAACATTCTCATGTTAATACTATATTGGAAAATCATCTTAGCTTCATCACAAACCCAAAGAAAATAGTTAACGTTTCAGATTTCAGTCCTATACTATAACAGTAATACAATTTCCAGGTTAACAGTGTGGATGAATCCAACAGTTCAAATGTGAATTTGAAGGCCAAAAGAAGAATTCGAAAGCTTAATTCCTATGCCAAACATAACCCTAATATGTAGGTTAACTTCCAGATTTCATATAGGTGTAAAAGCAATCGATTTAAACACATAAAACAGGTTAACTTTCAACAATTCCTCAGAACACCCAACTGACAGTTCATGTATCAGAAAATTTAGGAATGACAAATTCGAATTAGAAATAGTAGCTAATTTACAATTCAATAGGTTGGTAATTAAAAACATACAATGTATAGGTGTCACACTAGGTGTTTCTGTCCATACTAGAGGACACAAACGTGTCCAAACTCCTAAAACCCAAAACGAGTATAACAGTGCATTGTCGAGTGCACAGCCTCGTGCACACGTGCACTCGTGTCACACGACACAGGACACGATAGTGTCTCGTGGTCATCCACATAGATAGCCCACCTATAGGGCTATCTCATAGGCCAACTGGCCAGTGTCCACTTCGTGTCAGTATCGGATACGAGAGTCGTATGGCTAGTAACTAACAGTGTACAGGCAGTAAAATCCACGTACGACAAAAATTTCTCCCCCGACACGCCACGTGGGCACGTGAGACTTGACACGTGGCATGTCAGTCAGTGCCCCATGGCTCGTGTCAAGTTTCACGTGTCCTGGTTGCGTGTCGTGTCCTCCAGAGTCCCCGAACAGCAGGGGATCCAATCCTGAGCGCGCGCGCGCGTGTCTACGCGTGTCCATACGTCAAAATCGACACAAGCCGACACAATAACCTCCCCAGAAGAATAGAAATGCATAAGCAACAGTAAAACCTAATTTTCTATTTAAAAACTTTGCACAAAAGAAATCGAAATACCCTTTGTGGCATTTCGACAAACACCTAGGTACAACCTCTGATACGTGTCCAAATAGACACGAAAATTATGAAACCCGACACGACACCAATGCAGACACTTAGGGGACCCCTAGGGCTTCTTAAATATGAAAATAAATCAAAATTTCATGGAGAAATGGAGGAGTTACCTATTGTTGAACTTTCAAGAAAAACCCTTTTCAATAGCTCTTCTCTTGATGTCCCAATCCACTCAAATCACATCAAACTGAAATGGAACCTTAATGACAGCAAGAATAGGTATATTCGAACCTAATGGAAGAGATTAGAATGAAAAAGGAAGAGGAATGGAATTCTAGGGATTAAAATACAATAGGAAACTAACCTTCTTAAACTTTGAGCTTTCCTAAAAAAGAGGCAACCATAAATTTTAGGAGGGTATTTATAGGGTGATGATCCCCATAAGGATAGGGTGGTCGGCCAACATTTCCTAGGGATTAGGGTTTGGTAATTGTTTTGGGCTTTGGGCCAACTTACAAGGCTATGTGTTAAATGATTAATCAAGGCTCTAAATCATAAGCCATGACTTATGACTTTCTAATTCCTATTGCTAACTAGAGTCTAATGACCAAACCAATAATTAGGCTAGGTTAGACTAGAGTCATATAACCTAACCAAGTCCATACTAACTAGGGTTAGCTCCTAGGTTGGTCTACAAGGGTCAACACTAGTCAAAGTCAACCCAGTCCAAACAATTCCAAAATAATTCCTAAAAATTTCCAAAAATTCTAATAAATTCTA
The DNA here is from genome assembly GCA_029216955.1 of Iris pallida. Lineage (NCBI taxonomy): Eukaryota > Viridiplantae > Streptophyta > Magnoliopsida > Asparagales > Iridaceae > Iris > Iris pallida. The sequence goes on along the minus strand of JANAVB010044620.1, from coordinate 1,940,755 downwards.
ATAAATTCTAATTACCCCAAAAATGACAAAAATACTATCACACTAGAAATGTGGTAGTGACAAATCTACCCTTCTTAAAAGAATTTCGTTCTCGAAATTGAAAGGCGAAATACAACTGATGAGAAGGATAGAAGGTATACCTCACGGTCCAAAAGATAAGGGTAGCGCTCGCGCATCTCATCCTCCCGCCCCCAGGTAGACTCTCCTGGAGAATGATGCCTCCATGCGACGCATACCAAGGGTATCACTTGGTTCCTCAGAACCTTCTCTCGTCGATCCAGAATCTCCACTGGCTTCTCTGGAAAGCTGAGAGAAGGCCCAAACTCTATCTCTGAATGATCGAGAACATGGCTAGGGTCAGCCATGTACCGTCTCAACTATGATACATGAAATACGTTGTGGACCTCCACTAGCACAGGCGGCAAGTCTAGCCTGTACGCAACGTTACCGACTCTCCCGCTGATAACGAAAGGGCCGATGAAGCGCGGGCTAAGCTTCCCGCCTCCACCAAAATGTATCGTACCACGAGTCGGAGATATCTTCAAGAAAACTTGGTCTCCGACCTAGTCACAAGCAAGGTCTCAATTAATTATAATAAACAATCATGATCAAAAATCACAAACAAACAAACCTAAATCTAATCCTACTCTAATCTGTACCTCAAACTCCAATGGCCTCCGGTGGCTATCGGCCCAGTGCCGATGTCTGTCCTGCGCCACGTGAATTTTGTCCCTGATGTGCTTCACCTTTCGGCTGCATCAACAACCATCTCTGGCCCCAGTAAAGCTCGCTCACCAACATCATCCCAGGATAAGGGTGTACGGCACCTACGCCCGTACAGAGCCTTGAAAGGTGACATCTCAATGATGGCCTGGAAACTATTGTTGTAAGCAAACTCCACCAAATGAAGATGATCCTCCCAGGAACCTCCAAAGTCCAGGATGCACGTCCGCAGCATATCCTCAAGTGTCTGAATAGTCCGCTCTGACTGTCCGTCCGTCTGGGTGTGGTATGCAGTACTAAACTTGAGCTGAGTGCCCAAGCTGGTCTGCAGACTCCTCCAGAAATGGAAAATAAAACGGCTATCCCGATCTGAGACGATGTTGACTGAAACTCCGTGAATCCTGACTATCTGCCGCATATACATCTCCGCCAGCCTCTCTGTAGACGTACCCACCTTGAATGGCAAGAAGTGGGCCGATTTGGTCAACCTGTCAACGATGACCCAAATTGCGTCTTTTCCCCCTGGAGTACGCGATAACCCTGAAACGAAGTCCATAGTAATATGCTCCCATTTCTACTCGGGAATGGGCAGCGGCTGCAACAATCCACCGGGCCTCTGTCTCTCTGCCTTGACCTGCTGACAGACCAAGCACCTAGCCACGAAGCGAGCCACCTCCCGCTTCATTCCTGACCACCAAACATGCTCCGCAGATCTTGGTACATCTTGTTGGCACCCGGGTGTATAGAGTACTGAGATCTGTGGGCCTCCTGCATAACCTGCTCCCTGAGATCTCCGCTGGGCACACATAATCTGGAACCGTGCCTCAAGGCACCATCCTCTGCAAGAGAAAACTCGCCCTCCAGCAATCCCGCTTGAACCTGCTCTCGGAGACCCCGCAGAGCAACATCCTCAAACTATGCCGACTTGATCCTCTCCACCAAGTCTGACTGAATCTGCATCCCCATAACTGCATCTGTACTCCGAGCAGGATCACCTCAATCCCAAGGCTCTCCAAGTCTGCAAGCAAATGCTGATCCATGGTCAAACACATGGCTGTCGGATACCTACTCAAGGCATCGGTAACCACGTTGGCCTTCCCTGGGTGATACTGAAGTAGAATGTCAAAATCCTTTATCAACTCTATCCATCTACGCTGTCTCATGTTCAACTCCTTCTGAGTGAACACATACTTTAAGCTCTTGTGATCTGTGAAGATCTCCACCCTCTCACCATACAGATAATGCTTCCACAGCTTCAGAGCAAAAATTACTGCTGCCAGCTCCAGGTCGTGGGTAGGGTAGTTCTTCTCATGGGGACGTAATTGCCTGGAAGCCTCACCTTCCCATGCTGCTGCAAGACGCAACCCAGCCCCTTCCCTGAAGCATCACTATAAATAGTGAAACCACCTGATCCTGAAGGCAATGTCAGAATCGGAGCTGTCGTCAACCGCTTCTTCAACTCATCAAAAGCTGCCTGACACTCCTCTGACCAAACATACTCAACATCCTTCTGGGTCAACCGAGTCAACAGCTCTGCAACCCGGAAGAAATCCTGCACGAATCTCCGATAATATCCTGCCAGCCCCAGGAAACTCCTGATCTCTGCAACTGAAGTCGGTACTGCCCATGCCTCAACAGCTACAATCTTCTTGGGGTCAACTGAGATACCATCTCCAGTCACCACATGCCCCAAGAAGTCCACCCGATCCAAGAAGAACTCACATTTGGAGAGCTTCCCGTAAAGTTGCTCCTTACTGAGAATCTCCAGCACTATCCTCAAATGCTCCTCGTGCTACTCCTCAGTCTTGGAATATATCAAGATATCGTCAATGAACACTACCATGAACTGATCCAGATACTGGTGGAACACCTTGTTCATAAGATTTATAAACACTGCTGGTGCATTGGTTAGCCCAAACGGCATAACCAAAAACTCAAACTGCCCGTACCGCGTCCTGAAAGCGGTCTTGGGAATATCCTCCTTCCTCACCTTCACCTGGTGATATCCCGACCTCAGATCAATCTTGAAAAATACCCGAGCTCCGCTCAACTGGTCAAAAAGATCGTCGATCCGCGGAAGTAGGTATTTGTTCTTGATCGTGAGGTTGTTGAGTGCCCTATAGTCAATACACATGTGTACTGACCCATCCTTCTTCGGCACGAACAACACTGGTGCACCCTATGGCGAAGAACTCGAGCGGATGAAGCCCTTGTCCTGTAGCTCATCCACCTGCTTTTTCAGCTCCACCAGCTCGCTGTTGTTCACCCGATAGACATGCTGAGAGATGGGCTCCGCTCCTGGAACCAAGTCTATCGAAAACTCTATGTCTCTATCTGGTGGAAATCCCGACAACTCCTCTAGGAAAACATCCATATAATCTGCTATCAAGGGGTGTAGAATCGTTTGCTCTTCGACCGAGACTCCACAGAAGACTCCGCTGCTCTGCTCTGCCTGACGTCTGGAGTACTCGAACTCTGGCTCCTCCGGCACTCTGAAGAGAACTCTACCCCCTCTGCAATCAATGCTGGCGTGGTGCTTGCTCAACCAATCCATGCCTAGTACTATATCGTAGTTCGGCAATGGCATTACGAGCAGGTTCACCTCTAACTCACGGCCTCCCAAAACTACTCTTCGACCCTTACAAACATCACTCACGAGGATAATGCCACCCCCGATCGTGATCTTGTAAGTCCTAGGCAATGATTCAGCTACGATACCGTGTCTAATCGTAAAAGATACTGATATGAAGCTATGCAAAGCACCAGAATCGAATAATACAAAAGCTGGACTGGAGTCGAGAAGAATCGAACCTGCAATCAGCTCTCCGATGACCTCCGCATCCTCTGCTGCCATGGCGAATCCTCGTCCCTGCTGGCCTCCCCTGGCCTGCTGCTGGTGCTGGACGAACCTCTGCTGCTGCGTCTGCAGGGCTGGTCCCCTCTGCTGGCCTGCTGGAGCCCTGGCTCCTCCTCTCTGGGCTGCTCGTCCCAAGCGGCACTCCCTCATCTGGTGGTCTGTTGAGCCACATACTAGGCACTGGCCCAGCCTCTTCCTGCACTCATTGAAGGCGTGACCAGGCTTCTTGCAGTAGGCACAAGTACTACCCTGTCTCTGACCCTGCTGGTGCTGTCTCGGCTGCTGCTGCTGATGAACTGGCCTCTGCTGGATCGGCTGCGGCTGAAACTGCCTCAGTTGCTGGTGCTGAAAGTGGAGCCTCTTGGCCTGGCCTCCGCTGCTGCTGTCCCCAACTGGGTCTCTCCCCCTCTTGAGCCTAAGCTCAAGATCATCCTCTGCCAACAAGGCTCCTGTAAAGATCTCCTCGAACGTGGCATCCCGGTTGCCCTTGGTCAAGGACTTGACCTCCTTGACTAGACCCTTCCGGAACCTCTGGGCCTTCGCCGTCTCGCTCAAGCCCTCCACAAACCTGTCGAGGGGCCGAACTCCCCGGCGTACTCCTCCACTGAAAGACTCCCCTGGACCAGGCTCTCAAACTGCGTCTCCAAGGCTCTGAGTGCAGAATCTGGAAAGAACTTCTTCTTGAAGAAGCCCTTGAACTGCTCCCAAGTCTGCCTAGCTACCCCCACCCTGGGGTCTAACTGATACCAGGTGTGAGCAAGATCTCGCATTCGGCTAGCTGCGGCCTCAATCTGAAGATCTGCTAGAATCCTGGCCAAGCGGAAGATCTCCTCTATATGCTCGATCCACTGATCGGCATATAGGATCCCCTCTGTCCCCAGAAAGTCTCTGGAGCTCATCTTCTGAAACTGCTCGATCCCCGGTGTCCTCGGCTGATGGACCACTGGTCGAGCTGCGACCGTCGTAAGGGCCAGCTCCATGCCTCTGTCCTGTCGAGCCTGCTGCCGGTCCATGAACTACTGGAAATACACGAACAACTGAGTTGCGTCCACGTATCCTGGAGGCGGCTGCTGGAAGGGATCCTCTGGAATGACCGGGTCCTGCCTCCGAGTCGGTGGATGCATACCCCCTACTGCTGCTGCGGAGGCCTCAATACGAGCAGAGATGACAGGAGCTGCAGTCCCCTGGCCTTGTTGTACTGGCTGGAAGGTAGCAGTCCCCTCCATAGCATCCCCATGGATGGTATGCTGCGATCTAGTCTCTACCATCCTGAAGATAGACAAACAAGAGTATCAATTTCTGAGAAAGAAGCGAAATAACAAAGGCGGACAGTTAAAAATTCAAATGACCATCTGACAATAAGGATTTAGATGGCAAATAAAAGAATTTTTCCTAAAGTGATTGAGTACCTTAAAATTAATGTTATATATCTTACTGCAGGCTGTAGTGATACTCTAGTTCGAATACCACTACACTTCTAGTCTAGACCTGCATGGGCCACCACTAAAAACGTGTCACGACTCGCACCCTAGAGTAAGGGCACGAGATGTGGGTACGTCCAGTCTACGCTGCAGTATCGACGGTAGAACGCTGTCCTAGGTCAACATTCATCTAGCAATATATCTCTAAACAGTTTATACTCCCCGAATGGGGGTGACATAGCAGTAATAAACTCAATCCCAACTAGGAAAGAGATAACACGATATGAAATAGAACTCAAGGAAACAAATAGATAAAAAAAGTAATCTAAGATAATTCCAACAAATAACCAGAAGTACATGGTCTCAGATACAAAATGAAAGAATATATACAACTCAGAACTCAGAATAAAGTCTAGCTAAAACATGTCTCAAGACTACATAAAAGAAGATAAGCCTAACTAATCTAATATAGGAAATCGGGGTGATATCCTCAGCTAGAGCTGGGTCCTCCTGAGGGTCCAGCTCACAGGTGTCATCTAAGGCTGCCCCATAGAAAGTGTCCAGGCAGGCCTTCTCCTCCTCCTCTGTAATATTTCAACAGGTCCAGTCAGGACAGGAGCGAGCACAGTACATCTCAATAGTTCATAGCAGGTTAGAAAATATAATCATGCAGTAAAGTAAGATGCAGGTACTGAAAGAAGTACAGTATGTAAACAGAGAGAGAAAGCTGTAATAGAAATATCTACTATAAATAAGGAGCTAACATGTGGCTAGTGAGCCAGAGTACAACATAGACATGTAAATGGCATAGGAGATTCTGATGCTACACTATAGAAAAGATTCTGATACTACACTACTTGGATAGTATTCACATGTCCATTTCTACTCCCCCGTACCCCCAATCAATACACAAGGATCCAACCAGGTTATGTTATGATTCCATGCAAGGCCCCCGAAGGGTGATACATGGATGTCCTATAAATGAAGATTCTAGAAGATTCTAGGATACCCAATGAATGGGATAAGAGATTCTAGGAGACTCTTTGATCATAAGAGTATATGTCACAAGTGATCGAAGAATCAGTGGAGCATAGTGATACGCCATGTAAGTGAAATACACAGAACATGTAGTACCCGATGCTCCCTAAGGATAACATCTCAAGAAGGGATCCATATAGTACCAATCCGTGTGACCAACGTAACAGTACAAGTAAAGTAATCTACTGCAAGAAATAATTCTAAGCAGGATATAAAATGATCAGAGAATGTACTCCCCTGGTATATATCTGAGTGTCTAATATGAAAGTACTGTCCGAGGAGTGGTGTCTGGCTCCTAATCAGAACAGCACAAGTCACAACAAGTCCAAAATGGTATAATAAAGTCCTACTATGCATTCTACATAATTCTAGGTCAATCTAGGCCAAAGTCAACTCTTGGTCAACTCTGGTCAACCCTAGAAGTCAAACTAGGTCAACCAAGTCTAAATTAGGCCAAACTAGTCTACCTTAGTCTAATCAAACCTAGCTTAGTACATACACAATATATGCATATTCACTACACTACACATTTACATTATATATACATCCTATATAACCCTAGGCTAAAGCATAGAAATATATATATATATATTTTTTTTTTATAGAAATATATATACATACACTCATTACATTATACATACATATATTATATTCATATATAGATACTATATACATACATTTGTATGTAAAGAGAGAGGGCCTGTGTGTTGTGGTTGAGTGAGTGTGAAGGTGAAATGGGGCAGTCTATTTCTGGACAGTGCAGGAAATATAGAGAAAGAGAGAGTGTGAATGTGTGTGTGGGGCACAGGAAAACAGTGAAGTGAAATCTGGAAATAGTGTATGATGTTTGTGCCACAGGGTTGTGTGTGTTAGCAGGAATCAATGTGATCCTGTGTGTCCAGGATTGGCAGCAACATGAGTTGCAGGAAAAGAGTGTGTAAGAGTGCACAAGGTTGTGTCTAATGTGTTCACAGATATAGGGGAATACTCAGGTGACAGTGAACATGTCCCTGTGTGTTCAACATTAGTGTGTGTGTGTGTAGGTGACTGTGTGTAAAGAGGAATTACATGGTTCAGTTATAACAAAACAGTCCACAAACCTAAACATTCCCAGATTTGAACTATCAAACATAACCCAAACTACATTACCCAGTATTGGAACCTATTCTCAGATTTGAAACCTATTCCCAGATTTATGTATAAAGCTAACTCTAGATTTCAGTTCAATCAACTGCACAGGAAATAGGAAAACCAATTTAATTTCATAAAACTGAGAAAAGTTCAGTTTTCAGTCATATAACAAAACCCCAAGTTTAGTCTACACATCAAACATTCTCAGGTTAATACTATATTGGAAAATCATCTTAGCTTCATCACAAACCCAAAGAAAACAGTTAACATTTCAGATTTCAGTCCTATACTATAACAGTGATACAATTTCCAGGTTAACAGTGTGGATGAATCCAACAGTTCAAATGTGAATTTGAAGGCGAAAAGAAGAATTCGAAAGCTTAATTCCTATGCCAAACATAACCCTAATATGTAGGTTAACTTCCAGATTTCATATAGGTGTACAAGCAATCGATTTAAACACATAAAACAGGTTAACTTTCAACAATTCCTCAGAACACCCAACTGACAGTTCATGTATCAAAAAATTTAGGAATGACAAATTCGAATTAGAAATAGTAGCTAATTTACAATTCAATAGGTTGGTAATTAAAAACATACAATGTATAGGTGTCACACTAGGTGTTTGTGCCCATACTAGAGGACACAAACGTGTCCAAACTCCTAAAACCCAAAACAAGTATAACAGTGCACTGTCGAGTGCACAGCCTCGTGCACACGTGCACTCGTGTCATACGACACAGGATACAATAGTGTCTCATGGTCATCCACATAGATAGCCCACCTATAGGGCTATCTCATAGGCCAACTGGCCAGTGTCCACTTCGTGTCAGTGTCGGATACGAGAGTCGTATCAGTGGCTAGTAACTAACAGTGTACAGGCAGTAAAATCCACGTGCGACGGAGATTTCTCCCCCGACATGCCACGTGGGTACGTGAGACTTGACAGGTGGCATGTCAGTCAGTGCCCCATGGCTCGTGTAAAGTTTCACGTATCCTGGTTGCGTGTTGTGTCCTCCAGAGTCCCCGAACAGCAGAGGATCCAATCCCGAGCGTGCGCGTGCGTGTCCACGCGTCGAAATTGACACAAGCCGACACAATAACCACCCCAGAAGAATAGAAATGCATAAGCAACAGTAAAACCTAATTTTTTATTTAAAAACTTTGTACAAAAGAAATCGAAATGCCCTTTGTGGTATTTCGACAAACACCTAGGTACAACCTCTGATACGTGTCCAAATGGACATAAAACTTACGAAATCCGATACGACACCAATGCAGAAACTTAGGGGTTACCTATTGTTGAACTTTCAAGAAAAACCCCTTTTCAATAGCTCTTCTCTTGATGTCCCAATCCACTCAAATCACATCAAACTGAAATGGAACCTTAATGACAGCAAGAATAGGTATATCAGAACCTAATGGAAGAGATTATAATGAAAAAGGAAGAGGAATGGAATTCTTGGGATTAAAATACAATAGGAAACTAACCTTCTTAAACTTTGAGCTTTCCTAAGAAAGAGGCAACCCTAAATTTTAGGAGGGTATTTATAGGGTGATGATCCCCATAAGGATAGGGTGGCCGGCCAACATTTCCTAGGGATTAGGGTTTGGTAATTGTTTTGGGCTTTGGGCCATCTTACAAGGCTATGTGTTAAATGATTAATCAAGGCTCTAAATCATAAGCCATGACTTATGACTTTCTAATTCCTATTGCTAACTAGAGTCTAATGACCAAACCAATGATTAGGCTAGGTTAGACTAGAGTTATATAACCTAACCAAGTCCATACTAACTAGGGTTAGCTCCTAGGTTGGTCTACAAGGGTCAACACTAGTCAAAGTCAACCCAGTCTAAACAATTCCAAAATAATTCCTAAAAATTCCCAAAAATTCTAATAAATTCTAATAAATTCAAATTACCCCAAAAATGACAAAAATATCATCACACTAGAAATGTGGTAGTGACAAATTGGATTTATTTCTCTTCTGTTTGTACCTCAGTTTGAGGATTTCATTATCTATCATATCGTGCTATTTTCTATCTTTAGACTTGTGATTGAGTTGTACCTTCTGTGATTGGCCTCTGTTTGGAGAGTATATCATATTGTGGTTAGTTGAGATCTTAGAATAGCGTTCTACCGTCGACACTGCGGCGTAGGCTGGACGTACCCACTTCTCGTGCCCCTACACTGGATGCGGGTCATAACAATTAATAAACCTTTAAGATACTTTTAGGAGAATATTTTGTGAGATTTAAAGCCACAATCTATGTTTATTCTAGTTTCCCCACAAAAAGAAAATCATCTAGATTATTAAATAAGCTAATTAATAATATGAAACACAAAAAATATTAAATAACTCTAAAAAATTTAGGGACTTTACATACTGCACCACCTTCTCCACCTCAGACTTATCCTATGTCATTTGAGGGCCTCCATCAGCATTTAGATGATATACGGCGTGCTCAGCTGGATGAGCACAACTCTTTCGTGATGTCAGTCGGTTTTAGGCACTTGCAAATTCTTTTACAGATCTGCATTTCGTTCAGACTGGTTAGCATGCCAGTTCTCTTCCATGAGATATTACTGTCTCTGGTTACTGCTATAAGGATGAGGTGGTTCATCACTACTTCAACCCCGATAACGTCTATGATTGGTACCGTGGTTCTGGTGCTACCCCACATCTATCTCATGGAGCTAGCACTTCTGGGGCTGGTCCTTCTGGACATGGTGCTGATGCTGCTCGTGCTGACGATAATGAGGACTTGATCTAGATGCTACTGTTCTTTTGTCTAGATGTTATCTTTTTAGACTGTTTCTGTCTTTATATTCTTGGAAATGTTCCTACATTCCAATATAGTATTACTTTCTTTTATACACATCTATGAGTGTTTGAGATGTTGAGTTGGTTAGTCCAATTTTTTTTTATTATTATGCATTTTTTTAGTATTTATTGTCTCTTTTGGTATGCACTTATGCTTAGCATTATCTTTTAGCTACTGCTTCAAATCATAAATTGTGTGTAAAATTTGTTCATTTTCTTTATATTATTTTTATGTTTCTTCATTGTTTGTTTCTTAAGCATAAATTACGGAGGAGCTTATCTCTTTGTAATTATTTTTCTAAGTGACAACAGGGGAGAAAAGGATCTAACATATTTTTAAGGATATTCTACCAAGAGGAGACAGTACCAACCAAACAAAGACAATACCAAAACAAATGTTTTGATATTTTTTGTTAAAAATCAAGACCAAGATGTTATATCGGTCAAGGTTTGTCAATTATCAAAATGGAAAAGATTTTTGGCCCATTGGTCATGGTTGAATCGAATTTTAATTATTGATCTAACCTTGTCTCGATATAAGGGCTACATGGACGAACTTCTACATATTGCGTCTGCTACCGTTCAAGACTTTGGAACTTGGAGTAGTGTTTGTCATCGCGTCTGTATTTCAATTATCAATATATTTTTATATTTATTGCGTCTAGAAATATATTGTAAACCATATCATACTAGCAAATAGTCTACCCAAGAAACGTTTTCAAAATACCTTTTTATTTTAAAAACAAGCCCACTCACAAAGCCCAAACTACCTCCTAACTGCTTGACCTTTCAAAAGCCTAAAACCTAAGTTGTCAACCCAAATCAAACCTATTCTGGCATAGCAGAATTTGCCACGAATTTGTCCCGAATTCGGCTAGTGGAACATTGCTTTTTAAATTCAGTCTTCCCGCAGTTACTGATGCAACGGCTATATGCTGAGATTTTTTCATAGAATTCTGATCGAATTTTGTCTGAATTCTACCCGCATTCTTCCTTTAGAAATCTTATAAATATAGAAGAAATTCTACCATTGCAACACACAAATTCACTTTCTTATCTCTACTCTCTAAACTTATTACAATCTTCCAAAGTTCTACTAAGCTTTCAATTTCAAATTCCAAGCTAGTTACAATCCTCTAGTCGATTTTTTTAGTACGGTACAGTCTAGAAGTTCAAAGTTATGGTAATCAAGAGGTTTGATAGAAGTAAGACACTCACAATTGAAGTTGGTCGAGTGCTTCGGATCAAAGCTCACGTTTGTAGAAGTTGCAAGGACTTCGTATGAAAACTTGCGGTTTTTTCATTGTGGATTTCAACCAGGAGCTAGAGTTCTCTCGACTGGATTAGTCCTCACAAGTGGGAGACCAGTATACATCGTCGTGTTTGAGTTTTCTCTTTGTACTTTACTTCTATTTACTCATATTTGTGATATATTTCTATGATCTTGTTGCTAATATTTTTTTATAGCTAATATTCAGTTGCCTTCTCTATTCACCCCTATTTAGAGTATATCGTTTTATATTTCGTACATACAGATCTTGTGTTGCGACGTGTCATTTTGATAATAGATACGGAAAAAAATATTCTATCTTAGACTCACTCATCTTATGCCAAATTGTGAATATTCACAAATAGTGAAATGGCCCTAATGTTCAGATCGATTTTATAATATAGTTATTGTCACAAATCTAAAATATAAAGCACAGTGGGTTTTTGGTCCGACCCATGTGCTTTGGCTCAACGATGATGAAAGAACTAAATTGTCCCTCTCTCTATAAGAGAGGAGGAGGTCCCATGTCGGATGCTGAGCAACCGGTTGTTCCAACGGCAACCCCCGTCTCCAGCTCCTCTTGCACCGCCCTCCCTCCGCCGCCCCCGCTCCATTCTCGTCCATGCCGTGGTCGCCAGCCTCTTCCGCAATCCCTTTGTCGCAAGCAGCCTCCTCCACCGCGCCGCCGACGCCGACCCTTCCTTTGTCGCCTCCCTCTTATCCGCCATAACCAACCCCAACCCCTTCTCCTTCAACACCGCCATCGCCATCTCCGTCGACCCACTCTCCATCTACTCCCAAATGCTCTGCCGCCGCGTCCCTCCCGACTCCCATACCTTCTCTTCCTTGCTCAACACCACCGCCGCCGCCGTCGCCACCAGGTCGCTCCATGCACACGCCCTCCTCCTCGAATTCCGGCTCGACCCCTTCGTGCAGACAGTCCTGCTCACCGCCTACTCCCGACGCGGCTCCGCCGACCACGTCCTGCGGGTATTCGACGGAATGCCGCACAGGGACGTCGTCTCCTGGACCGCCGCCATCTCGGGCCTCGCCGCCCTCGGACGCCCCACGACGGCCCTGCGCGTCTTTAACTCCATGAGGTCCCACGCCGCCACCGTGGTCTTTGCCGTGTCCGCCTCCGCCGGGCTCGGGTCCCTGGCGCTGACCCGGTGCCTGCACGCCTACGACGAGAAGGCCGGGTTCGGAGGCCGCGTCTCCGTCCGGAACTCCCTGGCGCTGGCCCGGTACTTGTACGCCTATACGTCGAGAAGGGCGGGTTCGTGTCCGTGCCATTATGGCACGGGTTATCCACTAGTATAGACATAAAGTAAGGTTACATTGAAATTTGGTAGGTTATGTATATTGTTCCTGATAGCAATCTCTCTACACTTCGTAATCTAACCCTCAAAAGAGAGTTTACTGGAAGTGGAGCAAATATCTGAGAAGCATTACTTAATTTAATTTATTTTCCCTGCTTTAATGGTTACATGCCAATTGCAGGTTGCCACTAGTTGCAGTCTACAACAGTTGACGAGTGACTTGATGGTGGTCATGAATGGTGAAGGGATTCAACTTTACTTAGTTTTGCCATAAAAGAATAATATTGTGATGCTTTAAACTAAGTGTACTGGAAATCATAATAATATTGAATTAATTGTTTTTATTTCATTAGCTAGCTGTTGCTAGATTCTTTGCTAGTTCGTTGAATTGTCATCAATTTTTAATTTGAAGAAGGGATAATATATTGTTCGGTTCCAGTAACAGGAATAAGGGTTATTATTAATGATCAACCTGCTTCCAAACCACTTATTACATTGTTCAGGACAATATTGTGAATATTGCTGTCCCCTCCAGCAGCAATAGTTGTTCCTTTGCTTGATGACGGTGATTACAGTAAAGGAATCAATTTTTTGACTTTTTTTTTGAAAAATTATAATTTTTATTGATTTTTCTTTTCAATGTTTAGAAATGCCAAAAATTTTGAAAAGAAAAATGAATACTTCCATGTGGAAAAGTAATTCCTTTCTTGGATAGTTGTAATCAATTTTTTTCCTAATTTTTTTCTATTGGGAATCACTTTTCTTTCCTCCTCAATTCTTTTGGAACCCAAGCATAGAAAAGTAATCACTTTTCTTTTTCAACCCGATAATTTCATAAACCAAACGAGGCCTGAAGTTGAGGATTTGGAACAAGAAATATGATGTTTTAGAACTATTTCTTTGATCTTTGAGGCTAAATCCTCTTATTATTTGATGAATATATCGCCACAGAGAACTTTTATCCCAACTTCAAAGCATTACTTCGATGCTTGCTGTTTGCAAAGGATCAAAAGTACTTGTTTGAACCTATAAATTAGTAAAGGTCCAACATGATTATCATCAGGCATGCTGAATTTTTCATTTTAATTTTACCTTTAATATTAGGATTATTTAGTTTTATGGTCTCGTATAATAGTGAAAGTTTCCGTTTAGGTTTCTATTGTCCAAAATAGAACTTGGGCATCGTACTAACTGTTAACTTAGGTTAACCGTCCAAAATGGAGACCTAAATGCAAAATTTGAATATTTATGAAACCCTAAAACTAAATGAAAATATGTGTGACTTGGTCTATTTAGTTTTGCATGGTTAGAGTTGTGTAACTTGGATTATTTAATTTATTTTCATAATCAATCGAGAATGAGATTTATGATAATATTGTTTATTTTTATCCTGATCTAAGCAGTCACACAATCCAATGGGACTCTTGAGTTGTATGTTTCATCAATATGACTACGATGCGACTGGGACAAAAGACATCTGACGATACACGATGTCCATGAAATCGTCCCCATCGAAATTGTCACAAGGAGGGTTTTGTGGTTGCTAAGATTAATATAGAAGCAAACAACAGTGTCACAAGTCACATTCTTGATTGATCATGACAAAACTAAATAATGCAAGTGAACACAAAATCCGAGCATGCAAAACTAAATAACACAAGTTACATAACTCTCACATATTTTCGTTCTCGTATTCAAAATTTATGTTTAGATCTCCATTTTGGAGGATCAGTTTAAGTCAAGTGTTAGAATGAGACTCAAATTATATTATAGATAATACGGAAACTTAAACGTAAATTTTTAATATTACAAGAACCCTATAACTAAATAACCCTAGATATTAATGAAAATGTTAGGTAGACGCTAGATGAGTTTTAGTTTGAACTCAAACTATTGACGGAATCATGACCGGTGGGTGGATATTTGTCGAAATTGGAAAAGATCAAAGACCTGATTTTAGGGATATTATGACATTGAAGACTGTAAAAAAGCAATGATTACAATCTTTAAGAATGATTAAAGCTAAGCATTTGATATGATTAAAAGATAGTTCCATGCATAAAGAGGATGTTCCACTTCAGAGTACATTTGAACAAAAGGTACCCTCTGGAAGATGAATTTGAAAAAAGAAGAAGGTATAAATTTATATATATCGAGGAATTTGGAGAAGGATCAGCTAGACATACTTTACGAATACCTCAACCAAACTCTAAATTCACACAAAAAACATGATTTAAATCAATTATTTCTTCCGAAATGCTCAAGTTCATAACAACGTGATATCCTTACAGTTCTTTTTACTAATTAAAAGACCCATTCCTTGATCCATAAAACTTGGCAAACTACTTGCATATAACAATTATCAAGGGATATTCTTACAGTTCTTTTTACTAGAAGACCCATTCTCTAAGGTAAGAGTATAGTGCTTCCTCCCTTGGATAGTTGTAAGGCAGACACACTTACTGCCGCTTCATAAAAGTTGTACCAAACTTCTTGTGATGTGTACCTTTTCTTACTCCATTCTCTTCTCACTATAATTATGTTGGTGCTGCTGCTGCTCCTTTTCTTAAAAACCAATTTTTCGTATCAATTAAATCTTTTGCTTGTTATTAAATTATGAAATATTTTGACACATTTAATTTTGTCCAGGTTTTTTGAACTATATTTTTTTCCATGTGTTTTGTATTTGTAACATTTGGTTTTATTGTCATTGATTTGTTCATTTGTAATGTCTGGATTAATTGGTCATTATTTTTGTCCGTTGGAATTCGCATATATATAGAGTCTTCCTCTTCTTCTCAACACAGAAAAAATCTTAAGTAAAATCTCTCTAAAATCTTCTTCTCCGAAACTCTCTCTTCTTCACATCCTTACTTTGGACAGAGCTAAGTCGGGCTCAAACTCTCCGAGTTGTGTGCAACGAGGATATACCGGTAGAGCAGGAATTTTACCACTAGGAGCATTCGGAACAAGTCTGTACATAGACACGAATTAACTCTTAGGGCAGTGCTTCGTGCGCGACTTCCCCGGAGGCCGGTAACCTTTATTTTTCTGTGTTTTGTTCGCAGATTTTTTAGAAAGGAGAAAAAAAAATTATTCTAACAATCTAAAAGTTAATTGATCATTAGTTTACATGTCCTATAGAATTTTTTTTGACAAAAGTGGTTATATATATATTTCAGATAGTATATGTTGGAAATACAACATTGTTAAATATTCTACTTTGACTACAAGAGAAAATAAAATCAAATAATAATAGAAAATTCTTGTCACCATGACATGCTTCCATTTGCATATTTTGATTACAATAGTAATAGTGGACCAACTATACCCTTTAATTTCTATCATGCTGCCAATAATAAAATAAATTGACCAACTTTTGTGATATTTTGATTAGTTGGCACTGCAGTAGATTTAATAAAATATGTTTTTGATTATGCTTGTGTTTTCTCATGGAAATAATACTTGCTGCATTAGATGCTTGCTTTAGCCAATTACCAAATTTTTTGGATGGTTATAGATGTAAAGTTCTATGTTATTTTCATAGTTACGTTGAAGTATAACTTAAATTACTACTTTTCTCTAATATCTGGACATCTTTTCTTCCTACCTGATACCTTATTCACTGTTGTTCTACGTGGTTTGTGACAAGTACTTTTTAGTTAAGCTTAATATTCTCAAGTTCTACTGCAGTGTTTATGGATTATATATCCCATTCATTTGTTCACTGCCAGTTTCTTCTTGGGTTTTTTTCTTTAATGAACTTTTGGCAATTTTGCAACTTGTCTTAGTGCACTAAGTTTGTGTCCCTCTTTGAATCAACAATATCATTTTCGTTGATATCTCATTGTCTCTAATCATGATTAGTAGGTTAGTCTTTTTCAAAAATGGAACAATTTAAAAATTGATGGTTATATATTAAATACATAATGAAATGACCTATTAAGGATTCCAGATGCCATCTGGGCATGCCAAATCAGCATATGTTCATAGCCTAATGAGGATCACAGTACTTTTCGTTTACGATCTGCAAGAGAACCAGGAGGTCAATAAATTTTTTTTTTTAGACGTCATGGAGCCACAATATTGGTACCCAAATTCATGCATAAACACGAGTTACAACAACATTCATAGGCTATGTTTTCAATCATCGGAGAGTTCAACTACCTACGGACACTCGTCATATATGTGTCGGACATTTACATTTTTGTTATATGTTTTCTATAGATACATTGTGTATACTTCTTGAGTTCTTCTTTGAGACATTCCGGTTTAATTAGACCGTACAAATTTCGCATTTTTGGACAAGAGGTGTTAGTCCCGGGGCTTGATCAAAGATGGTAAAACAGATGCAACAGAGATCTACGATGATACAAAAACCAAATAATCTGATTACAATACGGAGGAGGAAAATAGAAAAGAGAAGATCTCTCGTTCTTCCTTGCAAACGTGTTGCAATTGGGACAGAACGAGTTACAATAATCTAGAGAGAGATTAGAAGAAGAACAATGCTGGGGTGTCAAAACACCGTTGCTCAAAGCAAGATTTGCCCCACATGATCTGCTTCCAGGAACCAGCAAGTTTGAAGAACTTATGGAACGCTCGAAGTCACCTCTATTCTGACTCCTCGGATGGACTTGCAATGGCGGCAGCAACTCTCTCTCTCTCTTTCTCCTTTTCTGACTTATATTTTCGTAGTAGGCACAAAGGAGGCCAGAAGAGAGTATTTATAGAGAGAGGGTGGAAACCCTAGCCGTCTCTTCAGTTTTGGAAAGACTGAATCAAATTCCAAAAAGATAGCAACGAGATTAATTCAAATCCCACAAAGATAGGAACGAAATTAATTCAAATCCCACAAAGATAGGATCGGAATTAATCGCATTGATTCAGCCTTACCATAACTGACTTGTAGTCTGCACAGTCAGCGAAACCCTCCATGCGGCAGTAGCAGCCCTGGCCGCATGAGCCGCATGGCCTCATGGACGCATGGACCGCATGAGCCGCATGGACCGCATGGACCGCATGAGCCGCATGGACCGCATAGACCGCATAGACCGCATGGACCGCATGAGCCGCATGAGCCGCATGGGCCGCATGGTCGCATGCCGCATAAGACCGTATGGCCGCATAAGACCGCATGGCCGCATATGAGTCGCATAAAGACCGCATGACTGCTGACGTGCTAAGTGCAAAGTGCGCCAACAAAACGCCATATTACGCCTCATGAGCCCATGAGCCCGAGTCCGAGTCCGAGTCCGAGTCGCTAAGCCCCTTTGGGGCTTAGCTCCAAATGGAATTAATCCAAGAGAATGACAAAAGCATTAATGTTTAATCCTTGGAGCCTTATTCTTACCTCCTAGTAAAATCACCCACATGGTTCCCTCCTTAGGGTCACCACCCCATGTGCATCTCTCAATAACACACCCAAGTATATATGTTGAGATAACTCATGGTGCATTTCCGATGTGGAACTAAAATTTTATAAGGCATGTTGAGAGCAAGCTCTCTCCATGTAAAGAAAGCACCAACAATCTCCCACATATCACAACATATATATGTGTCCAGGGTTGAGCGTTCCCCACAGTAACTATCCATTTTGCATTAGGATAGATGTCGCTGACGACTTAAATCTTCCCGCATGGGTTAAATAACAATGTGATACAAGAATGGACTATGCCTTGAATTCTGCACCACAACTGTAATTCTTCCCACTCACAAATTGTAGTTACGTGTGCTTCTGGCTGCACATTAAAGGCCCTGTGCCAGCCTGGTTTCAGTGTATAATTTTGGGCGTCTACAAGTTTACCCTCAAGAGACGGCCTGATATCTCTTTCCATACACCATAGGTGAGTTCTTTATTAAAGAGATATGGCATGAAGCCTTGCGCTTCCTTGCGGTGCTACGCCGCTATGACATGGCCTGAAGCCGAGGCATTACCCCTACCTGGGAACCTCATCGTAGTGTCATACTACTGTAGCATGAGGTCACAAGCCTCTTTGTAGTGCCAATCTACCCAGCATGAAGCCTAAAGCTTCCTTGCGGTGTTACGTCGCAACGACAGGGCTTGCAATGCCGAGGCTTTACCCCTACCTGGGTACCTCATCGTAGTGTCGTGCCACTGTAACATGGGGCCATCCTCCCCTTTGTAGTGCTGTCTACAACTCTTTAATTACGTCATACAGCATTAGGCTACCTGCCTATTTGCGGTGCTACGCCGCTATGACTTGGCTTGCAAAGCCGAGGCATTACCCCTACCTGGGAACCTCGTGGTGGAGTCATTCCACTGTAGCATGGAGTTTCACTCCTTGTAGTGTTGCTCTACCGTGCTTCCTGTAAAGCACACCAGGCATTCACTCTGCCTGAGAACTCATTAAGGTGTTTAAGCCAACCTTCCACAGGATCTATTTTTTTCACAGAAAAAATACATAGTAGACAACAGTAGTTATGGGTCCATATCCCTTCCATGTTACAGAGAACAGGTACCCACTGTTACCTGATAGTTTCCCAGTCAGTGATCCTCCTTTGAACCAAAAGTTAGATGCCTAGTAGATTTCTCTTTGAACTAATAACATAAAACTTTATGGTAGGATTACAAAGACACACTATCAGAATACCTTCAAGCCCATTTTACAAGCTGTGTCATCGACCAACTGGCGCTTGAGGCCCTTTATGAATGGATCTGCCAGGTTCTCCTGACTCTGAATATCAACCACTGCAATTATACCTCTTTTGATAAGATCGTGTACTGTCCTGTGCTTCAACCGCACAGTCCTCTTCTTCCCGTTGAAGAGGTCATTTGATGCCACCGCCGCAGTCACCTGGTTGTCACAGTATATCGGTATTGTCGGTATCTGAGCCCCAACCACTGGAAGATCATACATGAGCTCCCGAAGCCATTCTGCTTCATCTGCTGCAGTTTCAAGTGCATAGAATTCAGATTCTATGGAGGAACGAGAGAGTATAGTCTGCTTCTTCGACTTCCACGATATAGCAGCTCCACCCAAGGAAAAGACATATCCACCTGTGGATCTCTCGCTTTTCACCTCTGAACACCAGCTAGCATCACTGAAGCCTTCCACTACTGTCGGATACCCGTTGTAGTGCAGTGCATATGTCTGAGTCTTCTTGAGATATCTCATCACCCGCTTCACAGCTTTCCAGTACTCAACCCCTGGGTTGCTTGTAAACCGACTCAGCATTCCCACGGCGAAAGCTATGTCAGGCCTTGTGGCAGTGGTAGCGTACATCAAACTTTCGATAACGCTAGAATACTCCAGCTGCCTGACGCTTTCCCTTGAGTTTGGCTTCAGCTTCTGATCACACATGTATGGCGTATCGATCCCTGGAAGATCCTTATACCCATAGCGTGTGAGCATCTTCTCAATGTAGTGAGATTGTGACAGCGCTACTCCAGTGTCTATCCGGATGATCTTTATGCCCAAGATGACATCTGCATCCCCCAAGTCCTTCATACTGAACTTGGTTGAGAGGAACTTCTTTGTCTCTGTGACACAGCCTATATCCGTACCTAGGATTAGCATGTCGTCCACATACAGACAAACGATGACTCCTCTTCCATCAGCGAACTTTGTGTAAACACATTTGTCCGTCTCGCTGACTCTGTAGCCGTTTGACCTAATAACTTTGTCAAACTTC
This sequence comes from Iris pallida, assembly GCA_029216955.1. Classification (NCBI taxonomy): domain Eukaryota; kingdom Viridiplantae; phylum Streptophyta; class Magnoliopsida; order Asparagales; family Iridaceae; genus Iris; species Iris pallida. The sequence continues at coordinate 1,920,515 of JANAVB010044620.1, read as the reverse complement.
TCATGCCACATCTTGGGATCTTGCTTCAAACCATACAATGATTTCACCAACTTGCAGACTTTGTCTTCAAGACCTTTGACGACAAATCCATCTGGCTGTTGTATGTAAATCTCTTCGGTCAGCTCCCCATTCAGGAATGCTGTCTTTACATCCATATGATGTATCACCAACTTATGTATAGCTGCTAGAGCGATTAACATCCTGATGGTGGTCATCCGAGCTACTGGAGCGTACGTGTCAAAGTAGTCTATCCCCTGTTTCTGAGAAAATGCCTTGGCTACCAGCCTGGCCTTGAACTTGTCAATAGTTCCATCTGCCTTCATCTTCTTCTTCTTGAAGATCCATTTGCATCCGATGGGCTTTTCTCCTTCAGGTAGATCTACTAACACCCATGTGTTATTGGAGGTGATAGAGTCAAACTCGTCATTCACTGCCTCCTTCCAGAAGAAAGCATCTCTGGTCTTTATCGCCTCATCATAAGTAAGCGGATCTACTTCCATATGATAGGTGACAAAGTCATCTCCGAAATTTTTCGGTCACCTCGCTCGCTTAGCTGACGGCTCTGCGAGTTCTGGTACAAGAGTTGTTTCATCAATAATAGCTTCTTCTTGGACTACTGGCCCATATAAGATTTCAGTCTCATTTGCACCTACATCATTTTTCGGAATGTCCGAAAGAACAATGTTTTTGTCTTTTGCAAACTTGTCTTCAAAGTATTCAGCATCGTGAGATTCGATGATATGATTTGACTCAATATCAAGAAATCTCCTCGCATCACTCTTCTCGGCATACCCCAAGAAGATCGCCTTCGTAGTCCTTGTCCCTAGCTTCTGAATCTTCAGATCTGGGAGCTTCACATACGCCAGACACCCCCACACTCGAATGACATTCAAGTTTGGTCTGACTTTGAACCAGAGTTCATGAGGAGTTACGTCCGAAGTTGCATATGGCACTCTATTTAGAATAAAAGTGGCCGTCAATGCAGCTTCTCCCCAGTAGCATTTAGGAAGACCCGCGGTTAGCAGCATTGAGTTCATCATTTTTGTCAACGTTCTATTCTTCCTCTCCGCTACTCCGTTGGATTGAGGAGAATATGGAGCAGTAGTCTCGCATATGATTTCATGTTCTTTGCAGAACGATGCGAATTCATGAGACCTGTACTCTCTACCTCGATCACTTCTTAACCTCTTGAGTTGTTGTCCAGTCTGCCGTTCAGCTTCGGCCCTGAACTCTCTGAACTTCTCGAAGGCTTCGTCTTTAGACTTGAGCAAGTAGACGAACGCGTATTTTGAGAAGTCGTCGATAAAGGTTATGAAGTACTTCATCCCGGCCTTCGTGGAGAAATGTTTGAAGTCACAGATATCGGAGTGCACCAACTCCAGAAGATCTGTGCTTCGATTGACCCGATGAAAGGGTTTTCTTGTGATCTTCGTCTGAGCACACACTTCACACTTCTCCACCTTACCCCAATATTTGGAGATAAGTCCTAGACTAGACATTTTGTTAATTCTTTTACAATGAACATGTCCTAGTCTATTATGCCACAACTCAAGAAAATAATCAGAAAATACAACTGTATTATTGTCATCAAACTAGTTGACAAGCTGAATTTTAAACATTCTTTCGGTTTGATAAGCCTTTCCGAAGTATGTTCTTTTCTTGGACATCACCATTTGACCAGCATTGATGTACATCCTCAAGCCTGCAATGCAGAGCAGGCTCCCAGAGATCAGGTTCTTGGCAATCGTCGGAACATGCTTCACACCTTGAAGCATCAGAGTGTTCCCAGAAGTGAGTTTCAGTTCCACGGTCCCGATCCCCAGAACTTCAGCTTGGGCCTGGTTCGCCATGACAACCTTCTCAGATAGCGGCTGGTACGTGACGAACCATTCCTTGCCAGAACAGACATGACAAGTCGTACAAGTGTCTATCCACCAGTCAGAGTCAACCCCCACAGTTGTGACCTATCCGATCATAGCAACAATGTTAGAAACCAATGAAACCTTATTAGGCTCACCTTTTTCTGATTGTTTAGGCTTAGATCTGCATTCACTCTTGTAGTGGCCTTTCTTGCCACAATTGTAACAAGTCACATGGGACTTAGTCTTCTGTTGCTTGAAAGAAGGACCCTTCACTTTTAGATTAGTGAAGTCCTTCTTCTTGGGATGAGAAGCCGTCTGCTTCCCCTTGGGATCTCTCGTCTGCACAAGATTGGCTTTAGCCAACTGTTTAGACAGAGTGTCCACCTTCTGTTGGGAACGCATCTCGTCCTCAATATGGATCTCTTGAAGTAGATCTCCCAAGCTAATGTCTAGCTTCTTTCTGTGCATCCTTGCATAGAAGGTACTCCATCCATCAGGAAGTTTTGAGACGATCCCTCCGACGACAAACTTGTCGGGAAAGGGCATCTCTTCGTCTTCCAGTTTCTGACGCAGCTTCAGAAATTCCTTCACCTGTGGCAGCATGGACTTTTCGTCCTCAAAGAGCAATTTGTGATATTTTTCAACCACAAACATCTTTCTCCTGTTCCTGTCTTCTTCATACAGATTTTCTACAGACTCCCATATGTCTCTGGCAAGTTCCTTCTTCGAGTAGGATTCTGCCAGGGAATCCTCCATAGCATTCAGGATGAGAAGCCTGCAGATGCAATTTTTCCTTCTCCACTTGGCCTGGAGTTTGGTAGCCGCCTTGATTGCGGCAGTAGATCCAGTGTCTGGAACAGAGGGTTCTTCCTCCAACAAAACATGATCAACGTCTTTTAGTTGAAGAGTTAGGTAAACCTTTCTCTTCCAGACTTGATAGTACTCTCCATCGAACTTTTCCAACTTGTAGAAGTCCGATTGGAGAAGCGAAGCATTAATGTTTTCCATCTACACGGATCTTGTTTTGAGATTGTTAGTCCCGGGGCTTGATCAAAGATGGTAAAACAGATGCAACAGAGATCTACGATGATACAAAAATCAAATAATCCGATTACAATACGGAGGAGGAAAATAGAGAAGAGAAGATCTCTCGTTCTTCCTTGCAAACGTGTTGCAATTGGGACAGAACGAGTTACAATAATCTAGAGAGAGATTAGAAGAAGAACAATGCTGGGGTGTCAAAACACCGTTGCTTAAAGCAAGATTCGCCCCACACGATCTGCTTCCAGGAACCAGCAAGTTTGAAGAACTTGTGGAACGCTCGAAGTCACCTCTATTCTGACTCCTCGGATGGACTTGCTATGGCGGCAGCAGCTTTCTCTCTTTCTCCTTTTCTGACTTATATTTTCGTAGTAGGCACAAAGGAGGCCAGAAGAGAGTATTTATAGAGAGAGGGTAGAAACCCTAGCCGCCTCTTCAGTTATGGAAAGATTGAATCAAATTCCAAAAAGATAGCAACGAGATTAATTCAAATCCCACAAAGATAGGAACGAAATTAATTCAAATCCCACAAAGATAGGATCTGAATTAATCGCATTGATTCAGCCTTACCATAACTGACTTGTAGTCTGCACAGTCATCGAAACCCTCTATGCGGTAGTAGCAGTCCTGGCAGCATGAGCCGCATGGTCGCATGGACCGCTTGAGCCGCATGGACCGCATGAGCCGCATAAGCCGTATGGATCGCATAAGCCGCATGGACCGCATGGACCGTATGAGCCGCATGAGCCGCATGGGCCGCATGGCCGTATAGCCACATGGGCCGCATGCCGTATGGTCACGTGGCCGCATGGCCGCATTGGCCACATGGCCGCATGCCGTATGGTCGCATATGAGCCGCATAAAGACCGCATGACTGCTGACGTGCTAAGTACAAAGTGCGCCAACAAAATACCATATTACGCCTCATGAGCCCATGAGCCCGAGTCCGAGTCCGAGTCGCTAAGCCCCTTTGGGGCTTAGCTCCAAATGGAATTAATCCAAGAGAATGACAAAAGCATTAATGCTTAATCCTTGGAGCCTTATTCTTACCTCCTAGTAAAATCACCCACATGGTTCCCTCCTTAGGGTCACCACTACATGTGCATCTCTCTACAACACACCCAAGAATATATGTTGAGATAACTCATGGTGTATTTTCGATGTGGGACTAAAATTTTACAAGGCATGTTGAGAGCAAGCTCTCTCCATGTAAAGAAAGCACCAACAAGAGGTAGATTTCTTCTTTCTGATAATTTGAACAGATCCTAATATAAGGTTCATTATTCATGAAGCCATCAAGTGACTTAGGCCCGTTCATGCACGAATATACAAATATTTGTTGTGCTTGGTATAATTTATTAGCATAATGACAAATTAATACATGCTTTGATGACATTCAATTTTTATTAGCAGTACAAAGGATACTAAATAAATTGGATGTCAACATTCACAACTAGCTTAATTATGGACACTCCTACATCACAAGATTATATTTTTAATCGGATACAATGTCTCGTTCTCTCTTTCATATTGCCTCATTTTTTTTTCCAAGCTTTCTCATTGGTTTTGTTATGACTCATTATACTTGTTGATAAGTAAACAGTATTGTTAGTGTCCAATAAAAATAAATATAATATGTATTTCTTGTATTATTTTATTTTTCTGTTATGTACAAGTGGCCCGCTGATATATTTGAAATCAATGGAAATTTTTTTTTTCACGGCCTGACATAAGATATATTTTTAAAAGTATTACATGTTTTGTAACTTTCATTTATTTTTACATCATTTCTAGTTGAAATTAAAAGCTCAATTATTTTCATATTTCATCTTTGCATATTAAGATATTTAAGTGTTTCAACTGGTGACCAGTATGTGTGAAACCCCTGAATTTTAGATTTTTTTCAAATTTTCTAAATGAATTATTTTCGATAATTTATTTTTTTAATTATTTTTATCATTAAATGCTCTTTTCCGTAAATTTGATTTCTGGAGCGTTAGAGATGTCAATATCTGGAAACTTCCTTCATGAGTTTGTAGTAGAAAAGATTATCTCTATTTGATATATCATATCCCACTCAAACTTGTTCCCTTGTACTCTTTTTGCATCGCAGAACTTCGGGTCAATTTAGGCCATTTAATTGTTGAATAATTATTAATAAATTTTCCACTTTTATCTTTGATCATCATATGCACGTTGTCGTGACTTTTAATTTAGGGGCACAAGACTAGTCGTTTTCTCAAAACCAACTTTTCGTGCATGATCTAGTCGATGCACCCTACACCCATGACCTTCGTGTCCTACTAAAACACACCATCTTGTGCTTCATTTGCATCACACAATTTTCCTGACACAAGACCCGATCTTAATTCATCCTACGGAGTCACATTTATTTTTGACTTGAATTGGGGATATCATTTCAACCCAAACCTGTCAACCCAAATATGGACACAGCCCACATTAAGCCTACTACCTACATGACTCTTGTGTCCCATTCAATTGAGGCCCCGCATGCTACTTATTTATCTCATAAATGACTAAATTAAATTATTTATTGCACCAAGTCCGATTTTGACCCGACCCGACTCAATTGAACCCAACCCAAGCTTTATGTTGTCCCCTCATGACTAGCCAAACACCCCACACAATTTTTCCTCATGACAAACACCAAACACCAAGTGTGTCCACTCAAATTATTCAAGGGATAACTCCAATGACCTAATTTAATCTTGGCCCTTGATTTTGCCTCCATCAATCACCACCACTCATTCCTACATAGTACACACTCACACACAAATGCCCCTATCGGCCGGCCCATATTCCCAAAATTTTTCTCTCTTTTCTTTTTGAAGATATTACTATGTCTCTGCCTCTCTTTCTAATAACACAACTCTCTCTCTCTTATTATTATACAAACACCCTCTCCTATCACCTCACAGCCACACACCCCTCCCCTTTTTTTGGCCGACAACCAACCCCCTTCTCTTCTTTCTAACTACTTCTTCTCTCCTTCTTTTTCTTCACATCACCACTTCATCACCTCCTTTTTCTTTTTTTACTCCCATGGCCGACTCTACTTCTTCTCACCTTCATCTTCACCATCTCCACCATCCTCACCATTATCTTCCTCTTCTCCTCCTCCTCCGAGTGGCTGCAGTAGCCATGGCCACAGCAGCAGCAGCAGTGGCAGCAAGGCAGCGCGTAGCAGCAGCAGCAACACCAGCGACTGTAGCAGCAGTGGCTGTCGTGCCACAACCGCACGACAAAGGCCGCCGTGACCCCGACCTCGACCGCACAGTGGTCGGGCGATCGTGGACGACCCCCCGGGTGGTCATCGTCCTCCCCGACGCGTACGATAGGATATTCGTGCGTTTCGCATGAAATCCCGACGTAACGCACGATTTCAAAAGTTAGAATTCATTCTCGGGACAACGACTTTACGCACATTTTTTGATAAATCTGACCGTTGGATCGACAAACTCTTTGCTCCATCACAATCTCGGTATATACCCCTCATTCCTGTCAAGTTTCAACCGTTAATTCCGTCGTTTGATATGTCAAAATCGGCCACCAAGTTGACCCTTTAAATTGTGTACATTTTGGACAGTTTTGTGGAGCCAACTTCATCTACTCGTATCTCCTCCGTTGCAGCTCCGTTTGACGTAGTGCTAGTTCCTATGCACAGCTGGTATAACCCTCTTCCTGTCCCTTAAGTTTTCTTTAATTGTGAGCTTGTTTGATTGGTTGAATTTGACGCCAAAGTTGGCCGTCCGAATTTATAATTTCCAACTTATAAAATTTTAATTTTGAATTCGGGGCTCCGGATTCAAATTTTGACACCACCAGTAGACTCGTGGCATCGTTTTAGCAAGAATTCATATAAAGTTTGCTTAATTTGGAGGACGTGGGCTCCGATACGCATTTCGGTGCAAGACGGGCCCATAGTCCGAGTCAACGGGCCATTTTGAGATCGGCTCATCGGAATCCAATTCCTAATATACCATTGAGTTTGTATCATCATTCTGGAATCGTTGACATATACTTTGTTAGATTTAGTGGACTTTGGTACCGGCATACATTTCCGTGCAAACTGGAATTTCAAAGTCCTGGTCAACGGACTACTTTGAGATTAGCTCATCGAAATCCAATTCTGGATATACCATTGTGTTCATATCGTCAATCTAGACTTGTTGAAATATACTTTGCTGGATTTAGTGGATATTGACTCCGGCACGCATTTTCGTGCAAATTGGATTCCAATATCCGGGTCAACGGACCATTTTGAGATCGGGTCATCGTGACCCAATTTCGGATATATCATTGAGTTTGTATCGTCATTCTGGATTCGTGGACATATATTTTGCTAGGTTTTGAGAACTTTTATCCTGGCACATTTTTTGGTGCAAAGTGGGTTTGACACGGACACCGTTTTGATCCGAAATTATCTTTTTGCCCCTGTGTCTAAATTGGACTTATGGATATGCTATTCTAGCTATTTTGACCATTCTGGACACGTTAGTGATGGTTGTTTCATCATTTGACAACATCTGTAGACTTTTCCCTTATCTATCTCTATTTGTTATAATCCTTCTCTTTTTTGGTTTATATTTTGAGATCCGTCGATTCCAGTGATTTCACATCACTAAAATTGACCAGTTGACCATGTGGATGATTATAGAGACTAACTTTGACCTAGTTTAACCTAGAGTGGACTAGGAGTTGACCAGTTGACCAAAGTCAACCATAAGTCAACCTTAGACCCATTTTGACTTAGTTTGACCTAGTATAGGCCTAAAAACATAGAGTTAATATATTTAAATAAATTATTTACTCTAGAGCACTAAGTAACTCTGTGAATTCATATTAGGTCTCTGTGACGTGGGTCCAGGCATAGACCCTCACTTATTGCTCAGGACAGCAGGCGAGTACATTCTCTGATAGTTTTTATTGTCTTGATATCTGCTATATTCAATTCAGCTGTAGTGTTTTACTTGATTCCCGACACGATGGTACACGGACTAGTATACGTTGGATCCTATTATGAGATGTCATTCTTGGGTTACCACGGTATATTGGTATATTGTTCGTCTTGTTTTCTGATCTTGTATAGACGTCGATTCCTAAGGGGATTTGCTACCCTCTTAGATAATCCCGTGTCATGACGTAACATGTCCGGATCCATATACTCTTCGTGGATGGAAAGTTATTAGAGGTTATGTGATCTTTACCCCCATTGGTTTACTACTTGTGCATAGCTTTACCCTCGCCTCACGTAGGTTAAAGCCTGACCTGTGTTACTACTTGCTTCATAGCTTTCCATTTTGGCTGGCCTGATCCTCTATACTACTTGTGCATAGCCGGTCAAATAGAAGAGCCTGATCTTGACTCTAGCCGATCACATAATGCTCTAATATCTCAAGGCACTGTTTATATTTACCTTATACATCAGATATTCCTGTACTGTTTTATATTCCAGTATTTTATATCCTGACATGATATCCAGTTTTATATATACTACTTTATTTCCAGTCTTGATATTTTATCTTGTACTTCATTATAATTGTCTCTTATAAAATTTGTCAATTCATATGAAACTGATGTTAGTTTATGTACTCATTTCCATCCTGACTGGATATGTTGACAATATTTTTAAAAGTTGTTATGCCCTCATTATTGGACTACAGGATGATGCTAGCTGAGGCGGATCTCGATATTCTTTCACCCTGTGTTGTCTCATATGAGTTCTAGTTCTGGTAGTTATTTTAGTTTTGTTATTGATTTTCTTCCATTTCATTCTTGTCTCATATGATCCTTTTACAGATTCTAGTTGTTCTAGTGATATTGTTATCTTTCTTGTCTTATGTTCCTTAGCTTTTCTGATGTGATTTGAGTACATTTATAGTTATAGATCTTTTAGATGTTATAGTTAGTATCGGGTACTTGACAGCGCTCTACCGCCGATACTGCAGCGTAGACTGGGCGTAGCGCACGTATTCGTACCCATATATCCGGGTGCGGGTCGTGACATATTTTTAGTAGTAGCCCATGTAGGTCGATCTTTGCTGTTAATGCAAAGTCGTGGTAGTACTTGAGCTTATCTGTACTACTGCGAGCCTGCCCTAGGATTAAGATTGAGTTTTTTGCCATTAAAAATCAAAGAAAAGTATTACAGAGACACTAAATTTGATTGCAAACTCGCTTGTACAAGAGAAAGCCAAGAAAGAAACCTTAGAAAACGATTTAAGTACAATTGTTTAGTTTTTTATTCTGGGGGTGACGATAGAGGCTCGAAAAAGTGTAGCTACTCTGCCTTACTTCTTGGACTATCTGACACGATCCTTGCTCTTGAAGAAATTGCCCTTCTTAGGTTGCCAGCCTTTTGCATGGGTGTGGTACCCTGCTATTTACAGTGATAGATATCTTGAGCCGCATAGATGGCTACATGACCACGTAGCTACAATAACACACAAAGACCAGCTCTTTGGCCGCCAGCTGGTGACTTGTTAAGATTTTGTTGCAGCAAATCTGGGTGGTTGAGACTTATTCAGCCTGCCACGTGTCCTATCGCAGGGTAGGATCAGTCTGCGTGCGTCATTTTGAGCCGCATAGGCCTTTCAGTATTCGGCCATGCTGGGCCGCATAAGACTCATGCGACTTAAGTCGCAGTCTTCCTTAGTCCGCATATAACTTAGGAACTTTTGAGCCGCATAGATTCTGTATTCTGGGCCGCATAAAGCTCATGCGGCTCAGGTTGCAGTCACCCTTGGCCGCATGAAGCGTATGGATTGAGCCACATAAGGTTCATGCGGCTCGGGTCGTAGTCCTTCTAGCCGCATGACTATGTCCAGTCTGGTGACATGATATTTTGTTTGATCACGTCTTATCTTCTTTTTGTCAGAGTGTTAGCTGTCAGTTTTGTCAGTTTTGACCGAGTTTGTCCGCTTTATCAAAAGGGTTGATCAGCTTGGCCGCATACGTAAATATTCTTTCTGTGGCTAAAATCAGTCTGGCTGCTAGATAGTGAAGATGGGCCGTAGGGGCATGCCGAGTCTGTCATGTGGCTCTTCTTTATGCGGACCAGTTTGGCCCAAAGTACTCATGCGATCAGCTGTGATCTGCATGAACCCCATATTTTCCATGCTTCTATGTGAGTCATGGAATATTTTAGGATTTTGGTACTCAGTCACATATTAGAAACTCTTGATAGATTCCAGGGATAACCCCTGGGAGTCTTATTTCGAAAGTTTTTCAAGTCTATTTCCCACTTGCTTTTATTCGTCCTGATTTTGAAATATCTGTCTGTTATCGAACCCTATTTTTGCATTGGGATGTGTTTATGGACCCCCGAGGGAACTAGAATGTATAAGTTGAACTTATATATCATCTATGTTGAGAAGAGAATATGATTAGTCAATCTTATATGAAGGTTAAGATATGTTTTAGATTATATTCCAGGAATCTTGCCCTAAATAGTACCTTTGGGACATCCCTTGAGAACCTCCCTCTAAACCCTACCTCAGAATCTATTTTTGCCTGTTTCCATTTACTTATCCTTGATTCGTTGATGCAAATTTTGAATGTTGACGTTCGTTGTTGACTTTGATTTTGTTCCTAGATAAGTTTTTATGAATTGAGTTAAGATATATTCTGATAACATATTTGATGAGTACGATGAGAAGGGTAAATGCCTACTTTATTTATGGAGTTTAGAATTTATCGCAGTCATACAAGCTAGCATGACGAGGACATAGAGCCTGATTTTGGGTATACTATCCTAGTTATGGAATTAAGATTTTCTTGCAGCCATACCGGTTGGCGTAGCAAGAAATCTAGATAACATGAATATAGGGTGTATACCTTAGTTATGGACTCTATCGTTTATTGTAGCTATGCTTACTGGCATGGCAAAAATTCTAGCAACATAATTCGGATAGACGTGTATGGTTATCAGATCATATCTTAAATTGATTCACTTCTTTTAACCAAATGAACAAGAACAATTCCTACTATTATTTCTTGTTTTACCATTATTCTCTTATCTTAATTAACCTTGTCCTACTTACATCGATCAACTACATCGTATCTACATTTGTCATCTACACTTTGAAAAATTTGAAATTTGCATATCTCTGTATCTTGGGAAAAAGTCGAGGAAGTATCGTAATCATCTATCTTGTGGAAGATGAATTTGTTATCGAGTGGTATCTTGGTAGGAATATGAGATGTTGGACATTTAGATAATTTGGGATGAAAAATGACTGAGATTGGAAATAAAATCAAGAGGTCGGTATTATCAATTGGGAAAAACGATTACACTTGGAGAATTATTTTGAGTGTGGATCGTATTAGGAGGAACGAAGAATGATTTTGAGAATTGGAATGTGCATGAAACGGTACTATTTTACATTTGTGTTTTTATAGCTGATGAGGATATTCGAAGACGACTGGATTTTAAGAACCTAAATATTTTTAAGTTAGTGATTCTTGAGATATTTTATTTTGAACTAAGGCACTCGGGTGCGTAGGTATCATGTTTGCTTCCTCATCCGAGGCTAGTAAAGCACTTGCTCTCGATCGTTGGAGGAAGACTTTTGAGACCCACCCTGTCCATTAGCCCTAGGGGACTGGACGCGGGTGGTTATGTACAACTTTCTAACAGGAGCACGTATAACAGTTAACGGTACCTGCTGACGGTCAGCAACTTGGACAGTTGACTGGGCTTGTTGGGCTCGCACTGCACTAGACTTCATCGATTTAGCACCTGAAGGCGCATAGTAAGAAGAGTCCAGATTAGAATATTTCACATTCTTAATGGGTCGCATGGAGTCGGGCCCGCATGAGAGACGATCGAACACAGAGCTTCTGACATGGTCGCATGAGACACCCTGTCTGTGGCCAGGATTGGCTGTCGCATGGGCCATCTGCCTGCGGCCAAAGTTGGCTGCCGCATGGGCCATTTGTATACGGCCAGAGTTGACTACCGCATGGGCCATCCGCCTGCAGCCAGATTTGGCTGCCGTATGGGCCATCTGCATGCGGCCAGAGTTGGCTGCCGCATATGTATACTGCTCATCTCTCTTATGCGGCCTCTTCCTCGTCCGCATAGATTTCCTTTGTGTCTCCAAAAACTCAGCATCGTAGTGTTTTCCTTTGCTGGATTTGGGGACAGTGGGGTTCTCCGCGGTCGGAAGCAAGGCCACAGAAGGGCTTTGATCACTGTTTTGGGCTGCAGAAGGAGCTTCTTCAAGAACCTGGTCTGGGGTAACAGTTTTGCGCTTCGACGTCCTGCGGGTTCTCTTTGGGTTGGCTCGCTTCTGTGACGGGCTGGCGCTCCCTTCAGAGAGCATTTCTTCGATTATTCGTTGGTCAAAACGAACCACGAGCATTTGCTGCATAGAACCAAGCTTGGACGTGTCAGATTGCGTCACCAACTTCTCATCAGAGGAGAAGGATGTCCCTAGCAGAGTCGCCATCGTGTTTGCCATTAAATATCAAAGACAAATATTACAGAGATACTAAATTTGATTGCAAACTCGCTTGTACTCAGAAAAGTGTAGCAACTCTACCTTACTCCTTGGACTATCTGACACGATCCTTGCTCTTGAAGAAATTGCCCCTCGTTGGTGTTTGCCATGAAATATCAAGAACAAAAATTACAGAGGAATTAAACTTGATTGTAAACTCGCTTGTACAAGAGAAAGCCTAGAAAGAAATCCTAGGAAACAATCTAAGTAAAATTGTTTAGTTTTGATTCTGGGGGTGACGATAGAGGCTCGGAAAAGTGTAGCAACTCTATCTTACTCCTTGGACTATCTGACGCGATCCTTGCTCTTGAAGAAATTGTCCTTCGTAGGTTGCCAGCCTTTTGCATGGGTGTAATACCCTGCTATTTATAATGATAGATATCTTGAGCCGCATAAATGGCCACGTGGCCACATGGCTATAACAACACACAAAGATCCGCTCTTTGGCCGCCAGCTGGTGACTTATTAAGATTTTGTTGCAACAAATCTGGGTGGTTGAGACTTGGTCTGCTTGCCACGTGTTCTATCGTAGGATAGGATCAGTCTACTTGAGTCATTTTGAGCCGCATAGGCCTTTCAGTGTTCGGCCATACTGGGCCGCATAAGACTCATGCGGCTTGAGTTGCAGTCTCCCTTAGTCTGCATGTAGCTTAGGGACTTTTGAGCCGCATAGATTCTGTATTTCTGGTCCGTATAAACCTCATGCGGCTCAGGTTGCAGTCACCCTTGGCCGTATGAAGCGCATGGATTGAGCTGCATAAGGTTCATGCGGCTCGGGTCGCAGTCCTTCTAGCCGCATGACTATGTCTAATCCGATGACATGACATTTTGTCTGAACACATCTTATCTTCCTTTTGTCAGAGTGTCAGAGCTGTCAGCTTTGTCAGTTTTGATAGAGTTTGTCAGCTTTGTTAGAAGGGTTGATCAGCTTAGCCGCATACGTAACTATTCTTTCTGCAGCTCAAATCAGTCTGGTTGTGAGATAGTAAAGATGGGCCGCAAGGTACATGCCAAGTCTGTCATGCGGCTCTTCTTTATGCGGACTAATTTGTCCCAAAGTACTCATGCGGTCAGTTGTGATCCGCATGAACCCCATATTTTCCATGCTTCTACAAGTCCCCCTTCAAAGTTTTTAAATTGGAAATTTGGAATACTTTGAATAAGAAGCATGGAGATCTTAAGCCGCAGAGAGTCTTCGAGTCAGGAGAGGACATTGAGCCGCAGGAAAATTTTAAGCCACAGGGTAATCTTAAGCCGCAGGGAAATCTTAAGCCGCAGGGAGATCTTGTGCCGCAGGGAGACCCCATCCATACTGCCAGCGGTCAATGCTGCATTTAATGTCTTGATTTGGTTTTGGATTTGGGTTCTATTTTCGAGATAAATTTGACGGTTACTAAGGATAAAATCCCCAAACGTCATCATTATCTTTAATGGACTCGATAATCGAAACAGCACTCTTTCAAAAACCGAATAAATATAGGTTGTTCAGAAAGAGATTTTTTTCTCTTTTACCTTCTTCTCGTTCGTCTTCATTGTCCCCGTCATCCTTTCTGTCCCAGTTAGCCATGGCTCCAAAAGTTTCCAAGTCAACTGGTGCTGCAGCCAAAGGGAAGGGACTCGCCTCTACGTCGAGAGCTGCGGACTCTCCTTCTATTCATCCTGACGTGCAACCCCCTATCAAGGATAAGGACGACGAGTAAATTTTGAATGGCCATATCGCATATTTTATGCGACGTCCTGTCATGTATCGCCTCTGTACATCAGGCATAATCGATACATGCCCTATCTTATTAGACCGCATGTGTTCTGTATGATAGAGCCGTATGGGCTGAGTCACATAAGCGTTATTGACCCGAGAGATGTGTGCTTGATAGAGCTCGATGTTTTGTTGAGCTTGCAAGCGTTTCTCGTCTAAAGCTTCCAATTCTTATAGCCGTCGATGGTAGTTATCGTCCGATGTCAACCGGTAAGTAAGGGCCAGACGAACTGAGGGGATCTGGGTCTCCAATGGGAGAACTGCCTTGCTACCGTAAACCAGGGAGAACGGTGTATTTCCTGTAGCCGTCTGACTCGTAGTGCGGTATGCCCATAAGCATTCGTCCAACTTTTCATTCCAGTCGTGTTTGTTTAAAGACACGAACTTCTTGAGAAGCTTGATTATGGTCGTGTTAAAGGCTTCGGCCAGACCATTAGCTGATGGGTTTTATGTTGTTGAAGCAACATTCTGAATCCGATTCGTGTCACAGAATCGATAGAAGGCATGGCTTGCGAACTGCAGACCATTGTCATGAATGATTCTCCGTGGCAGTCCAAAACGGTAAATGGCGTGATGTTTTATAAAATTGATCACGTTTGATGTCTTTACCTCTGCCAGCGGAACAGCTTCCGCCCACTTGGAGAAGTAGTCAGTGATTGCAAGTATAAACCGGTGCCTTTTGGACGACGTTGGGGTGATTGGGCCAATGATGTCCATTTCCTATACTTCAAATGGCCAAGAGGCCGCCGTTGGGTATAAGAATTCGGATGGCAGATGTATGAAATCTGCGTGGATCTAACAAGCCTTACACTTCTTTGCATAGTCGACTGCGTCTGCTATCATTGTAGGCCAGTAGTAGCCCATCCGACGGAGACAATCCTGCAACTTCGGGCCAGATTGGTGAGCCTCGCAAATGCCATCGTGAGCCTCCCGTAAGGCTTCTTTGGCTTCTATATTTGATAGACATCTTAATAGTAGCCCGTTATAAGATCGTTGATATAACATTTTTGTTTCTGTGTCATAAAAGAATCTGAGAGAACGCTTTCTGATTGAAGTTGCTTCTTTCATATTCTCAGGCAGGATTCCGTAGACTGTAAAGTCGATGAACGGGAGTCTCCAGTCTTGCACATCATTGGTTATCTGGATGTAGTAACTCATATCCAGTTGGACGTTATTTTTGGGATAAACCAACTCATGGCCTATCACGTCGACTAGATGATGAGTATAATTTGGAACCGCCAAAGAAGCGACGAGGCCTGCTAGGGCATCGACTTCAATATTTTGGAGCCTAGGAACATGCTCTATAAAGAACCCCTTCAAGGTTGCAATGATGGCAATTTCTGTCTGATGATAGGGAATCAGGCCCGCATTACGAACCTCGTACGAGCCTCAAATTTGATTAACGATCAGCTGTGAGTCGCCATATGCCTCCGGGTATTTGACTGCTACCTCTTTTACGAGTCAGAGTCTGATGAACAAAGCGTTATATTCGGCTACATTATTTGAACAGGATTCTGTGAGAGAGTATGCTCGATTGACTACTAGCCCAGAGGAAGAAATTAATACTACCCCAACTCCAGCGACGATATCACCTTGTGAATTCTTGAAGCACCGTCAAAGAACATTCGCCAAACGTCATCATGCGAAGTCATGTTTGAGTTAACGACTTCATTTAGGATTTATTCATAGATTCTGGCAGTTTCTGAGCCTGGATGGGCTGCTAGAAAGTCGGCCAAGGCCCGACCTTTGACAGCCTTCTGCGGAACGAAGACCATGTCGTAGGGGGATAACAGTATCGCCCATGAGGCTAGGCGAGAACTGAGTGCGCCTGGCTTGGTCATGAGAATCCTGAGGGGATTAACTCATGAGACAATATGGATGGTCTTCCCTAACACATAATGTCGTGTTTTCTGAATGGCGAACACCAAGACAAGACATTCCTTCTCCATGGCGGCGTACCTATGCTTCGACCCCACCATCATTCGACTGAGATAATAGATGGCTTGTTCGTGCCCCGCATCATTGTTCTGTGCTAGCAAGGCATCGAAGGAGTGTTCCATCGCCCGTACATAGGGCAAGAAAGGCTTTCCGGCAACCGGGGCTACCAGAACCGACGGAATCGATAGGTATTCCTTAATGTCATCAAAGGCGCGTTAACATTCTTTATTCCATCTGAAAAAGACTCCTTTCTTTATGAGTTATGTGAAGGGTTGACATCTCCCTGAGAGGTTAGATATGAACCTCCTGATGTAGGCTAGTCTTCCCTGAAGGCCGCAAAGTTTAGGAGGTTTCTCGGTGGACTCATCTCCAGGATTGCCTTTGTCTTATCGGGGTCTATGTGAATGCCCCGAGAAGTAATGAAAAAGTCTAAGAACTTCTCGCTGGACACACCCAGGAAGGACTTGGTGGGATTCATCTTCAGATTGTGCGCTCGCATGAGATCGAACACTGTCATCAAATTGTGTAAGTGATCATCCAGTGGCTTTTGACGGCGATGTCGTCAATGTAACACTCCACCGTCTTGCACAAGTGATCTCTGAAGATGACGCTCATAGCTCATTGATATGTAGCACCGGCATTCTTCTGGCTGGAGGGCATGACTGTGCAATAATACACGTCGATCGGTGTTCAAAATGACGTGTGCTTCTCATCGTCAGGAGACATTTTGATTTGATTGTATCCTGAAATGCCATCCATAAAGGACATGCGCTCGAAGCCACACGTATTATCGATCATTATGTCGGTGATGGAAAGAGAAAATTCATCCTTAGGGCATGTCGCATTCAGATTGCGGAAGTCGATGCAGATTCGGACTTTTTGTTCTTCTTGACGACTGGTACTATGTTAGCTATCCAGTCTGGGTGTTTCTCCTCGCGGATAAAATCGCTAGCTATAAGCTTATTTACTTCTGCTTCGATGGAGTTTATGATGTCTGGACGGAACCGCCGTTGCTGTTGTTTGACTGATTTTGCGTCCGGATGAATGTTGAGCTTATGAAGTACGATCTCCGGGTTTAGCCTTGGCATGTCTTCATAGCTCCAAGCAAAAACGTTGACATACTCTCT